>JAKSXM010000350.1:0-327349 GCA_022575985.1 Anagrus nilaparvatae | reverse complement strand
CTTAAACAAATACAGTCCAAAAGGCCTGAGAAATAAAAAAACATAATATAAAAAATTTAAATAGGTATCAAAATTATTGTATTTTTATAAACGTTGGATCCACTTGCATGAAACCATTTGAATAGGTTAAAATTTTTATAAAACAAGTTTACTTATAATGAAAAAATATGTAAAATAGAGAAAAACCTTAACAAATACAGTCCAAAAGGCCTGAGAAATAAAAAAACAAGATATAAAAATATAAATAGGTATCAAAAATATTGTATTTTTAGAATCTTTGGATCTACTTGCTTGAAACCATTTGAATTGGTTAAAATTTTTATAAACCAAGTTTACTAATAATAAGAGAATATTCTATGTAGAGGAAAACTAAAACAAATACGGCCCACCAGGCCAGCGTAATTAAAAAACAAGATATAAATAAATTAAATAAGTATTAAAATTATTGTATATTTAGAAAAGGTGGATCCACTTTCATGAAACCGTTTGAATTGGTTAAAATTCTTATAAACCAAGTTTACTTATAATAGAAAAATATATAAAATAGAGAAAAACTTAAACAAATACAGTCCAAAAGACCTGAGAAATAAAAAAACATAATATAAAAAATTTAAATAGGTATCAAAATTATTGTATTTTTATAAACGTTGGATCCACTTGCATGAAACCATTTGAATAGGTTAAAATTTTTATAAAACAAGTTTACTTATAATGAAAAAATATGTAAAATAGCGAAAAACCTTAACAAATACAGTCCAAAAGGCCTGAGAAATAAAAAAACAAGATATAATAATTTAAATAGGTATCAAAATTATTGTATTTTTATAAACGTTGGATCCACTCTCATGAAACCATTTGAATAGGTTAAAATTTTTATAAAACAAGTTTACTTATAATGAAAAAATATGTAAAATAGAGAAAAACCTTAACAAATACAGTCCAAAAGGCCTGAGAAATAAAAAAACAAGATATAAAAATATAAATAGGTATCAAAAATATTGTATTTTTAGAATCTTTGGATCTACTTCCTTGAAACCATTTGAATTGGTTAAAATTTTTATATACCAAGTTTACTAATAATAAGAGAATATTCTATGTAGAGGAAAACTAAAACAAATACGGCCCACCAGGCCAGTGTAATTAAAAAACAAGATATAAATAAATTAAATAAGTATTAAAATTATTGTATATTTAGAAAAGGTGGATCCACTTTCATGAAACCATTTGAATTGGTTAAAATTCTTATAAACCAAGTTTACTTATAATAGAAAAATATATAAAATAGAGAAAAACTTAAACAAATACAGTCCAAAAGGCCTGAGAAATAAAAAAACATAATATAAAAACTTAAATAGGTATCAAAATTATTGTATTTTTATAAACGTTGGATCCACTTGCATGAAACCATTTGAATAGGTTAAAATTTTTATAAAACAAGTTTACTTATAATGAAAAAATATGTAAAATAGAGAAAAACCTAAACAAATACAGTCAAAAGGACCTGAGAAATAAATAAACAAGATATAAAAAATTTAATTAGGTATCAAAATTATTGTATTTTTATAAACGTTGGATCTACTTGCATAAAACCATTTGAATTGGTTAAAATTTTTATAAACCAATTTTACTAATAATGAGAGAATATTCTACGTAGAGAAAAACTTAAACAAATACGGCCCTTCAGGCCAGCGTAATTAAAAAACAAGATATAAATAAATTAAATAAGTATTAAAATTATTGTATATTTAGAAAAGGTGTATTCACTTTCATGAAACCATTTGAATAGGTTAAAATTTTTATAAAACAAGTTTACTTATAATGAAAAAATATGTAAAATAGAGAAAAACCTAAACCAATACAGTCCAAAAGGCCTGAGAAATAAAAAAACAAGATATAAAAAATTTAATTAGGTATCAAAATTATTGTATTTTTATAATCGTTGGATCCACTTGCATGAAACCATTTGAATTGGTTAAAATTTTTATAAACTCAGTTTACTAATAATGAGAGAATATTCTACGTATAGAAAAACTTAAACAAATACGGCCCTTCAGGCCAGCGTAATTAAAAAACAAGATATAAATAAATTAAATAAGTATTAAAATTATTGTATATTTAGAAAAGGTGGATCCACTTTCATGAAACCATTTGAATAGGTTAAAATTTTTATAAAACAAGTTTACTTATAATGAAAAAATATGTAAAATAGAGAAAAACCTTAACAAATACAGTCCAAAAGGCCTGAGAAATAAAAAAACAAGATATAAAAAATTTAATTAGGTATCAAAAATATTGTATTTTTAGAATCTTTGGATCTACTTGCTCGAAACCATTTGAATTGGTTAAAATTCTTATAAACCAAGTTTTCTTATAATAGAAAAATATATAAAATAGAGAAAAACTTAAACAAATACAGTCCAAAAGGCCTGAGAAATAAAAAAACATAATATAAAAAATTTAAATAGGTATCAAAATTATTGTATTTTTATAAACGTTGGATCCACTTGCATGAAACCATTTGAATAGGTTAAAATTTTTATAAAACAAGTTTACTTATAATGAAAAAATATGTAAAATAGAGAAAAACCTTAACAAATACAGTCCAAAAGGCCTGAGAAATAAAAAAACAAGATATAAAAATATAAATAGGTATCAAAAATATTGTATTTTTAGAATCTTTGGATCTACTTGCTTGAAACCATTTGAATTGGTTAAAATTTTTATAAACCAAGTTTACTAATAATAAGAGAATATTCTATGTAGAGGAAAACTAAAACAAATACGGCCCACCAGGCCAGCGTAATTAAAAAACAAGATATAAATAAATTAAATAAGTATTAAAATTATTGTATATTTAGAAAAGGTGGATCCACTTTCATGAAACCGTTTGAATTGGTTAAAATTCTTATAAACCAAGTTTACTTATAATAGAAAAATATATAAAATAGAGAAAAACTTAAACAAATACAGTCCAAAAGACCTGAGAAATAAAAAAACATAATATAAAAAATTTAAATAGGTATCAAAATTATTGTATTTTTATAAACGTTGGATCCACTTGCATGAAACCATTTGAATAGGTTAAAATTTTTATAAAACAAGTTTACTTATAATGAAAAAATATGTAAAATAGCGAAAAACCTTAACAAATACAGTCCAAAAGGCCTGAGAAATAAAAAAACAAGATATAATAATTTAAATAGGTATCAAAATTATTGTATTTTTATAAACGTTGGATCCACTCTCATGAAACCATTTGAATAGGTTAAAATTTTTATAAAACAAGTTTACTTATAATGAAAAAATATGTAAAATAGAGAAAAACCTTAACAAATACAGTCCAAAAGGCCTGAGAAATAAAAAAACAAGATATAAAAATATAAATAGGTATCAAAAATATTGTATTTTTAGAATCTTTGGATCTACTTCCTTGAAACCATTTGAATTGGTTAAAATTTTTATATACCAAGTTTACTAATAATAAGAGAATATTCTATGTAGAGGAAAACTAAAACAAATACGGCCCACCAGGCCAGTGTAATTAAAAAACAAGATATAAATAAATTAAATAAGTATTAAAATTATTGTATATTTAGAAAAGGTGGATCCACTTTCATGAAACCATTTGAATTGGTTAAAATTCTTATAAACCAAGTTTACTTATAATAGAAAAATATATAAAATAGAGAAAAACTTAAACAAATACAGTCCAAAAGGCCTGAGAAATAAAAAAACATAATATAAAAACTTAAATAGGTATCAAAATTATTGTATTTTTATAAACGTTGGATCCACTTGCATGAAACCATTTGAATAGGTTAAAATTTTTATAAAACAAGTTTACTTATAATGAAAAAATATGTAAAATAGAGAAAAACCTAAACAAATACAGTCAAAAGGACCTGAGAAATAAATAAACAAGATATAAAAAATTTAATTAGGTATCAAAATTATTGTATTTTTATAAACGTTGGATCTACTTGCATAAAACCATTTGAATTGGTTAAAATTTTTATAAACCAATTTTACTAATAATGAGAGAATATTCTACGTAGAGAAAAACTTAAACAAATACGGCCCTTCAGGCCAGCGTAATTAAAAAACAAGATATAAATAAATTAAATAAGTATTAAAATTATTGTATATTTAGAAAAGGTGTATTCACTTTCATGAAACCATTTGAATAGGTTAAAATTTTTATAAAACAAGTTTACTTATAATGAAAAAATATGTAAAATAGAGAAAAACCTAAACCAATACAGTCCAAAAGGCCTGAGAAATAAAAAAACAAGATATAAAAAATTTAATTAGGTATCAAAATTATTGTATTTTTATAATCGTTGGATCCACTTGCATGAAACCATTTGAATTGGTTAAAATTTTTATAAACTCAGTTTACTAATAATGAGAGAATATTCTACGTATAGAAAAACTTAAACAAATACGGCCCTTCAGGCCAGCGTAATTAAAAAACAAGATATAAATAAATTAAATAAGTATTAAAATTATTGTATATTTAGAAAAGGTGGATCCACTTTCATGAAACCATTTGAATAGGTTAAAATTTTTATAAAACAAGTTTACTTATAATGAAAAAATATGTAAAATAGAGAAAAACCTTAACAAATACAGTCCAAAAGGCCTGAGAAATAAAAAAACAAGATATAAAAAATTTAATTAGGTATCAAAAATATTGTATTTTTAGAATCTTTGGATCTACTTGCTCGAAACCATTTGAATTGGTTAAAATTTTTATAAACCAAGTTTACTAATAATAAGAGAATATTCTATGCAGAGGAAAACTAAAACAAATACGGCCCACCAGGCCAGCGTAATTAAAAAACAAGATATAAATAAATTAAATAAGTATTAAAATTATTGTATATTTAGAAAAGGTGGATCCACTTTCATGAAACCATTTGAATTGGTTAAAATTCTTATAAACCAAGTTTACTTATAATAGAAAAATATATAAAATAGAGAAAAACTTAAACAAATACAGTCCAAAAGGCCTGAGAAATAAAAAAACAAGATATAAAAATATAAATAGGTATCAAAAATATTGTATTTTTAGAATCTTTGGATCTACTTGCTTGAAACCATTTGAATTGGTTAAAATTTTTATAAACCAAGTTTACTAATAATAAGAGAATATTCTATGTAGAGGAAAACTAAAACAAATACGGCCCAACAGGCCAGCGTAATTAAAAAACAAGATATAAATAAATTAAATAAGTATTAAAATTATTGTATATTTAGAAAAGGTGGATCCACTTTCAAGAAACCATTTGAATTGGTTAAAATTTTTATAAAACAAGTTTACTTATAATGAAAAAATATGTAAAATAGAGAAAAACCTTAACAAATACAGTCCAAAAGGCCTGAGAAATAAAAAAACAAGATATAAAAATATAAATAGGTATCAAAAATATTGTATTTTTAGAATCTTTGGATCTACTTGCTTGAAACCATTTGAATTGGTTAAAATTTTTATAAACCAAGTTTACTAATAATAAGAGAATATTCTATGTAGAGGAAAACTAAAACAAATACGGCCCACCAGGCCAGCGTAATTAAAAAACAAGATATAAATAATTAAAATAATTATTAAAATTATTGTTTATTTAGAAATGGAGGATCCACTTTCATGAAACCATTTGAATTGGTTAAAATTTTTATAAACCATGTTTACTTATAATAGAAAAATATATAAAATAGAGAAAAACTTAAACAAATACAGTCCAAAAGGCCTGAGAAATAAAAAAACAAGATATAAAAATATAAATAGGTATCAAAAATATTGTATTTTTAGAATCTTTGGATCTACTTGCTTGAAACCATTTGAATTGGTTAAAATTTTTATAAACCAAGTTTACTAATAATAAGAGAATATTCTATGTAGAGGAAAACTAAAACAAATACGGCCCACCAGGCCAGCGTAATTAAAAAACAAGATATAAATAATTAAAATAATTATTAAAATTATTGTTTATTTAGAAATGGAGGATCCACTTTCATGAAACCATTTGAATTGGTTAAAATTTTTATAAACCATGTTTACTTATAATAGAAAAATATATAAAATAGAGAAAAACTTAAACAAATACAGTCCAAAAGGCCTGAGAAATAAAAAAACAAGATATAAAAATATAAATAGGTATCAAAAATATTGTATTTTTAGAATCTTTGGATCTACTTGCTCGAAACCATTTGAATTGGTTAAAATTTTTATAAACCAAGTTTACTAATAATAAGAGAATATTCTATGCAGAGGAAAACTAAAACAAATACGGCCCACCAGGCCAGCGTAATTAAAAAACAAGATATAAATAAATTAAATAAGTATTAAAATTATTGTATATTTAGAAAAGGTGGATCCACTTTCATGAAACCATTTGAATTGGTTAAAATTCTTATAAACCAAGTTTACTTATAATAGAAAAATATATAAAATAGAGAAAAACTTAAACAAATACAGTCCAAAAGGCCTGAGAAATAAAAAAACAAGATATAAAAATATAAATAGGTATCAAAAATATTGTATTTTTAGAATCTTTGGATCTACTTGCTTGAAACCATTTGAATTGGTTAAAATTTTTATAAACCAAGTTTACTAATAATAAGAGAATATTCTATGTAGAGGAAAACTAAAACAAATACGGCCCAACAGGCCAGCGTAATTAAAAAACAAGATATAAATAAATTAAATAAGTATTAAAATTATTGTATATTTAGAAAAGGTGGATCCACTTTCAAGAAACCATTTGAATTGGTTAAAATTTTTATAAAACAAGTTTACTTATAATGAAAAAATATGTAAAATAGAGAAAAACCTTAACAAATACAGTCCAAAAGGCCTGAGAAATAAAAAAACAAGATATAAAAATATAAATAGGTATCAAAAATATTGTATTTTTAGAATCTTTGGATCTACTTGCTTGAAACCATTTGAATTGGTTAAAATTTTTATAAACCAAGTTTACTAATAATAAGAGAATATTCTATGTAGAGGAAAACTAAAACAAATACGGCCCACCAGGCCAGCGTAATTAAAAAACAAGATATAAATAATTAAAATAATTATTAAAATTATTGTTTATTTAGAAATGGAGGATCCACTTTCATGAAACCATTTGAATTGGTTAAAATTTTTATAAACCATGTTTACTTATAATGAAAAAATATTTAAAATAGAGGAAAACTTAAACAAATACAGTCCACAAGGCCTGAGAAATAAAAAAACAAGATATAAATAATTTAAATAAGTATTAAAATTATTGTAAATTTAGAAAAGGTGGATCCACTTTTCTGAATTCATTTGAATTGGTTATAATTTTTATAAACCAATTTTGCTAATAATGAGAGAATATTCTACGTAGAGAAAAACTTAAACAAATACGCCCCACCAGGCCAGCATAATTAAAAAACAAGATATAAATAAATTAAATAAGTATTAAAATTATTGTATATTTAGAAAAGGTGGATCCACTTTCATGAAACCATTTGAAAATGTTAAAATTTTTATAAAACAAGTTTACTTATAATGAAAAAATATGTAAAATAGAGAAAAACCTTAACAAATACAGTCCAAAAGGCCTGAGAAATAAAAAAACAAGATATAAAAATTTAAATAGGTATCAAAAATATTGTATTTTTAGAATCTTTGGATCTACTTGCATGAAACCATTTGAATTGGTTAAAATTTTTATAAACCAAGTTTACTAATAATAAGAGAATATTCTACGTAGAGGAAAACTAAAACAAATACGGCCCACCGGGCCAGCGTAATTAAAAAACAAGATATAAATAAATTAAATAAGTATTAAAATTATTGTATATTTAGAAAAGGTGGATCCACTTTCATGAAACCATTTGAATAGGTTGTAACAGGGTGAAATCCGGTTACATGGAATTTATAATTTATTAGCAATTTTTAAATAAATCTATTATTTCATAAAAATAATAAGATTTATAAATTCGAATTTTCGTTAGTTTTGTGACATAAAATGCCACCAATAAGGCATTTTCACGTGATCGATTCTCTGAGCCAATCAGAATTCGACACTTTTGGAGAAGAACAGAGTTCTTCATCTATATCAGGCCGCGACGCCATTCCCACTGTGGACTCCGGACGAGTGACACGCAGTCGTTGCTCGCTCCGTAAAATAATATGTGTTAACACCAAGTTTAAATTCTAAATATTTTATAATTTACAGACTTTCAAAGAAAGCAAACTAATTATAATTTTGTGATTAATTAATAACTTATTTGTGTGAATAAATAATATTTGTGACGTCATATCTATATTTTGGACTACGAGAAAGGCACCGCCACCATCAGGTATATTCGGAAGGAGAGATCTTCAGACACCGATCGGATATTATTTGGTAAAACAAGATAATTATGTTAAATTACCAACGATGTGTGTGTGTTCTTTCGCGTATTTAGTTAATTCAGTTTTTAGTTACTATTAGTTATAAGTATGGTTTTAGCTTTATAATTTTGTGTAATTAAAGTTGTGGAAAGACGCCCGAGATCGTCTCAATGCTCTCCCTTTATTCAATATAGTGACCATTATTTTAGTATTTTTGTGTTATTTAATTTTGTCATTTCTTTCTTATTTAGTTATTCAAAATTTCTAGATTTTGGTAAATCTAGTGGCGCTCAACTATATGTTGATTCCGGAAATTAGAATAATAATCAATACTTTTTGTAAATAAAATAAACTTATAATTTTCATTTCAAATAAATAATTTTCATTCTTTGTATATAAAATTTGACTACATTTATTTTATTGTAAAGTTTAGTTCATTTCAATATTTCCCGGAATTTCAGGTTTGTTATTATTTTTATTATTTTATTTTGTTTAACCCTTTTAAAATAACCTCGGTCACAAGGTTAAAATTTTTATAAAACAAGTTTACTTATAATGAAAAAATATGTAAAATAGAGAAAAACCTTAACAAATACAGTCCAGAAGGCCTGAGAAATAAAAAAACAAGATATAAAAATATAAATAGGTATCAAAAATATTGTATTTTTAGAATCTTTGGATCTACTTGCTTCAAAACAATTTGAATTGGTTAAAATTTTTATAAACTAAGTTTACTAATAATAAGAGAATATTCTATGTAGAGGAAAACTAAAACAAATACGGCCCACCAGGCCAGCGTAATTAAAAAACAAGATATAAATAAATTAAATAAGTATTAAAATTATTGTATATTTAGAAAAGGTGGATCCACTTTTATATATTCATTTGAATTGGTTAAAATTTTTATAAACCAATTTTACTAATAATGAGAGAATATTCTACGCAGAGAAAAACTTAAACAAATACGCCCCACCAGGCCAGCGTAATTAAAAAACAAGATATAAATAAATTGAATAAGTATTCAAATTATTGTATATTTATAAAAGGTGGATCCACTTTCATGAAACCATTTGAATAGGTTAAAATTTTTATAAAACAAGTTTAGTTATAATGAAAAAATATGTAAAATAGAGAAAAACCTTAACAAATACAGTCCAAAAGGCCTGAGAAATAAAAAAACAAGATATAAAAATATAAATAGGTATCAAAAATATTGTATTTTTAGAATCTTTGGATCTACTTGCTTGAAACCATTTGAATTGGTTAAAATTTTTATAAACCAAGTTTACTAATAGTAAGAGAATATTCTATGTAGAGGAAAACTAAAACAAATACGGCCCACCAGGCCAGCGTAATTAAAAAACAAGATATAAATAATTAAAATAATTATTAAAATTATTGTTTATTTAGAAATGGAGGATCCACTTTCATGAAACCATTTGAATTGGTTAAAATTTTTATAAACCATGTTTACTTATAATGAAAAAATATTTAAAATAGAGGAAAACTTAAACAAATACAGTCCACAAGGCCTGAGAAATAAAAAAACAAGATATAAATAATTTAAATAAGTATTAAAATTATTGTAAATTTAGAAAAGGTGGATCCACTTTTCTGAATTCATTTGAATTGGTTATAATTTTTATAAACCAAGTTTACTAATAATAAGAGAATATTCTACGTAGAGGAAAACTAAAACAAATACGGCCCACCGGGCCAGCGTAATTAAAAAACAAGATATAAATAAATTAAATAAGTATTAAAATTATTGTATATTTAGAAAAGATGGATCCACTTTCATGAAACCATTTGAATAGGTTAAAATTTTTATAAAACAAGTTTACTTATAATGAAAAAATATGTAAAATAGAGAAAAACCTTAACAAATACAGTCCAAAAGGCCTGAGAAATAAAAAAACAAGATATAATAATTTAAATAGGTATCAAAAATATTGTATTTTTAGAATCTTTGGATCCACTTTTATGAATTCATTTGAATTGGTTAAAATTTTTATAAACCAATTTTACTAATAATGAGAGAATATTTTACGTAGAGAAAAACTTAAACAAATACGGCCCTTCAGGCCAGCGTAATTAAAAAACAAGATATAAATAAATTAAATAAGTATTAAAATTATTGTATATTTAGAAAAGGTGGATCTACTTTCATGAAACCATTTGAATGGGTTAAAATTTTTATAAAACAAAATTACTTATAATGAAAAAATATGTAAAATAGAGAAAAACCTTAACAAATACAGTCCAAAAAGCCTGAGAAATAAAAAAACAAGATATAAAAATTTAAATAGGTATCAAAAATATTGTATTTTTAGAATCTTTGGATCTACTTGCATGAAACCATTTGAATTGGTTAAAATTTTTATAAACCAAGTTTACTAATAATAAGAGAATATTCTACGTAGAGGAAAACTAAAACAAATACGGCCCTTAGGGCCAGCGTAATTAAAAAACAAGATATAAATAAATTAAAAAAGTATTAAAATTATTGTATATTTAGAAAAGGTGGATCCACTTTCATGAAACCATTTGAATAGGTTAAAATTTTTATAAAACAAGTTTACTTATAATGAAAAAATATGTAAAATAGAGAAAAACCTTAACAAATACAGTCCAAAAGGCCTGAGAAATAAAAAAACAAGATATAAAAATATAAATAGGTATCAAAAATATTGTATTTTTAGAATCTTTGGATCTACTTGCTTGAAACCATTTGAATTGGTTAAAATTTTTATAAACCAAGTTTACTAATAATAAGAGAATATTCTATGTAGAGGAAAACTAAAACAAATACGGCCCACCAGGCCAGCGTAATTAAAAAACAAGATATAAATAAATTAAATAAGTATTAAAATTATTGTATATTTAGAAAAGGTGGATCCACTTTCATGAAACCATTTGAATAGGTTAAAATTTTTATAAAACAAGTTTAGTTATAATGAAAAAATATGTAAAATAGAGAAAAACCTTAACAAATACAGTCCAAAAGGCCTGAGAAATAAAAAAACAAGATATAAAAATATAAATAGGTATCAAAAATATTGTATTTTTAGAATCTTTGGATCTACTTGCTTGAAACCATTTGAATTGGTTAAAATTTTTATAAACCAAGTTTACTAATAATAAGAGAATATTCTATGTAGAGGAAAACTAAAACAAATACGGCCCACCAGGCCAGCGTAATTAAAAAACAAGATATAAATAATTAAAATAATTATTAAAATTATTGTTTATTTAGAAATGGAGGATCCACTTTCATGAAACCATTTGAATTGGTTAAAATTTTTATAAACCATGTTTACTTATAATGAAAAAATATTTAAAATAGAGGAAAACTTAAACAAATACAGTCCACAAGGCCTGAGAAATAAAAAAACAAGATATAAATAATTTAAATAAGTATTAAAATTATTGTAAATTTAGAAAAGGTGGATCCACTTTTCTGAATTCATTTGAATTGGTTATAATTTTTATAAACCAATTTTGCTAATAATGAGAGAATATTCTACGTAGAGAAAAACTTAAACAAATACGCCCCACCAGGCCAGCATAATTAAAAAACAAGATATAAATAAATTAAATAAGTATTAAAATTATTGTATATTTAGAAAAGGTGGATCCACTTTCATGAAACCATTTGAAAATGTTAAAATTTTTATAAAACAAGTTTACTTATAATGAAAAAATATGTAAAATAGAGAAAAACCTTAACAAATACAGTCCAAAAGGCCTGAGAAATAAAAAAACAAGATATAATAATTTAAATAGGTATCAAAAATATTGTATTTTTAGAATCTTTGGATCTACTTGCATAAAACCATTTGAATTGGTTAAAATTTTTATAAACCAAGTTTACTAATAATAATAGAATATTCTACGTAGAGGAAAACTAAAACAAATACGGCCCTTCAGGCCAGCGTAATTAAAAAACAAGATATAAATAAATTAAAAAAGTATTAAAATTATTGTATATTTAGAAAAGGTGGATCCACTTTCATGAAACCATTTGAATTGGTTAAAATTCTTATAAACCAAGTTTACTTATAATAGAAAAATATATAAAATAGAGAAACACTTAAACAAATACAGTCCAAAAGGCCTGAGAAATAAAAAAACATAATATAAAAAATTTAAATAGGTATCAAAATTATTATATTTTTATAAACGTTGGATCCACTTGCATGAAACCATCTGAATAGGTTAAAATTTTTATAAAACAAGTTTACTTATAATGAAAAAATATGTAAAATAGAGAAAAACCTAAACAAATACAGTCAAAAAGGCCTGAGAAATAAAAAAACAAGATATAAAAAATTTAATTAGGTATCAAAATTATTGTATTTTTATAAACGTTGGATCTACTTGCATAAAACCATTTGAATTGGTTAAAATTTTTATAAACCAATTTTACTAATAATGAGAGAATATTCTACGTAGAGAAAAACTTAAACAAATACGGCCCTTCAGGCCAGCGTAATTAAAAAACAAGATATAAATAAATTAAATAAGTATTAAAATTATTGTATATTTAGAAAAGGTGGATCCACTTTCATGAAACCATTTGAATAGGTTAAAATTTTTATAAAACAAGTTTACTTATAATGAAAAAATATGTAAAATAGAGAAAAACCTTAACAAATACAGTCCAAAAGGCCTGAGAAATAAAAAAACAAGATATAAAAATTTAAATAGGTATCAAAAATATTGTATTTTTAGAATCTTTGGATCTACTTGCATGAAACCATTTGAATTGGTTAAAATTTTTATAACACAAGTTTACTTATAATGAAAAAATATGTAAAAGAGAGAAAAACCTTAAAAAATACAGTCCAAAAGGCCTGAGTAATAAAAAAACAAGATATAATAATTTAAATAGGTATCAAAATATTGTATTTTTAGAATCTTTGGATCCACTTTTATGAATTCATTTGAATTGGTTAGAATTTTTTTAAACCAATTTTACTAATAATGAGAGAATATTCTACGTAGAGAAAAACTTAAACAAATACGGCCCTTCAGGCCAGCGTAATTAAAAAACAAGATATAAATAAATTAAATAAGTATTAAAATTATTGTATATTTAGAAAAGGTGGATCCACTTTCATGAAACCATTTGAATAGGTTAAAATTTTTATAAAACAAGTTTACTTATAATGAAAAAATATGTAAAATAGAGAAAAACCTTAACAAATACAGTCCAAAAGGCCTGAGAAATAAAAAAACAAGATATAAAAATTTAAATAGGTATCAAAAATATTGTATTTTTAGAATCTTTGGATCTACTCGCATGAAACCATTTGAATTGGTTAAAATTTTTATAAACCAAATTTACTAATAATAAGAGAATATTCTACGTAGAGGAAAACTAAAACAAATACGGCCCTTCAGGCCAGCGTAATTAAAAAACAAGATATAAATAAATTAAATAAGTATTAAAATTATTGTATATTTAGAAAAGGTGGATCCACTTTCATGAAACCATTTGAATAGGTTAAAATTTTTATAAAACAAGTTTACTTATAATGAAAAAATATGCAAAATAGAGAAAAACCTTAACAAATACAGTCCAAAAGGCCTGAGAAATAAAAAAACAAGATATAAAAATATAAATAGGTATCAAAAATATTGTATTTTTAGAATCTTTGGATCTACTTGCATGAAACCATTTGAATTGGTTAAAATTTTTATATACCAAGTTTACTAATAATAAGAGAATATTCTATGTAGAGGAAAACTAAAACAAATACGGCCCACCAGGCCAGCGTAATTAAAAAACAAGATATAAATAAATTAAATAAGTATTAAAATTATTGTATATTTAGAAAAGGTGGATCCACTTTCATGAAATCATTTGAATTGGTTAAAATTCTTATAAACCAAGTTTACTTATAATGAAAAAATATATAAAATAGAGAAAAACCTAAACAAATACAGTCCAAAAGGCCTGAGAAATAAAAAAACATAATATAAAAAATTTAAATAGGTATCAAAATTATTGTATTTTTATAAACGTTGGATCCACTTGCATGAAACCATTTGAATAGGTTGAAATTTTTATAAAACAAGCTTACTTATAATGAAAAAATATGTGAAATAGAGAAAAACCTAAACAAATACAGTCCAAAAGGCCTGAGAAATAAAAAAACAAGATATAAAAAATTTAATTAGGTATCAAAATTATTGTATTTTTATAAACGTTGGATCTACTTGCATAAAACCATTTGAATTGGTTAAAATTTTTATAAACCCAGTTTACAAATAATGAGAGAATATTCTACGTAGAGAAAAACTTAAACAAATATGGCCCTTGAGGCCAGCGTAATTAAAAAACAAGATATAAATAAATTAAATAAGTATTAAAATTAATGTATATTTAGATAAGGTGTATTCACTTTCATGAAACCATTTGAATAGGTTAAAATTTTTATAAAACAAGTTTACTTATAATGAAAAAATATGTAAAATAGAGAAAAACCTAAACCAATACAGTCCAAAAGGCCTGAGAAATAAAAAAACAAGATATAAAAATTTAAATAGGTATCAAAAATATTGTATTTTTAGAATCATTGGATCTACTTGCATGAAACCATTTGAATTGGTTAATATTTTTATAAACCAAATTTACTAATAATAAGAGAATATTCTACGTAGAGGAAAACTAAAACAAATACGGCCCTTCAGGCCAGCGTAATTAAAAAACAAGATATAAATAAATTAAATAAGTATTAAAATTATTGTATATTTAGAAAAGGTGGATCCACTTTCATGAAACCATTTGAATAGGTTAAAATTTTTATAAAACAAGTTTACTAATAATAAGAGAATATTCTATGTAGAGGAAAACTAAAACAAATACGGCCCACCAGGACAGCGTAATTAAAAAACAAGATATAAATAAATTAAATAAGTATTAAAAATATTGTATTTTTAGAATCTTTGGATCTACTTGCATGAAACCATTTGAATTGGTTAAAATTTTTATAAAACAAGTTTACTTATAATGAAAAAATATGTAAAAGAGAGAAAAACCTTAAAAAATACAGTCCAAAAGGCCTGAGAAATAAAAAAACAAGATATAATAATTTAAATAGGTATCAAAAATATTGTATTTTTAGAATCTTTGGATCCACTTTTATGAATTCATTTGAATTGGTTAAAATTTTTATAAACCAATTTTACTAATAATGAGAGAATATTCTACGTAGAGAAAAACTTAAACAAATACGGCCCTTCAGGCCAGCGTAATTAAAAAACAAGATATAAATAAATTAGATAAGTATTAAAATTATTGTATATTTAGAAAAGGTGGATCCACTTTCATGAAACCATTTGAATAGGTTAAAAGTTTTATAAAACAAGTTTACTTATAATGAAAAAATATGTAAAATAGAGAAAAACCTTAACAAATACAGTCCAAAAAGCCTGAGAAATAAAAAAACAAGATATAAAAATTTAAATAGGTATCAAAAATATTGTATTTTTAGAGTCTTTGGATCTACTTGCATGAAACCATTTGAATTGGTTAAAATTTTTTAATACCAAGTTTACTAATAATAAGAGAATATTCTATGTAGAGGAAAACTATAACAAATACGGCCCACCAGGCCAGCGTAATTAAAAAACAAGATATAAATAAATTAAATAAGTATTAAAATTATTGTATATTTAGAAAAGGTGGATCCACTTTCATGAAATCATTTGAATTGGTTAAAATTCTTATAAACCAAGTTTACTTATAATAGAAAAATATATAAAATAGAGAAAAACTTAAACAAATACAGTCCAAAAGGCCTGAGAAATAAAAAAACATAATATAAAAAATTTAAATAGGTATCAAAATTATTGTATTTTTATAAACGTTGGATCCACTTGCATGAAACCATTTGAATAGGTTGAAATTTTTATAAAACAAGTTTACTTATAATGAAAAAATATGTGAAATAGAGAAAAACCTAAACAAATACAGTCCAAAAGGCCTGAGAAATAAAAAAACAAGATATAAAAAATTTAATTAGGTATCAAAATTATTGTATTTTTATAAACGTTGGATCTACTTGCATAAAACCATTTGAATTGGTTAAAATTTTTATAAACCCAGTTTACAAATAATGAGAGAATATTCTACGTAGAGAAAAACTTAAACAAATATGGCCCTTGAGGCCAGCGTAATTAAAAAACATATAAATAAATTAAATAAGTATTAAAATTAATGTATATTTAGATAAGGTGTATTCACTTTCATGAAACCATTTGAATAGGTTAAAATTTTTATAAAACAAGTTTACTTATAATGAAAAAATATGTAAAATAGAGAAAAACCTAAACCAATACAGTCCAAAAGGCCTGAGAAATAAAAAAACAAGATATAAAAATTTAAATAGGTATCAAAAATATTGTATTTTTAGAATCTTTGGATCTACTTGCATGAAACCATTTGAATTGGTTAATATTTTTATAAACCAAATTTACTAATAATAAGAGAATATTCTACGTAGAGGAAAACTAAAACAAATACGGCCCTTCAGGCCAGCGTAATTAAAAAACAAGATATAAATAAATTAAATAAGTATTAAAATTATTGTATATTTAGAAAAGGTGGATCCACTTTCATGAAACCATTTGAATAGGTTAAAATTTTTATAAAACAAGTTTACTTATAATGAAAAAATATGTAAAATAGAGAAAAACCTTAACAAATACAGTCCAAAAAGCCTGAGAAATAAAAAAACAAGATATAAAAATTTAAATAGGTATCAAAGATATTGTATTTTTAGAATCTTTGGATCTACTTGCATAAAACCATTTGAATTGGTTAAAATTTTTATAAACCAAGTTTACTAATAATAAGAGAATATTCTACGTAGAGGAAAACTAAAACAAATACGGCCCTTCAGGCCAGCGTAATTAAAAAACAAGATATAAATAAATTAAAAAAGTATTAAAATTATTGTATATTTAGAAAAGGTGGATCCACTCTCATGAAAACATTTGAATAGGTTAAAATTTTTATAAAACAAGTTTACTTATAATGAAAAAATATGTAAAATAGAGAAAAACCTTAACAAATACAGTCCAAAAGGCCTGAGAAATAAAAAAACAAGATATAAAAATTTAAATAGGTATCAAAAATATTGTATTTTTAGAATCTTTGGATCTACTTGCATGAAACCATTTGAATTGGTTAAAATTTTTATAAACCAAATTTACTAATAATAAGAGAATATTCTACGTAGAGGAAAACTAAAACAAATACGGCCCTTCAGGCCAGCGTAATTAAAAAACAAGATATAAATAAATTAAATAAGTATTAAAATTATTGTTTATTTAGAAAAGGTGGATCCACTTTCATGAAACCATTTGAATAGATTAAAATTTTTATAAAACAAGTTTACTTATAATGAAAAAATATGTAAAATAGAGAAAAACCTTAACAAATACAGTCCAAAAAGCCTGAGAAATAAAAAAACAAGATATAAAAATTTAAATAGGTATCAAAAATATTGTATTTTTAGAATCTTTGGATCTACTTGCATGAAACCATTTGAATTGGTTAAAATTTTTATAAACCTAGTTTACTAACAATAAGAGAATATTCTACGTAGAGGAAAACTAAAACAAATACGGCCCTTCAGGCCAGCGTAATTAAAAAACAAGATATAAATAAATTAAAAAAGTATTAAAATTATTGTATATTTAGAAAAGGTGGATCCACTTTCATGAAACCATTTGAATAGGTTAAAATTTTTATAAAACAAGTTTACTTATAATGAAAGAATATGTAAAATAGAGAAAAACCTTAACAAATACAGTCCAAAAGGCCTGAGAAATAAAAAAACAAGATATAAAAATATAAGTAGGTATCAAAAATATTGTATTTTTAGAATCTTTGGATCTACTTGCTTGAAACCATTTGAATTGGTTAAAATTTTTATAAACCAAGTTTACTAATAATAAGAGAATATTCTATGTAGAGGAAAACTGTTGGACTGTGGCGCCTCCGCGCACTTCCTTTTTGTACTATGTGGTGAAGAAGGAGGAGAAGCTAACAGTTCAGTTCCATGCTGATCGTCGCTCAGTACATATCACAGACGCGTATTGATTGCTTATAATAAAATCACTTATTAATTATTGTTAATTAAACGTGTAAATGAAGAGTTATAAATAAAGATTAGAGAAGACGAGTATTATTAAATAAACTGTGCTGATTAATAAAAAGAAGAGTGTTTATTTTATTTGCTTTAATCACATAACCCAATAGGTTATCGGCCCGCCATCGCTTCCACGGCGCGTGTGCCTTTTTTTTTGTGTGTTGATTAAAATAAAAAGCAAATAATTTTTGGTGAGAGAAATTATTTTAAGAAGTGTGTATAAAAATTAATTAAATTTTGGTGAGAGAAATTAAAGAAGTGTGTGGAAAATTATTTTTTAAAAAATAAAATTAATTATTTTTGTGTGTTTCCATTTATATATTTATATATATATATATAGAAGAGAAAATGGAGACCGAGCAGAAAGTAAAAGGTAGGATTTTTTTTATTATTGGTGTGAAATGGATGAGAGAGAAAAATTACCGGTAATTAATTAATTAAATTGAATTTTTTTTTATTGCTAAATTAATTATTGAAAAGTGGATGAGTAAAGGAATTAAAAATTAAATTTTTATTTGACGTGTATGTGTATGTGTGTGTTTTACACAAAATGGCCGAAACCGACGCCAAGTTTTTCTCGATGGTGATGTACACGCCGGGCAGAAATTGTGTTTTACAAAGATGGCGCTCGAAATTTTTTTTTATTGTTAAAATAAAAACGATCGATGACGAGAGAAATAATTTTTAATTTTCTTTCTTTTCAATAATTAAATATAAAAAGAAAAGTGAATAGATTTTGTTCGTACGAAAACGAAATTAATTAGATGCGCATAAATAAGACGTGAAATTTTTATTATTATTATTTTAGCGGGAAATGAAATTCGTGTGTGTGTTTTTGCGCGTGTATGTGTCCTGCACCCGGAAATACACGCACGAACATAACCGTTTTTTTAAGAAATGAAGAAAATAAAATGAATTTTTTTTGAGGTTATGTGTATGTGTCTTTGCATGTATGTGTTCTACGTGTAAGATTACATGAATTTTAACCTTTTTTTTAAAAATTATAAGAGAACGAAACGAAAAGTTGTAGATGTGAATTTATTATATGCATATAAAATAAAGATGTGAATTTTTATTAAATTCTTTAAATAATTCTTTTTAGAATAAGACTTAAATTTAAGCAATATATTTCTTTTAGAAAATAAAGATCTATACATCAGTCTCATGACAATGTATGAAGCAAATGGGATGAGAGAGAAATATGGAGGTGAAAACGTTGTAGTCAGGTTAGATGAGAACGTGATTCGACTTGTAACCGAAAGTGGCTCAACTGTTTATATAGGTGTGTAATTTTTTTTAGAAAAGATAAAATTTTTAAATAAATTTTTTTTGACGTCAAATTAATAAAATTAGGTACCTAAAATTAAAACTAAAATTTAAAAATTCATGAATTTTAAAATAAATAAATTTTTTTCAACATTAGCTGGTTTGTGAATAGTATAAATTATTATTGTGTTCATAATATGTTAAATATTTACAAGGGTGATCTTGAATAATATCTTGTGTTCGGATATGTGAAAGGTCATTCACTTTGTAGTTTTTCGTGCTTGTGTTCAGTCGATAAATTACGGAGTTAAATTCTTACCCTTTTATTACTTGTGCATGATTAGACTAAGTTAAAATCTTTTCAGATAAAAATACCATCGAAGAAAAGGAGTGGGATTTGATATCTGAAGCTGTAAAAAGGGAAGAATCATTGGGAAATAAGCTGCTCATTCCCATAGAAATCCAGCAAACAGAACTTAATGAAGGGGGTTTTGAGTTTGTAGATACGCGAAATGATGAGTCTGAAAATGAAAAGAAAAATGACGAGAAAAATGAATTAGATGATGTGAATAGAGGAGGCCATGGCATGAATGATGAGGATGATGTGATCGTGACTGATGCGTCTACTCAGACCCCACCTTTCGGTGAGAAACAAAAACCTTTAATTAAAAATGTTGAAAAATGTAACCTAAATCTGCAGAAGGGTTACAGTAAAAATCAAAATGTAAGTTTTGAAACTAAATTAAATGATTCTGAAGTTTTAGATGGGCAGAATTTTTATGATGAGATGCAGAGAAAATTTGATGCGTACTTGAAAGAAGTGAAGGAACAGCACAAAAAGAATTTAGATGTGATGGCAGCTAAAAATGATATTATTGCCAAGCATACTCAAGGTGTGATGAATGAAGTGGAAAGTAGGCTAGATAGGAGAGTGACAAGAATAGAAAATACTCTTTCTGGAGTTAAAAATTTAGATGAGATTGCTGGCACTTTGAAGAGAGCCTTAGATAGGGTAGATGGGACAAATAATGACGAGATACAAAATAGAGAGGTAAGAGACCATAATAATTCTAATTTATTTAATTCTACGATGGCGCCTGAAAGTATAAATATTTCTAATAAAAATGATATCACATTAATAATTCGAGACGAGATTAAAAAGTTAGGAATTAGTACGTTTTCGAATAAAAATTATTCAAATAAAGACGAGTCGATTGTAAATGAATTGAAAGATGTATTAAAGACCGGTTTATCATCTCGAGATACAGGTTCTAGAAGAGATTACAAGTTAACTAATAAAATGCGTTTTGAACATTTTATGGACTTTTTTACGTCAGAATTAAGAACAAAGGATTTGTTATATGTTATTGATACAAAAATTAAAGTAAATGATAATTTAGATGAGCGTACTATAGAAAGTAATAAATTTAGAGTCCGTGATATATTGATAAATAGAATAGATCAAAATTATCATAATAAAATTTTAGATGAGTCAAATCCTATTAAAATGTTAGAAAAGATACAAGAAATAAAAAGATGTGAAAATAATTTAACTTCCGTGGATCTTAGAAAACGGTTGTATAATATACAATATAATCCTAACAAAGAAAAGGCAGCAGAATTTTGGGATAGATTTGACGAGTTGACGAGAAATTACAATAACATCCCAAATGCTCCTGCCCTTTCTGAACAAGAAATTAGAGACGCGTTTTATCAAGCAATAGAAAAGAATATACCTCAGGTACACCATCTAGAATTTGTAAATGTAAATTTGACGGGTAAAAGTCTCTCTTACGAGGACTTAAAACGTTTTATCATACAGCATGAAGCAAGTAGACGAGGTGGTCAAGGTGGTTCTGGCACTTCACAAAGTGTACAAGCTATGGTCACATGGCCTTCTGGAAGCCAACAGCGGTGTTTTCACTGTGATGGCTTAGGGCATATTGGTAGAAATTGCCCTCGTAAAAATTTGGAAGGAAAGCTATGCTATTCCTGTAAGGAATACACTACTGACCATATAGCAGCAAATTGTCCTTTAAATAGAGGATCAAATCGGCGAGATAGAAGGTATGATAATAACAATAGACGCGATTATAAAAACAATGGTGGTGGTCGTGGTTTTAAAAGAAAGATAGAAAGTAATAATGACGAGTCTAACTCAAAAAGAACCAAGTTTAATAATAGGGGTAGAGGAAATTATAAAAACAGGGGTCGAGGCGGAAAACAGCAAAACAATGGGCAGCAAGAAAAGAAGAGCTCTGACAGTAAAGGTAACCTTGATTGTTTAAATATTTTTAATACTGATTTAAATAGACGAGATAATATAACTCAAGTTAGCTTTACCGGATTAAACAATAATAAATTACTAGCCGAATTTTTGGCCGATTCCGGAGCTACAGAGCATCTTACAAATTCTAAATTAATATTTAAGACGTTAGATGAGAATTATAATAATATTATAAAATGCGCAAATAAAGATGAGTCAGCGAATTTTAAATCGGAGGGAGTAGGAGTTGTAGATTTGATAAATTCGGATAATAATATTTCTTTAAGAAATGTAATTTGCGCTGAAGGCTTATCGGAAAACTTGCTTTCCCTGAGAAAATTTGCTGATAAAGGTTTAGCTATTTATTTAGATAATGAAAAAATTAATATTTTTGACCCTGTTTCTAAGAAATCATTTATCTCTGGTATATATGATAAACCTTACTGGAAAATAGAATTTGAAGTGAATAATTTAGATGAGAACATAAACTCAGAACAAAGTCCTTTAAATAATAAAATTATTGCATACTTAACGACGAGAAGTAACCGAAATTATGAATTAAAAGATAAATCTGATAAAAATAGTAAAAGTCATTTAGATGAGAAATTAGATGTGATTATTGAAAATTTCTGTGACAATAATTTATTTGATAATGAGACTGTAGTAGAAGTTGATTTAAATGATGCGATTTTTGAAAATAGCTTAAGAGACAGAATTTTAAATAATCCCGATGAATCGCTTTTTACTGATGATGAATTCGAAGAGAAAAACGAATTAAATTTTGATAAACACAACAATGTGTTTGTTAAAAATAACAGAGAAATGTTATGGCATGTCAGAATGGGCCATGCGTCGTTGGGATATTTAAAAAGGCTTCAAAAATTATATCCAGAAATAAAAGATTTAAAAGATGCGAAATTTGATGAGAAAATTTTAGATTGTGAAATATGCTTGATTTCTAAACTAAATAAATTGCCGTTCAATAATGTAAGATTTAGAGCAAATGAACCGTTACAAATAATTCACTCCGATATAATGGGTCCTATTAGTCCTATGACTTACCCAAAAAGGTATAGATACATTTCTGTATTCATAGATGACTATTCTAGGGCGGCAATGGCTTTTGGCATGAAAACAAAAGATGAGACTGGAACATGCCTTGAACTGTTTGTTAAAAGCACTAGAAACTTTATTGGACGAGATGCTAAAGTTTGTTACCTAAGAACTGACCAAGGTACTGAATTTACTGGTGGGAAAACTAAAGAAGTATTGGAGAAATTAGGAGCTGAGTTAGAACTCGCAACTCCTGATACTCCAGAACATAATGGTGTTTCGGAGAGATTTAATCAAACCATTCAAAAGAAAATCCGTTCTTTAATGTATGATGCGAAACTTCCTGAAAATATGTGGGACTTAGCTTTAGGTGCGGCTGTCTATGCGTATAATCGCACACCACATAAGTCTGTAGACATGAATATACCGTTATGCAAACTAAATCCCAGATTTGAACCAAAATTAAGCCAATTAAAACGTTTTGGTTGTTTGTCATATATTAAAATACATAGAAGGATAGGTCCTAAATTTAGGAGAATAGCGATGAGAGTTGTATTAGTAGGATATAAATCAACTGGCTTTATTTTTCTTAAACCTGAAGAAGGAAAATTTTATGAAAGCCGAAATGTTAGATTTAACGAAAAATTGGTTTTTGGTGACAAATATAGAAAGAATAGCATAACAGATTGGGAAAATGTCTTTGATGAGATAGACAAAGAAAATTGGTTTGTTAAATTTGAAGAGAAACCAAAAGAAAATGTTAATAACATACAAAGAACGGAGGGAGCGTTAAAAAGAAAAAGAGGTAGACCCAGTAAAAATATTCTAGTAAACTCTATTAATGTACCTTTAGAAGAGTCTGAAGAAGAGACTGAAATTTTAGATGATGAATATTATCATGCATTGCTCACTAAAATTAATAAAGATCCAGGTTCTTATAAAGAAGCCATGAAATCAGACGAGAAAAATAAGTGGGATCTTGCAGTAAAAGACGAGCTAAATTCAATGAATAAAAATAAAGTATGGAATTTTGTTAAAAGACCTCTTATAGATGAATATGGTACTAAACCAAATATAATTGATTCTCGATGGGTTTTAAAGAAAAAGATTGAGCCTAATGGCAAAATCAAACATAAGGCGAGATTAGTAATAAGAGGGTTTAAAGACAAAAATACATACGATCTGAAAGACACTTATGCTCCTGTTTCTAGACTTGTATTAATTAGAGCAGTACTTGCAATCATAAATAAATATGACTTAGATGTGTGTCAAATGGACGTGAAAACTGCCTTCCTAAATGGTAAAATCGAAGACGAGATATACATGGAAATACCAGAAGGGGTGAATGTCTCAGAAAAATTTAGACGAGAAAATGTTTGCAAAATAGAAAGAGCATTATATGGTTTAAAAATTAGCCCTAAAAGATGGAATGAACGTTTTAGTGAAGTAGCTTCAAAAATTGGGTTAACTTCACATTATGATGAACCATGTCTATTTACTTGGAGAGATGGGGATAAATTTCTCATATTATTACTATACGTAGACGATATGTTAATCGCTAGTAATGATTTAGTCAAATTGGAGCAAATAAAACTGAAGTTGAAAGATGAGTTTGAAATGACAGATCTAGGAGAGCCTAAAAGTTTTCTTGGGATTAACTTAGAACGAAATCGATCGGAGAGAATTTTAAGTTTATCACAAGAAGATTATATAGAAAAAATGTTAGAAAGATTTGGTTTTAAAGAAAAACATCCTCAAAGAACGCCTATGGTAACGCATCAGGTGGCAAATCGAAAAAGAAAAGAACGAGAAGAGTCTGATGATGATGAGAAATTGAATAAAAATTTACTTAAGGCTGATACACCTTATAGGGAAGCTGTTGGTTCTTTAGCATATTTGGCAAACGTTACTAGACCTGATATTGCATATACCATAAATATATTGAGTAGACATCAGGTTGAACCGACTGAAAATGAGTGGTCTATGATTGAAAGGGTATTTCGATATCTTAAAGGAACCGTAGATTTGAAATTGACATACACGGGTCTAAATAATAAACTAGAAGGCTATTCTGACTCTAGTTATTCTGATTGTAAGAAATCATTAACAACTAGTGGATATGTTGTTAGATTGTTTGGCGATTCAATAGCCTGGAAGACACGTAAACTGTCTTACGTAAATTTGTCTACTTGTGAGGCTGAATACGTTGCGATGAGTAATGCGACCCAAGAAATGATTTCAATCTTTAATTCACTGAAATTAATGTTGAACATTCCTTTAATGCCCTTGACCCTTTGGTGTGATAATTCAGCTGCGGATAAGAATACTAAGACGAGAGGTAGTAATCGATTAAGACACATAATAGACTCTAAGGTTGACTATTTTAAAGAGTGTCTCAAAAAGGGTTATATCGAAGTTAGATGGGTACCTTCTAAAGAACAAATAGCCGATATTTTTACTAAACCATTGGCTTTTGATTTGCACAGACAATTGACTAATTCAATCTTAAACTTGGAGAGTTAGACGAGTTAAATTGTATATGATGTGTATTCGATGAGATGAACTAATAATTGATTTGATTTGTTTCAGATAAATAGAAAGTGCTTGAGACGGGAGGGAGTGTTGGACTGTGGCGCCTCCGCGCACTTCCTTTTTGTACTATGTGGTGAAGAAGGAGGAGAAGCTAACAGTTCAGTTCCATGCTGATCGTCGCTCAGTACATATCGCAGACGCGTATTGATTGCTTATAATAAAATCACTTATTAATTATTGTTAATTAAACGTGTAAATGAAGAGTTATAAATAAAGATTAGAGAAGACGAGTATTATTAAATAAACTGTGCTGATTAATAAAAAGAAGAGTGTTTATTTTATTTGCTTTAATCACATAACCCAATAAAAACTAAAACAAATACGGCCCACCAGGCCAGCGTAATTAAAAAACAAGATATAAATAAATTAAATAAGTATTAAAATTATTGTATATTTAGAAAAGGTGGATCCACTTTCATGAAACCGTTTGAATTGGTTAAAATTCTTATAAACCAAGTTTACTTATAATAGAAAAATATATAAAATAGAGAAAAACTTAAACAAATACAGTCCAAAAGGCCTGAGAAATAAAAAAACATAATATAAAAAATTTAAATAGGTATCAAAATTATTGTATTTTTATAAACGTTGGATCCACTTGCATGAAACCATTTGAATAGGTTAAAATTTTTATAAAACAAGTTTACTTATAATGAAAAAATATGTAAAATAGAGAAAAACCTTAACAAATACAGTCCAAAAGGCCTGAGAAATAAAAAAACAAGATATAATAATTTAAATAGGTATCAAAATTATTGTATTTTTATAAACGTTGGATCCACTCTCATGAAACCATTTGAATAGGTTAAAATTTTTATAAAACAAGTTTACTTATAATGAAAAAATATGTAAAATAGAGAAAAACCTTAACAAATACAGTCCAAAAGGCCTGAGAAATAAAAAAACAAGATATAAAAATATAAATAGGTATCAAAAATATTGTATTTTTAGAATCTTTGGATCTACTTGCTTGAAACCATTTGAATTGGTTAAAATTTTTATATACCAAGTTTACTAATAATAAGAGAATATTCTATGTAGAGGAAAACTAAAACAAATACGGCCCACCAGGCCAGCGTAATTAAAAAACAAGATATAAATAAATTAAATAAGTATTAAAATTATTGTATATTTAGAAAAGGTGGATCCACTTTCATGAAACCATTTGAATTGGTTAAAATTCTTATAAACCAAGTTTACTTATAATAGAAAAATATATAAAATAGAGAAAAACTTAAACAAATACAGTCCAAAAGGCCTGAGAAATAAAAAAACATAATATAAAAACTTAAATAGGTATCAAAATTATTGTATTTTTATAAACGTTGGATCCACTTGCATGAAACCATTTGAATAGGTTAAAATTTTTATAAAACAAGTTTACTTATAATGAAAAAATATGTAAAATAGAGAAAAACCTAAACAAATACAGTCAAAAGGGCCTGAGAAATAAAAAAACAAGATATAAAAAATTTAATTAGGTATCAAAATTATTGTATTTTTATAAACGTTGGATCTACTTGCATAAAACCATTTGAATTGGTTAAAATTTTTATAAACCAATTTTACTAATAATGAGAGAATATTCTACGTAGAGAAAAACTTAAACAAATACGGCCCTTCAGGCCAGCGTAATTAAAAAACAAGATATAAATAAATTAAATAAGTATTAAAATTATTGTATATTTAGAAAAGGTGGATCCACTTTCATGAAACCATTTGAATTGGTTAAAATTCTTATAAACCAAGTTTACTTATAATAAAAAAATATATAAAATAGAGAAAAACTTAAACAAATACAGTCCAAAAGGCCTGAGAAATAAAAAAACATAATATAAAAAATTTAAATAGGTATTAAAATTATTGTATATTTAGAAAAGGTGGATCCACTTTCATGAAACCATTTGAATAGGTTAAAATTTTTATAAAACAAGTTTACTTATAATGAAAAAATATGTAAAATAGAGAAAAACCTAAACAAATACAGTCAAAAAGGCCTGAGAAATAAAAAAACAAGATATAAAAAATTTAATTAGGTATCAAAATTATTGTATTTTTATAAACGTTGGATCTACTTGCATAAAACCATTTGAATTGGTTAAAATTTTTATAAACCAATTTTACTAATAATGAGAGAATATTCTACGTAGAGAAAAACTTAAACAAATACGGCCCTTCAGGCCAGCGTAATTAAAAAACAAGATATAAATGAATTAAATAAGTATTAAAATTATTGTATATTTAGAAAAGGTGGATCCACTTTCATGAAACCATTTGAATAGGTTAAAATTTTTATAAAACAAGTTTACTTATAATGAAAAAATATGTAAAATAGAGAAAAACCTTAACAAATACAGTCCAAAAGGCCTGAGAAATAAAAAAACAAGATATAAAAATTTAAATAGGTATCAAAAATATTGTATTTTTAGAATCTTTGGATCTACTTGCATAAAACCATTTGAATTGGTTAAAATTTTTATAAACCAAGTTTACTAATAATAATAGAATATTCTACGTAGAGGAAAACTAAAACACATACGGCCCTTCAGGCCAGCGTAATTAAAAAACAAGATATAAATAAATTAAAAAAGTATTAAAATTATTGTATATTTAGAAAAGGTGGATCCACTCTCATGAAACCATTTGAATTGGTTAAAATTCTTATAAACCAAGTTTACTTATAATAGAAAAATATATAAAATAGAGAAAAACTTAAACAAATACAGTCCAAAAGGCCTGAGAAATAAAAAAACATAATATAAAAAATTTAAATAGTTATCAAAATTATTGTATTTTTATAAACGTTGGATCCACTTGCATGAAACCATTTGAATAGGTTAAAATTTTTATAAAACAAGTTTACTTATAATGAAAAATTATGTAAAATAGAGAAAAACCTAAACAAATACAGTCAAAAAGGCCTGAGAAATAAAAAAACAAGATATAAAAAATTTAATTAGGTATCAAAATTATTGTATTTTTATAAACGTTGGATCTACTTGCATAAAACCATTTGAATTGGTTAAAATTTTTATAAACCAATTTTACTAATAATGAGAGAATATTCTACGTAGAGAAAAACTTAAACAAATACGGCCCTTCAGGCCAGCGTAATTAAAAAACAAGATATAAATAAATTAAATAAGTATTAAAATTATTGTATATTTAGAAAAGGTGGATCCACTCTCATGAAACCATTTGAATAGGTTAAAATTTTTATAAAACAAGTTTACTTATAATGAAAAAATATGTAAAATAGAGAAAAACCTAAACAAATACAGTCCAAAAGGCCTGAGAAATAAAAAAACAAGATATAAAAATATAAATAGGTATCAAAAATATTGTATTTTTAGAATCTTTGGATCTACTTGCTTGAAACCATTTGAATTGGTTAAAATTTTTATAAACCAAGTTTACTAATAATAAGAGAATATTCTATGTAGAGGAAAACTAAAACAAGTACGGCCCACCAGGCCAGCGTAATTAAAAAACAAGATATAAATAAATTAAATAAGTATTAAAATTATTGTATATTTAGAAAAGGTGGATCCACTTTCATGAAACCGTTTGAATTGGTTAAAATTCTTATAAACCAAGTTTACTTATAATAGAAAAATATATAAAATAGAGAAAAACTTAAACAAATACAGTCCAAAAGGCCTGAGAAATAAAAAACATAATATAAAAAATTTAAATAGGTATCAAAATAATTGTATTTTTATAAACGTTGGATCCACTTGCATGAAACCATTTGAATAGGTTGAAATTTTTATAAAACAAGTTTACTTATAATGAAAAAATATGTGAAATAGAGAAAAACCTAAACAAATACAGTCCAAAAGGCCTGAGAAATAAATAAACAAGATATAAAAAATTTAATTAGGTATCAAAATTATTGTATTTTTATAAACGTTGGATCTACTTGCATAAAACCATTTGAATTGGTTAAAATTTTTATAAACCCAGTTTACAAATAATGAGAGAATATTCTACGTAGAGAAAAACTTAAACAAATATGGCCCTTGAGGACAGCGTAATTAAAAAACAAGATATAAATAAATTAAATAAGTATTAAAATTAATGTATATTTAGATAAGGTGTATTCACTTTCATGAAAACATTTGAATAGGTTAAAATTTTTATAAAACAAGTTTACTTATAATGAAAAAATATGTAAAATAGAGAAAAACCTAAACCAATACAGTCCAAAAGGCCTGAGAAATAAAAAAACAAGATATAAAAAATTTAATTAGGTATCAAAATTATTGTATTTTTATAATCGTTGGATCCACTTTCATGAAACCATTTGAATTGGTTAAAATTCTTATAAACCAAGTTTACTTATAATAGAAAAATATATAAAATAGAGAAAAACTTAAACAAATTCAGTCCAAAAGGCCTGAGAAATAAAAAAACATAATATAAAAAATTTAACTAGGTATCAAAATTATTGTATTTTTATAAACGTTGGATCTACTTGCATAAAACCATTTGAATTGGTTAAAATTTTTATAAACCAATTTTACTAATAATGAGAGAATATTCTACGTAGAGAAAAACTTAAACAAATACGGCCCTTCAGGCCAGCGTAATTAAAAAACAAGATATAAATAAATTAAATAAGTATTAAAATTATTGTATATTTAGAAAAGGTGGATCCACTTTCATGAAACCATTTGAATAGGTTAAAATTTTTATAAAACAAGTTTACTTATAATGAAAAAATATGTAAAATAGAGAAAAACCTAAACAAATACAGTCCAAAAGGCCTGAGAAATAAAAAAACAAGATATAAAAATATAAATAGGTATCAAAAATATTGTATTTTTAGAATCTTTGGATCTACTTGCTTGAAACCATTTGAATTGGTTAAAATTTTTATAAACCAAGTTTACTAATAATAAGAGAATATTCTATGTAGAGGAAAACTAAAACAAATACGGCCCACCAGGCCAGCGTAATTAAAAAACAAGATATAAATAAATTAAATAAGTATTAAAATTATTGTATATTTAGAAAAGGTGGATCCACTTTCATGAAACCGTTTGAATTGGTTAAAATTCTTATAAACCAAGTTTACTTATAATAGAAAAATATATAAAATAGAGAAAAACTTAAACAAATACAGTCCAAAAGGCCTGAGAAATAAAAAAACATAATATAAAAAATTTAAATAGGTATCAAAATAATTGTATTTTTATAAACGTTGGATCCACTTGCATGAAACCATTTGAATAGGTTGAAATTTTTATAAAACAAGTTTACTTATAATGAAAAAATATGTGAAATAGAGAAAAACCTAAACAAATACAGTCCAAAAGGCCTGAGAAATAAATAAACAAGATATAAAAAATTTAATTAGGTATCAAAATTATTGTATTTTTATAAACGTTGGATCTACTTGCATAAAACCATTTGAATTGGTTAAAATTTTTATAAACCCAGTTTACAAATAATGAGAGAATATTCTACGTAGAGAAAAACTTAAACAAATATGGCCCTTGAGGACAGCGTAATTAAAAAACAAGATATAAATAAATTAAATAAGTATTAAAATTAATGTATATTTAGATAAGGTGTATTCACTTTCATGAAAACATTTGAATAGGTTAAAATTTTTATAAAACAAGTTTACTTATAATGAAAAAATATGTAAAATAGAGAAGAACCTAAACCAATACAGTCCAAAAGGCCTGAGAAATAAAAAAACAAGATATAAAAAATTTAATTAGGTATCAAAATTATTGTATTTTTATAATCGTTGGATCCACTTTCATGAAACCATTTGAATAGGTTAAAATTTTTATAAAACAAGTTTACTTATAATGAAAAAATATGTAAAATAGAGAAAAACCTTAACAAATACAGTCCAAAAGGCCTGAGAAATAAAAAAACAAGATATAAAAATTTAAATAGGTATCAAAAATATTGTATTTTTAGAATCTTTGGATCTACTTGCATGAAACCATTTGAATTGGTTAAAATTTTTATAAACCAAATTTACTAATAATAAGAGAATATTCTACGTAGAGGAAAACTAAAACAAATACGGCCCTTCAGGCCAGCGTAATTAAAAAACAAGATATAAATAAATTAAATAAGTATTAAAATTATTGAATATTTAGAAAAGGTGGATCCACTTTCATGAAACCATTTGAATAGGTTAAAATTTTTATAAAACAAGTTTACTTATAATGAAAAAATATGTAAAATAGAGAAAAACCTTAACAAATACAGTCCAAAAAGCCTGAGAAATAAAAAAACAAGATATAAAAATTTAAATAGGTATCAAAAATATTGTATTTTTAGAATCTTTGGATCTACTTGCATGAAACCATTTGAATTGGTTAAAATTTTTATAAACCCAGTTTACAAATAATGAGAGAATGTTCTACGTAGAGAAAAACTTAAACAAATATGGCCCTTGAGGCCAGCGTAATTAAAAAACAAGATATAAATAAATTAAATAAGTATTAAAATTAATGTATATTTAGATAAGGTGTATTCACTTTCATGAAACCATTTGAATAGGTTAAAATTTTTATAAAACAAGTTTACTTATAATGAAAAAATATGTAAAATTGAGAAAAACCTAAACCACTACAGTCCAAAAGGCCTGAGAAATAAAAAAACAAGATATAAAAAATTTAAATAGGTATCAAAATTATTGTATTTTTATAAACGTTGGATCCACTTGCATGAAACCATTTGAATAGGTTAAAATTTTTATAAAACAAGTTTACTTATAATGAAAAAATATGTAAAATAGAGAAAAACCTTAACAAATACAGTCCAAAAGGCCTGAGAAATAAAAAAACAAGATATAATAATTTAAATAGGTATCAAAAATATTGTATTTTTAGAATCTTTGGATCTACTTGCTTGAAACCATTTGAATTGGTTAAAATTTTTATAAACCAAGTTTACTAATAATAAGAGAATATTCTATGTAGAGGAAAACTAAAACAAATACGGCCCACCAGGCCAGCGTAATTAAAAAACAAGATATAAATAAATTAAATAAGTATTAAAATTATTGTATATTTAGAAAAGGTGGATCCACTTTCATGAAACCATTTGAATAGGTTAAAATTTTTATAAAAGAAGTTTACTTATAATGAAAAAATATGTAAAATAGAGAAAAACCTTAACAAATACAGTCCAAAAGGCCTGAGAAATAAAAAAACAAGATATAAAAATTTGAATACGTATCAAAAATATTGTATTTTTAGAATCTTTGGATCTACTTGCATGAAACCATTTGAATTGGTTAAAATTTTTATAAACCAAGTTTACTAATAATAAGAGAATATTCTACGTAGAGGAAAACTAAAACAAATACGGCCCTTCAGGCCAGCGTAATTAAAAAACAAGATATAAATAAATTAAAAAAGTATTAAAATTATTGTATATTTAGAAAAGGTGGATCCACTCTCATGAAACCATTTGAATAGGTTAAAATTTTTATAAAACAAGTTTACTTATAATGAAAAAATATGTAAAATAGAGAAAAACCTTAACAAATACAGTCCAAAAGGCCTGAGAAATAAAAAAACAAGATATAAAAATATAAATAGGTATCAAAAATATTGTATTTTTAGAATCTTTGGATCTACTTGCTTGAAACCATTTGAATTGGTTAAAATTTTTATATACCAAGTTTACTAATAATAAGAGAATATTCTATGTAGAGGAAAACTAAAACAAATACGGCCCACCAGGCCAGCGTAATTAAAAAACAAGATATAAATAAATTAAATAAGTATTAAAATTATTGTATATTTAGAAAATGTGGATCCACTTTCATGAAACCATTTGAATTGGTTAAAATTCTTATAAACCAAGTTTACTTATAATAGAAAAATATATAAAATAGAGAAAAACTTAAACGAATACAGTCCAAAAGGCCAGAGAAATAAAAAAACATAATATAAAAAATTTAAATAGGTATCAAAATTATTGTATTTTTATAAACGTTGGATCCACTTGCATGAAACCATTTGAATAGGTTAAAATTTTTATAAAACAAGTTTACTTATAATGAAAAAATATGTAAAATAGAGAAAAACCTTAACAAATACAGTCTAAAAGGCCTGAGAAATAAAAAAACAAGATATAATAATTTAAATAGGTATCAAAAATATTGTATTTTTAGAATCTTTGGATCCACTTTTATGAATTCATTTGAATTGGTTAAAATTTTTATAAACCAATTTTACTAATAATGAGAGAATATTCTACGTAGAGAAAAACTTAAACAAATACGGCCCTTCAGGCCAGCGTAATTAAAAAACAAGATATAAATAAATTAAATAAGTATTAAAATTATTGTATATTTAGAAAAGGTGGATCCACTTTCATGAAACCATTTGAATTGGTTAAAATTCTTATAAACCAAGTTTACTTATAATAGAAAAATATATAAAATAGAGAAAAACTTAAACAAATACAGTCCAAAAGGCATGAGAAATAAAAAAACATAATATAAAAAATTTAAATAGGTATCAAAATTATTGTATTTTTATAAACGTTGGATCCACTTGCATGAAACCATTTGAATAGGTTAAAATTTTTATAAAACAAGTTTACTTATAATGAAAAAATATGTAAAATAGAGAAAAACCTAAACAAATACAGTCAAAAGGGCCTGAGAAATAAAAAAACAAGATATAAAAAATTTAATTAGGTATCAAAATTATTGTATTTTTATAAACGTTGGATCTACTTGCATAAAACCATTTGAATTGGTTAAAATTTTTATAAACCAATTTTACTAATAATGAGTGAATATTCTACGTAGAGAAAAACTTAAACAAATACGGCCCTTCAGGCCAGCGTAATTAAAAAACAAGATATAAATAAATTAAATAAGTATTAAAATTATTGTATATTTAGAAAAGGTGGATCCACTTTCATGAAACCATTTGAATAGGTTAAAATTTTTATAAAACAAGTTTACTTACAATGAAAAAATATGTAAAATAGAGAAAAACCTAAACAAATACAGTCCAAAAGGTCTGAGAAATAAAAAAACATAATATAAAAAATTTAAATAGGTATCAAAATTATTGTATTTTTATAAACGTTGGATCCACTTGCATGAAACCATTTGAATAGGTTAAAATTTTTATAAAACAAGTTTACTTATAATGAAAAAATATGTAAAATAGAGAAAAACCTAAACAAATACAGTCAAAAGGGCCTGAGAAATAAAAAAACAAGATATAAAAAATTTAATTAGGTATCAAAATTATTGTATTTTTATAAACGTTGGATCTACTTGCATAAAACCATTTGAATTGGTTAAAATTTTTATAAACCAAGTTTACTAATAATAAGAGAATATTCTACGTAGAGGAAAACTAAAACAAATACGGCCCTTCAGGCCAGCGTAATTAAAAAACAAGATATAAATAAATTAAATAAGTATTAAAATTATTGTATATTTAGAAAAGGTGGATCCACTTTCATGAAACCATTTGAATAGGTTAAAATTTTTATAAAACAAGTTTACTTATAATGAAAAAATATGTAAAATAGAGAAAAACCTAAACAAATACAGTCAAAAAGGCCTGAGAAATAAAAAAACAAGATATAAAAAATTTAATTAGGTATCAAAATTATTGTATTTTTATAAACGTTGGATCTACTTGCATAAAACCATTTGAATTGGTTAAAATTTTTATAAACCAATTTTACTAATAATGAGAGAATATTCTACGTAGAGAAAAACTTAAACAAATACGGCCCTTCAGGCCAGCGTAATTAAAAAACAAGATATAAATAAATTAAATAAGTATTAAAATTATTGTATATTTAGAAAAGGTGGATCCACTCTCATGAAACCATTTGAATAGGTTAAAATTTTTATAAAACAAGTTTACTTATAATGAAAAAATATGTAAAATAGAGAAAAAACTTAACAAATACAGTCCAAAAGGCCTGAGAAATAAAAAAACAAGATATAAAAATATAAATAGGTATCAAAAATATTGTATTTTTAGAATCTTTGGATCTACTTGCTTGAAACCATTTGAATTGGTTAAAATTTTTATAAACCAAGTTTACTAATAATAAGAGAATATTCTATGTAGAGGAAAACTAAAACAAATACGGCCCACCAGGCCAGCGTAATTAAAAAACAAGATATAAATAAATTAAATAAGTATTAAAATTATTGTATATTTAGAAAAGGTGGATCCACTTTCATGAAACCATTTGAATTGGTTAAAATTCTTATAAACCAAGTTTACTTATAATAGAAAAATATATAAAATAGAGAAAAACTTAAACAAATACAGTCCAAAAGGCCAGAGAAATAAAAAAACATAATATAAAAAATTTAAATAGGTATCAAAATTATTGTATTTTTATAAACGTTGGATCCACTTGCATGAAACCATTTGAATAGGTTAAAATTTTTATAAAACAAGTTTACTTATAATGAAAAAATATGTAAAATAGAGAAAAACCTTAAAAAATACAGTCCAAAAGGCCTGAGAAATAAAAAAACAAGATATAATAATTTAAATAGGTATCAAAAATATTGTATTTTTAGAATCTTTGGATCCACTTTTATGAATTCATTTGAATTGGTTAAAATTTTTATAAACCAATTTTACTAATAATGAGAGAATATTCTACGTAGAGAATAAACTTAAACAAATACGGCCCTTCAGGCCAGCGTAATTAAAAAACAAGATATAAATAAATTAAATAAGTATTAAAATTATTGTATATTTAGAAAAGGTGGATCCACTTTCATGAAACCATTTGAATAATTTAAAATTTTTATAAAACAAGTTTACTTATAATGAAAAAATATGTAAAATAGAGAAAAACCTTAACAAATACAGTCCAAAAGGCCTGAGAAATAAAAAAACAAGATATAAAAATATAAATAGGTATCAAAAATATTGTATTTTTAGAATCTTTGGATCTACTTGCTTGAAACCATTTGAATTGGTTAAAATTTTTATAAACCAAGTTTACTAATAATAAGAGAATATTCTATGTAGAGGAAAACTAAAACAAATACGGCCCACTAGGCCAGCGTAATTAAAAAACAAGATATAAATAAATTAAATAAGTATTAAAATTATTGTATATTTAGAAAAGGTGGATCCACTTTCATGAAACCATTTGAATTGGTTAAAATTCTTATAAACCAAGTTTACTTATAATAGAAAAATATATAAAATAGAGAAAAACTTAAACAAATACAGTCCAAAAGGCCAGAGAAATAAAAAAACATAATATAAAAAATTTAAATAGGTATCAAAATTATTGTATTTTTATAAACGTTGGATCCACTTGCATGAAACCATTTGAATAGGTTAAACTTTTTCTAAAACAAGTTTACTTATAATGAAAAAATATGTAAAATAGAGAAAAACCTTAAAAAATACAGTCCAAAAGGCCTGAGAAATAAAAATACAAAATATAATAATTTAAATAGGTATCAAAAATATTGTATTTTTAGAATCTTTGGATCCACTTTTATGAATTCATTTGAATTGGTTAAAATTTTTATAAACCAATTTTACTAATAATGAGAGAATATTCTACGTAGAGAAAAACTTAAACAAATACGGCCCTTCAGGCCAGCGTAATTAAAAAACAAGATATAAATAAATTAAATAAGTATTAAAATTATTGTATATTTAGAAAAGGTGGATCCACTTTCATGAAACCATTTGAATAATTTAAAATTTTTATAAAACAAGTTTACTTATAATGAAAAAATATGTAAAATAGAGAAAAACCTTAACAAATACAGTCCAAAAGGCCTGAGAAATAAAAAAACAAGATATAAAAATATAAATAGGTATCAAAAATATTGTATTTTTAGAATCTTTGGATCTACTTGCTTGAAACCATTTGAATTGGTTAAAATTTTTATAAACCAAGTTTACTAATAATAAGAGAATATTCTATGTAGAGGAAAACTAAAACAAATACGGCCCACTAGGCCAGCGTAATTAAAAAACAAGATATAAATAAATTAAATAAGTATTAAAATTATTGTATATTTAGAAAAGGTGGATCCACTTTCATGAAACCATTTGAATTGGTTAAAATTCTTATAAACCAAGTTTACTTATAATAGAAAAATATATAAAATAGAGAAAAACTTAAACAAATACAGTCCAAAAGGCCAGAGAAATAAAAAAACATAATATAAAAAATTTAAATAGGTATCAAAATTATTGTATTTTTATAAACGTTGGATCCACTTGCATGAAACCATTTGAATAGGTTAAAATTTTTATAAAACAAGTTTACTTATAATGAAAAAATATGTAAAATAGAGAAAAACCTTAAAAAATACAGTCCAAAAGGCCTGAGAAATAAAAAAACAAGATATAATAATTTAAATAGGTATCAAAAATATTGTATTTTTAGAATCTTTGGATCCACTTTTATGAATTCATTTGAATTGGTTAAAATTTTTATAAACCAATTTTACTAATAATGAGAGAATATTCTACGTAGAGAAAAACTTAAACAAATACGGCCCTTCAGGCCAGCGTAATTAAAAAACAAGATATAAATAAATTAAATAAGTATTAAAATTATTGTATATTTAGAAAAGGTGGATCCACTTTCATGAAACCATTTGAATAGGTTAAAATTTTTATAAAACAAGTTTACTTATAATGAAAAAATATGTAAAATAGAGAAAAACCTTAACAAATACAGTCCAAAAGGCCTGAGAAATAAAAAAACAAGATAGAAAAATATAAATAGGTATCAAAAATATTGTATTTTTAGAATCTTTGGATCTACTTGCTTGAAACCATTTGAATTGGTTAAAATTTTTATAAACCAAGTTTACTAATAATAAGAGAATATTCTATGTAGAGGAAAACTAAAACAAATACGGCCCACTAGGCCAGCGTAATTAAAAAACAAGATATAAATAAATTAAATAAGTATTAAAATTATTTTATATTTAGAAAAGGTGGATCCACTTTCATGAAACCATTTGAATTGGTTAAAATTCTTATAAACCAAGTTTACTTTTAATAGAAAAATATATAAAATAGAGAAAAACTTAAACAAATACAGTCCAAAAGGCCAGAGAAATAAAAAAACATAATATAAAAAATTTAAATAGGTATCAAAATTATTGTATTTTTATAAACGTTGGATCCACTTGCATGAAACCATTTGAATAGGTTAAAATTTTTATAAAACAAGTTTACTTATAATGAAAAAATATGTAAAATAGAGAAAAACCTTAACAAATACAGTCCAAAAGGCCTGAGAAATAAAAAAACAAGATATAATAATTTAAATAGGTATCAAAAATATTGTATTTTTAGAATCTTTGGATCCACTTTTATGAATTCATTTGAATTGGTTAAAATTTTTATAAACCAATTTTACTAATAATGAGAGAATATTCTACGTAGAGAAAAACTTAAACAAATACGGCCCTTCAGGCCAGCGTAATTAAAAAACAAGATATAAATAAATTAAATAAGTATTAAAATTATTGTATATTTAGAAAAGGTGGATCCACTTTCATGAAACCATTTGAATAGGTTAAAATTTTTATAAAACAAGTTTACTTATAATGAAAAAATATGTAAAATAGAGAAAAACCTTAACAAATACAGTCCAAAAGGCCTGAGAAATAAAAAAACAAGATATAAAAATTTAAATAGGTATCAAAAATATTGTATTTTTAGAATCTTTGGATCTACTTGCATGAAACCATTTGAATTGGTTAAAATTTTTATAAACCAAATTTACTAATAATAAGAGAATATTCTACGTAGAGGAAAACTAAAACAAATACGGCCCTTCAGGCCAGCGTAATTAAAAAACAAGATATAAATAAATTAAATAAGTATTAAAATTATTGTATATTTAGAAAAGGTGGATCCACTTTCATGAAACCATTTGAATAGGTTAAAATTTTTATAAAACAAGTTTACTTATAATGAAAAAATATGTAAAATAGAGAAAAACTTTAACAAATACAGTCCAAAAAGCCTGAGAAATAAAAAAACAAGATATAAAAATTTAAATAGGTATCAAAAATATTGTATTTTTAGAATCTTTGGATCTACTTGCATGAAACCATTTGAATTGGTTAAAATTTTTATAAACCCAGTTTACAAATAATGAGAGAATATTCTACGTAGAGAAAAACTTAAACAAATATGGCCCTTGAGGCCAGCGTAATTAAAAAACAAGATATAAATAAATTAAATAAGTATTAAAATTAATGTATATTTAGAAAAGGTGGATCCACTCTCATGAAACCATTTGAATAGATTAAAATTTTTATAAAACAAGTTTACTTATAATGAAAAAATATGTAAAATAGAGAAAAACCTTAACAAATACAGTCCAAAAGGCCTGAGAAATAAAAAAACAAGATATAAAAATATAAATAGTAATCAAAAATATTGTATTTTTAGAATCTTTGGATCTACTTGCTTGAAACCATTTGAATTGGTTAAAATTTTTATAAACCAAGTTTACTAATAATAAGAGAATATTCTATGTAGAGGAAAACTAAAACAAATACGGCCCACCAGGCCAGCGTAATTAAAAAACAAGATATAAATAAATTAAATAAGTATTAAAATTATTGTATATTTAGAAAAGGTGGATCCACTTTCATGAAACCATTTGAATTGGTTAAAATTCTTATAAACCAAGTTTACTTATAATAGAAAAATATATAAAATAGAGAAAAACTTAAACAAATACAGTCCAAAAGGCCTGAGAAATAAAAAAACATAATATAAAAAATTTAAATAGGTATCAAAATTATTGTATTTTTATAAACGTTGGATCCACTTGCATGAAACCATTTGAATAGGTTAAAATTTTTATAAAACAAGTTTACTTATAATGAAAAAATATGTAAAATAGAGAAAAACCTAAACAAATACAGTCAAAAGGGCCTGAGAAATAAAAAAACAAGATATAAAAAATTTAATTAGGTATCAAAATTATTGTATTTTTATAAACGTTGGATCTACTTGCATAAAACCATTTGAATTGGTTAAAATTTTTATAAACCAATTTTACTTATAATGAGTGAATATTCTACGTAGAGAAAAACTTAAACAAATACGGCCCTTCAGGCCAGCGTAATTAAAAAACAAGATATAAATAAATTAAATAAGTATTAAAATTATTGTATATTTAGAAAAGGTGGATCCACTTTCATGAAACCATTTGAATAGGTTAAAATTTTTATAAAACAAGTTTACTTACAATGAAAAAATATGTAAAATAGAGAAAAACCTAAACAAATACAGTCCAAAAGGTCTGAGAAATAAAAAAACATAATATAAAAAATTTAAATAGGTATCAAAATTATTGTATTTTTATAAACGTTGGATCCACTTGCATGAAACCATTTGAATAGGTTAAAATTTTTATAAAACAAGTTTACTTATAATGAAAAAATATGTAAAATAGAGAAAAACCTAAACAAATACAGTCAAAAGGGCCTGAGAAATAAAAAAACAAGATATAAAAAATTTAATTAGGTATCAAAATTATTGTATTTTTATAAACGTTGGATCTACTTGCATAAAACCATTTGAATTGGTTAAAATTTTTATAAACCAAGTTTACTAATAATAAGAGAATATTCTACGTAGAGGAAAACTAAAACAAATACGGCCCTTCAGGCCAGCGTAATTAAAAAACAAGATATAAATAAATTAAATAAGTATTAAAATTATTGTATATTTAGAAAAGGTGGATCCACTTTCATGAAACCATTTGAATAGGTTAAAATTTTTATAAAACAAGTTTACTTATAATGAAAAAATATGTAAAATAGAGAAAAACCTAAACAAATACAGTCAAAAAGGCCTGAGAAATAAAAAAACAAGATATAAAAAATTTAATTAGGTATCAAAATTATTGTATTTTTATAAACGTTGGATCTACTTGCATAAAACCATTTGAATTGGTTAAAATTTTTATAAACCAATTTTACTAATAATGAGAGAATATTCTACGTAGAGAAAAACTTAAACAAATACGGCCCTTCAGGCCAGCGTAATTAAAAAACAAGATATAAATAAATTAAATAAGTATTAAAATTATTGTATATTTAGAAAAGGTGGATCCACTCTCATGAAACCATTTGAATAGGTTAAAATTTTTATAAAACAAGTTTACTTATAATGAAAAAATATGTAAAATAGAGAAAAAACTTAACAAATACAGTCCAAAAGGCCTGAGAAATAAAAAAACAAGATATAAAAATATAAATAGGTATCAAAAATATTGTATTTTTAGAATCTTTGGATCTACTTGCTTGAAACCATTTGAATTGGTTAAAATTTTTATAAACCAAGTTTACTAATAATAAGAGAATATTCTATGTAGAGGAAAACTAAAACAAATACGGCCCACCAGGCCAGCGTAATTAAAAAACAAGATATAAATAAATTAAATAAGTATTAAAATTATTGTATATTTAGAAAAGGTGGATCCACTTTCATGAAACCATTTGAATTGGTTAAAATTCTTATAAACCAAGTTTACTTATAATAGAAAAATATATAAAATAGAGAAAAACTTAAACAAATACAGTCCAAAAGGCCAGAGAAATAAAAAAACATAATATAAAAAATTTAAATAGGTATCAAAATTATTGTATTTTTATAAACGTTGGATCCACTTGCATGAAACCATTTGAATAGGTTAAAATTTTTATAAAACAAGTTTACTTATAATGAAAAAATATGTAAAATAGAGAAAAACCTTAAAAAATACAGTCCAAAAGGCCTGAGAAATAAAAAAACAAGATATAATAATTTAAATAGGTATCAAAAATATTGTATTTTTAGAATCTTTGGATCCACTTTTATGAATTCATTTGAATTGGTTAAAATTTTTATAAACCAATTTTACTAATAATGAGAGAATATTCTACGTAGAGAATAAACTTAAACAAATACGGCCCTTCAGGCCAGCGTAATTAAAAAACAAGATATAAATAAATTAAATAAGTATTAAAATTATTGTATATTTAGAAAAGGTGGATCCACTTTCATGAAACCATTTGAATAATTTAAAATTTTTATAAAACAAGTTTACTTATAATGAAAAAATATGTAAAATAGAGAAAAACCTTAACAAATACAGTCCAAAAGGCCTGAGAAATAAAAAAACAAGATATAAAAATATAAATAGGTATCAAAAATATTGTATTTTTAGAATCTTTGGATCTACTTGCTTGAAACCATTTGAATTGGTTAAAATTTTTATAAACCAAGTTTACTAATAATAAGAGAATATTCTATGTAGAGGAAAACTAAAACAAATACGGCCCACTAGGCCAGCGTAATTAAAAAACAAGATATAAATAAATTAAATAAGTATTAAAATTATTGTATATTTAGAAAAGGTGGATCCACTTTCATGAAACCATTTGAATTGGTTAAAATTCTTATAAACCAAGTTTACTTATAATAGAAAAATATATAAAATAGAGAAAAACTTAAACAAATACAGTCCAAAAGGCCAGAGAAATAAAAAAACATAATATAAAAAATTTAAATAGGTATCAAAATTATTGTATTTTTATAAACGTTGGATCTACTTGCATAAAACCATTTGATTTGGTTAAAATTTTTATAAACCAATTTTACTAATAATGAGAGAATATTCTACGTAGAGAAAAACTTAAACAAATACGGCCCTTCAGGCCAGCGTAATTAAAAAACAAGATATAAATAAATTAAATAAGTATTAAAATTATTGTATATTTAGAAAAGGTGGATCCACTCTCATGAAACCATTTGAATAGGTTAAAATTTTTATAAAACAAGTTTACTTATAATGAAAAAATATGTAAAATAGAGAAAAACCTAAACAAATAAAGTCCAAAAGGCCTGAGAAATAAAAAAACAAGATATAAAAATATAAATAGGTATCAAAAATATTGTATTTTTAGAATCTTTGGATCTACTTGCTTGAAACCATTTGAATTGGTTAAAATTTTTATAAACCAAGTTTACTAATAATAAGAGAATATTCTATGTAGAGGAAAACTAAAACAAGTACGGCCCACCAGGCCAGCGTAATTAAAAAACAAGATATAAATAAATTAAATAAGTATTAAAATTATTGTATATTTAGAAAAGGTGGATCCACTTTCATGAAACCGTTTGAATTGGTTAAAATTCTTATAAACCAAGTTTACTTATAATAGAAAAATATATAAAATAGAGAAAAACTTAAACAAATACAGTCCAAAAGGCCTGAGAAATAAAAAACATAATATAAAAAATTTAAATAGGTATCAAAATAATTGTATTTTTATAAACGTTGGATCCACTTGCATGAAACCATTTGAATAGGTTGAAATTTTTATAAAACAAGTTTACTTATAATGAAAAAATATGTGAAATAGAGAAAAACCTAAACAAATACAGTCCAAAAGGCCTGAGAAATAAATAAACAAGATATAAAAAATTTAATTAGGTATCAAAATTATTGTATTTTTATAAACGTTGGATCTACTTGCATAAAACCATTTGAATTGGTTAAAATTTTTATAAACCCAGTTTACAAATAATGAGAGAATATTCTACGTAGAGAAAAACTTAAACAAATATGGCCCTTGAGGACAGAGTAATTAAAAAACAAGATATAAATAAATTAAATAAGTATTAAAATTAATGTATATTTAGATAAGGTGTATTCACTTTCATGAAAACATTTGAATAGGTTAAAATTTTTATAAAACAAGTTTACTTATAATGAAAAAATATGTAAAATAGAGAAAAACCTAAACCAATACAGTCCAAAAGGCCTGAGAAATAAAAAAACAAGATATAAAAAATTTAATTAGGTATCAAAATTATTGTATTTTTATAATCGTTGGATCCACTTTCATGAAACCATTTGAATTGGTTAAAATTCTTATAAACCAAGTTTACTTATAATAGAAAAATATATAAAATAGAGAAAAACTTAAACAAATACAGTCCAAAAGGCCTGAGAAATAAAAAAACATAATATAAAAAATTTAACTAGATATCAAAATTATTGTATTTTTATAAACGTTGGATCTACTTGCATAAAACCATTTGAATTGGTTAAAATTTTTATAAACCAATTTTACTAATAATGAGAGAATATTCTACGTAGAGAAAAACTTAAACAAATACGGCCCTTCAGGCCAGCGTAATTAAAAAACAAGATATAAATAAATTAAATAAGTATTAAAATTATTGTATATTTAGAAAAGGTGGATCCACTTTCATGAAACCATTTGAATAGGTTAAAATTTTTATAAAACAAGTTTACTTATAATGAAAAAATATGTAAAATAGAGAAAAACCTAAACAAATACAGTCCAAAAGGCCTGAGAAATAAAAAAACAAGATATAAAAATATAAATAGGTATCAAAAATATTGTATTTTTAGAATCTTTGGATCTACTTGCATAAAACCATTTGAATTGGTTAAAATTTTTATAAACCAAGTTTACTAATAATAATAGAATATTCTACGTAGAGGAAAACTAAAACACATACGGCCCTTCAGGCCAGCGTAATTAAAAAAAAAGATATAAATAAATTAAAAAAGTATTAAAATTATTGTATATTTAGAAAAGGTGGATCCACTCTCATGAAACCATTTGAATTGGTTAAAATTCTTATAAACCAAGTTTACTTATAATAGAAAAATATATAAAATAGAGAAAAACTTAAACAAATACAGTCCAAAAGGCCTGAGAAATAAAAAAACATAATATAAAAAATTTAAATAGTTATCAAAATTATTGTATTTTTATAAACGTTGGATCCACTTGCATGAAACCATTTGAATAGGTTAAAATTTTTATAAAACAAGTTTACTTATAATGAAAAAATATGTAAAATAGAGAAAAACCTAAACAAATACAGTCAAAAAGGCCTGAGAAATAAAAAAACAAGATATAAAAAATTTAATTAGGTATCAAAATTATTGTATTTTTATAAACGTTGGATCTACTTGCATAAAACCATTTGAATTGGTTAAAATTTTTATAAACCAATTTTACTAATAATGAGAGAATATTCTACGTAGAGAAAAACTTAAACAAATACGGCCCTTCAGGCCAGCGTAATTAAAAAACAAGATATAAATAAATTAAATAAGTATTAAAATTATTGTATATTTAGAAAAGGTGGATCCACTCTCATGAAACCATTTGAATAGGTTAAAATTTTTATAAAACAAGTTTACTTATAATGAAAAAATATGTAAAATAGAGAAAAACCTAAACAAATACAGTCCAAAAGGCCTGAGAAATAAAAAAACAAGATATAAAAATATAAATAGGTATCAAAAATATTGTATTTTTAGAATCTTTGGATCTACTTGCTTGAAACCATTTGAATTGGTTAAAATTTTTATAAACCAAGTTTACTAATAATAAGAGAATATTCTATGTAGAGGAAAACTAAAACAAGTACGGCCCACCAGGCCAGCGTAATTAAAAAACAAGATATAAATAAATTAAATAAGTATTAAAATTATTGTATATTTAGAAAAGGTGGATCCACTTTCATGAAACCGTTTGAATTGGTTAAAATTCTTATAAACCAAGTTTACTTATAATAGAAAAATATATAAAATAGAGAAAAACTTAAACAAATACAGTCCAAAAGGCCTGAGAAATAAAAAACATAATATAAAAAATTTAAATAGGTATCAAAATAATTGTATTTTTATAAACGTTGGATCCACTTGCATGAAACCATTTGAATAGGTTGAAATTTTTATAAAACAAGTTTACTTATAATGAAAAAATATGTGAAATAGAGAAAAACCTAAACAAATACAGTCCAAAAGGCCTGAGAAATAAATAAACAAGATATAAAAAATTTAATTAGGTATCAAAATTATTGTATTTTTATAAACGTTGGATCTACTTGCATAAAACCATTTGAATTGGTTAAAATTTTTATAAACCCAGTTTACAAATAATGAGAGAATATTCTACGTAGAGAAAAACTTAAACAAATATGGCCCTTGAGGACAGCGTAATTAAAAAACAAGATATAAATAAATTAAATAAGTATTAAAATTAATGTATATTTAGATAAGGTGTATTCACTTTCATGAAAACATTTGAATAGGTTAAAATTTTTATAAAACAAGTTTACTTATAATGAAAAAATATGTAAAATAGAGAAAAACCTAAACCAATACAGTCCAAAAGGCCTGAGAAATAAAAAAACAAGATATAAAAAATTTAATTAGGTATCAAAATTATTGTATTTTTATAATCGTTGGATCCACTTTCATGAAACCATTTGAATTGGTTAAAATTCTTATAAACCAAGTTTACTTATAATAGAAAAATATATAAAATAGAGAAAAACTTAAACAAATACAGTCCAAAAGGCCTGAGAAATAAAAAAACATAATATAAAAAATTTAACTAGATATCAAAATTATTGTATTTTTATAAACGTTGGATCTACTTGCATAAAACCATTTGAATTGGTTAAAATTTTTATAAACCAATTTTACTAATAATGAGAGAATATTCTACGTAGAGAAAAACTTAAACAAATACGGCCCTTCAGGCCAGCGTAATTAAAAAACAAGATATAAATAAATTAAATAAGTATTAAAATTATTGTATATTTAGAAAAGGTGGATCCACTTTCATGAAACCATTTGAATAGGTTAAAATTTTTATAAAACAAGTTTACTTATAATGAAAAAATATGTAAAATAGAGAAAAACCTAAACAAATACAGTCCAAAAGGCCTGAGAAATAAAAAAACAAGATATAAAAATATAAATAGGTATCAAAAATATTGTATTTTTAGAATCTTTGGATCTACTTGCTTGAAACCATTTGAATTGGTTAAAATTTTTATAAACCAAGTTTACTAATAATAAGAGAATATTCTATGTAGAGGAAAACTAAAACAAATACGGCCCACCAGGCCAGCGTAATTAAAAAACAAGATATAAATAAATTAAATAAGTATTAAAATTATTGTATATTTAGAAAAGGTGGATCCACTTTCATGAAACCGTTTGAATTGGTTAAAATTCTTATAAACCAAGTTTACTTATAATAGAAAAATATATAAAATAGAGAAAAACTTAAACAAATACAGTCCAAAAGGCCTGAGAAATAAAAAAACATAATATAAAAAATTTAAATAGGTATCAAAATAATTGTATTTTTATAAACGTTGGATCCACTTGCATGAAACCATTTGAATAGGTTGAAATTTTTATAAAACAAGTTTACTTATAATGAAAAAATATGTGAAATAGAGAAAAACCTAAACAAATAAAGTCCAAAAGGCCTGAGAAATAAATAAACAAGATATAAAAAATTTAATTAGGTATCAAAATTATAGTATTTTTATAAACGTTGGATCTACTTGCATAAAACCATTTGAATTGGTTAAAATTTTTATAAACCCAGTTTACAAATAATGAGAGAATATTCTACGTAGAGAAAAACTTAAACAAATATGGCCCTTGAGGACAGCGTAATTAAAAAACAAGATATAAATAAATTAAATAAGTATTAAAATTAATGTATATTTAGATAAGGTGTATTCACTTTCATGAAAACATTTGAATAGGTTAAAATTTTTATAAAACAAGTTTACTTATAATGAAAAAATATGTAAAATAGAGAAATACCTAAACCAATACAGTCCAAAAGGCCTGAGAAATAAAAAAACAAGATATAAAAAATTTAATTAGGTATCAAAATTATTGTATTTTTATAATCGTTGGATCCACTTTCATGAAACCATTTGAATTGGTTAAAATTCTTATAAACCAAGTTTACTTATAATAGAAAAATATATAAAATAGAGAAAAACTTAAACAAATTCAGTCCAAAAGGCCTGAGAAATAAAAAAACATAATATAAAAAATTTAACTAGGTATCAAAATTATTGTATTTTTATAAACGTTGGATCTACTTGCATAAAACCATTTGAATTGGTTAAAATTTTTATAAACCAATTTTACTAATAATGAGAGAATATTCTACGTAGAGAAAAACTTAAACAAATACGGCCCTTCAGGCCAGCGTAATTAAAAAACAAGATATAAATAAATTAAATAAGTATTAAAATTATTGTATATTTAGAAAAGGTGGATCCACTTTCATGAAACCATTTGAATAGGTTAAAATTTTTATAAAACAAGTTTACTTATAATGAAAAAATATGTAAAATAGAGAAAAACCTAAACAAATACAGTCCAAAAGGCCTGAGAAATAAAAAAACAAGATATAAAAAATTTAATTAGGTATCAAAATTATTGTATTTTTATAATCGTTGGATCCACTTTCATGAAACCATTTGAATTGGTTAAAATTCTTATAAACCAAGTTTACTTATAATAGAAAAATATATAAAATAGAGAAAAACTTAAACAAATTCAGTCCAAAAGGCCTGAGAAATAAAAAAACATAATATAAAAAATTTAACTAGGTATCAAAATTATTGTATTTTTATAAACGTTGGATCTACTTGCATAAAACCATTTGAATTGGTTAAAATTTTTATAAACCAATTTTACTAATAATGAGAGAATATTCTACGTAGAGAAAAACTTAAACAAATACGGCCCTTCAGGCCAGCGTAATTAAAAAACAAGATATAAATAAATTAAATAAGTATTAAAATTATTGTATATTTAGAAAAGGTGGATCCACTTTCATGAAACCATTTGAATAGGTTAAAATTTTTATAAAACAAGTTTACTTATAATGAAAAAATATGTAAAATAGAGAAAAACCTAAACAAATACAGTCCAAAAGGCCTGAGAAATAAAAAAACAAGATATAAAAAATTTAATTAGGTATCAAAATTATTGTATTTTTATAAACGTTGGATCTACTTGCATAAAACCATTTGAATTGGTTAAAATTTTTATAAACCCAGTTTACAAATAATGAGAGAATATTCTACGTAGAGAAAAACTTAAACAAATATGGCCCTTCAGGCCAGCGTAATTAAAAAACAAGATATAAATAAATTAAATAAGTATTAAAATTATTGTATATTTAGAAAAGGTGGATCCACTTTCGTGAAACCATTTGAATAGGTTAAAATTTTTATAAAACAAGTTTACTTATAATGAAAAAATATGTAAAATAGAGAAAAACCGTAACAAATACAGTCCAAAAGGCCTGAGAAATAAAAAAACAAGATATAAAAATTTAAATAGGTATCAAAAATATTGTATTTTTAGAATCTTTGGATCTACTTGCATGAAACCATTTGAATTGGTTAAAATTTTTATAAACCAAATTTACTAATAATAAGAGAATATTCTACGTAGAGGAAAACTAAAACAAATACGGCCCTTCAGGCCAGCGTAATTAAAAAACAGGATATAAATAAATTAAATAAGTATTAAAATTATTGTATATTTAGAAAAGGTGGATCCACTTTCATGAAACCATTTGAATAGGTTAAAATTTTTATAAAACAAGTTTACTTATAATGAAAAAATATGTAAAATAGAGAAAAACCTTAACAAATACAGTCCAAAAAGCCTGAGAAATAAAAAAACAAGATATAAAAATTTAAATAGGTATCAAAAATATTGTATTTTTAGAATCTTTGGATCTACTTGCATGAAACCATTTGAATTGGTTAAAATTTTCATAAACCCAGTTTACAAATAATGAGAGAATATTCTACGTAGAGAAAAACTTAAACAAATATGGCCCTTGAGGCCAGCGTAATTAAAAAACAAGATATAAATAAATTAAATAAGTATTAAAATTAATGTATATTTAGATAAGGTGTATTCACTTTCATGAAACCATTTGAATAGGTTAAAATTTTTATAAAACAAGTTTACTTATAATGAAAAAATATGTAAAATTGAGAAAAACCTAAACCAATACAGTCCAAAAGGCCTGAGAAATAAAAAAACAAGATATAAAAAATTTAAATAGGTATCAAAATTATTGTATTTTTATAAACGTTGGATCCACTTGCATGAAACCATTTGAATAGGTTAAAATTTTTATAAAACAAGTTTACTTATAATGAAAAAATATGTAAAATAGAGAAAAACCTAAACAAATACAGTCCAAAAGGCCTGAGAAATAAAAAAACAAGATATAAAAAATTTAATTAGGTATCAAAATTATTGTATTTTTATAAACGTTGGATCTACTTGCATAAAACCATTTGAATTGGTTAAAATTTTTATAAACCCAGTTTACAAATAATGAGAGAATATTCTACGTAGAGAAAAACTTAAACAAATATGGCCCTTCAGGCCAGCGTAATTAAAAAACAAGATATAAATAAATTAAATAAGTATTAAAATTATTGTATATTTAGAAAAGGTGGATCCAATTTCATGAAACCATTTGAATAGGTTAAAATTTTTATAAAAGAAGTTTACTTATAATGAAAAAATATGTAAAATAGAGAAAAACCTTAACAAATACAGTCCAAAAGGCCTGAGAAATAAAAAAACAAGATATAAAAATTTGAATACGTATCAAAAATATTGTATTTTTAGAATCTTTGGATCTACTTGCATGAAACCATTTGAATTGGTTAAAATTTTTATAAACCAAGTTTACTAATAATAAGAGAATATTCTACGTAGAGGAAAACTAAAACAAATACGGCCCTTCAGGCCAGCGTAATTAAAAAACAAGATATAAATAAATTAAAAAAGTATTAAAATTATTGTATATTTAGAAAAGGTGGATCCACTCTCATGAAACCATTTGAATAGGTTAAAATTTTTATAAAACAAGTTTACTTATAATGAAAAAATATGTAAAATAGAGAAAAACCTTAACAAATACAGTCCAAAAGGCCTGAGAAATAAAAAAACAAGATATAAAAATATAAATAGGTATCAAAAATATTGTATTTTTAGAATCTTTGGATCTACTTGCTTGAAACCATTTGAATTGGTTAAAATTTTTATATACCAAGTTTACTAATAATAAGAGAATATTCTATGTAGAGGAAAACTAAAACAAATACGGCCCACCAGGCCAGCGTAATTAAAAAACAAGATATAAATAAATTAAATAAGTATTAAAATTATTGTATATTTAGAAAATGTGGATCCACTTTCATGAAACCATTTGAATTGGTTAAAATTCTTATAAACCAAGTTTACTTATAATAGAAAAATATATAAAATAGAGAAAAACTTAAACGAATACAGTCCAAAAGGCCAGAGAAATAAAAAAACATAATATAAAAAATTTAAATAGGTATCAAAATTATTGTATTTTTATAAACGTTGGATCCACTTGCATGAAACCATTTGAATAGGTTAAAATTTTTATAAAACAAGTTTACTTATAATGAAAAAATATGTAAAATAGAGAAAAACCTTAACAAATACAGTCTAAAAGGCCTGAGAAATAAAAAAACAAGATATAATAATTTAAATAGGTATCAAAAATATTGTATTTTTAGAATCTTTGGATCCACTTTTATGAATTCATTTGAATTGGTTAAAATTTTTATAAACCAATTTTACTAATAATGAGAGAATATTCTACGTAGAGAAAAACTTAAACAAATACGGCCCTTCAGGCCAGCGTAATTAAAAAACAAGATATAAATAAATTAAATAAGTATTAAAATTATTGTATATTTAGAAAAGGTGGATCCACTTTCATGAAACCATTTGAATTGGTTAAAATTCTTATAAACCAAGTTTTTTTATAATAGAAAAATATATAAAATAGAGAAAAACTTAAACAAATACAGTCCAAAAGGCCTGAGAAATAAAAAAACATAATATAAAAAATTTAAATAGGTATCAAAATTATTGTATTTTTATAAACGTTGGATCCACTTGCATGAAACCATTTGAATAGGTTAAAATTTTTATAAAACAAGTTTACTTATAATGAAAAAATATGTAAAATAGAGAAAAACCTAAACAAATACAGTCAAAAGGGCCTGAGAAATAAAAAAACAAGATATAAAAAATTTAATTAGGTATCAAAATTATTGTATTTTTATAAACGTTGGATCTACTTGCATAAAACCATTTGAATTGGTTAAAATTTTTATAAACCAATTTTACTAATAATGAGTGAATATTCTACGTAGAGAAAAACTTAAACAAATACGGCCCTTCAGGCCAGCGTAATTAAAAAACAAGATATAAATAAATTAAATAAGTATTAAAATTATTGTATATTTAGAAAAGGTGGATCCACTTTCATGAAACCATTTGAATAGGTTAAAATTTTTATAAAACAAGTTTACTTACAATGAAAAAATATGTAAAATAGAGAAAAACCTAAACAAATACAGTCCAAAAGGTCTGAGAAATAAAAAAACATAATATAAAAAATTTAAATAGGTATCAAAATTATTGTATTTTTATAAACGTTGGATCCACTTGCATGAAACCATTTGAATAGGTTAAAATTTTTATAAAACAAGTTTACTTATAATGAAAAAATATGTAAAATAGAGAAAAACCTAAACAAATACAGTCAAAAGGGCCTGAGAAATAAAAAAACAAGATATAAAAAATTTAATTAGGTATCAAAATTATTGTATTTTTATAAACGTTGGATCTACTTGCATAAAACCATTTGAATTGGTTAAAATTTTTATAAACCAAGTTTACTAATAATAAGAGAATATTCTACGTAGAGGAAAACTAAAACAAATACGGCCCTTCAGGCCAGCGTAATTAAAAAACAAGATATAAATAAATTAAATAAGTATTAAAATTATTGTATATTTAGAAAAGGTGGATCCACTTTCATGAAACCATTTGAATAGGTTAAAATTTTTATAAAACAAGTTTACTTATAATGAAAAAATATGTAAAATAGAGAAAAACCTAAACAAATACAGTCAAAAAGGCCTGAGAAATAAAAAAACAAGATATAAAAAATTTAATTAGGTATCAAAATTATTGTATTTTTATAAACGTTGGATCTACTTGCATAAAACCATTTGAATTGGTTAAAATTTTTATAAACCAATTTTACTAATAATGAGAGAATATTCTACGTAGAGAAAAACTTAAACAAATACGGCCCTTCAGGCCAGCGTAATTAAAAAACAAGATATAAATAAATTAAATAAGTATTAAAATTATTGTATATTTAGAAAAGGTGGATCCACTCTCATGAAACCATTTGAATAGGTTAAAATTTTTATAAAACAAGTTTACTTATAATGAAAAAATATGTAAAATAGAGAAAAAACTTAACAAATACAGTCCAAAAGGCCTGAGAAATAAAAAAACAAGATATAAAAATATAAATAGGTATCAAAAATATTGTATTTTTAGAATCTTTGGATCTACTTGCTTGAAACCATTTGAATTGGTTAAAATTTTTATAAACCAAGTTTACTAATAATAAGAGAATATTCTATGTAGAGGAAAACTAAAACAAATACGGCCCACCAGGCCAGCGTAATTAAAAAACAAGATATAAATAAATTAAATAAGTATTAAAATTATTGTATATTTAGAAAAGGTGGATCCACTTTCATGAAACCATTTGAATTGGTTAAAATTCTTATAAACCAAGTTTACTTATAATAGAAAAATATATAAAATAGAGAAAAACTTAAACAAATACAGTCCAAAAGGCCAGAGAAATAAAAAAACATAATATAAAAAATTTAAATAGGTATCAAAATTATTGTATTTTTATAAACGTTGGATCCACTTGCATGAAACCATTTGAATAGGTTAAAATTTTTATAAAACAAGTTTACTTATAATGAAAAAATATGTAAAATAGAGAAAAACCTTAAAAAATACAGTCCAAAAGGCCTGAGAAATAAAAAAACAAGATATAATAATTTAAATAGGTATCAAAAATATTGTATTTTTAGAATCTTTGGATCCACTTTTATGAATTCATTTGAATTGGTTAAAATTTTTATAAACCAATTTTACTAATAATGAGAGAATATTCTACGTAGAGAAAAACTTAAACAAATACGGCCCTTCAGGCCAGCGTAATTAAAAAACAAGATATAAATAAATTAAATAAGTATTAAAATTATTGTATATTTAGAAAAGGTGGATCCACTTTCATGAAACCATTTGAATAATTTAAAATTTTTATAAAACAAGTTTACTTATAATGAAAAAATATGTAAAATAGAGAAAAACCTTAACAAATACAGTCCAAAAGGCCTGAGAAATAAAAAAACAAGATATAAAAATATAAATAGGTATCAAAAATATTGTATTTTTAGAATCTTTGGATCTACTTGCTTGAAACCATTTGAATTGGTTAAAATTTTTATAAACCAAGTTTACTAATAATAAGAGAATATTCTATGTAGAGGAAAACTAAAACAAATACGGCCCACCAGGCCAGCGTAATTAAAAAACAAGATATAAATAAATTAAATAAGTATTAAAATTATTGTATATTTAGAAAAGGTGGATCCACTTTCATGAAACCATTTGAATTGGTTAAAATTCTTATAAACCAAGTTTACTTATAATAGAAAAATATATAAAATAGAGAAAAACTTAAACAAATACAGTCCAAAAGGCCAGAGAAATAAAAAAACATAATATAAAAAATTTAAATAGGTATCAAAATTATTGTATTTTTATAAACGTTGGATCCACTTGCATGAAACCATTTGAATAGGTTAAAATTTTTATAAAACAAGTTTACTAATAATAAGAGAATATTCTACGTAGAGGAAAACTAAAACAAATACGGCCCTTCAGGCCAGCGTAATTAAAAAACAAGATATAAATAAATTAAATAAGTATTAAAATTATTGTATATTTAGAAAAGGTGGATCCACTTTCATGAAACCATTTGAATAGGTTAAAATTTTTATAAAACAAGTTTACTTATAATGAAAAAATATGTAAAATAGAGAAAAACCTAAACAAATACAGTCAAAAAGGCCTGAGAAATAAAAAAACAAGATATAAAAAATTTAATTAGGTATCAAAATTATTGTATTTTTATAAACGTTGGATCTACTTGCATAAAACCATTTGAATTGGTTAAAATTTTTATAAACCAATTTTACTAATAATGAGAGAATATTCTACGTAGAGAAAAACTTAAACAAATACGGCCCTTCAGGCCAGCGTAATTAAAAAACAAGATATAAATAAATTAAATAAGTATTAAAATTATTGTATATTTAGAAAAGGTGGATCCACTCTCATGAAACCATTTGAATAGGTTAAAATTTTTATAAAACAAGTTTACTTATAATGAAAAAATATGTAAAATAGAGAAAAAACTTAACAAATACAGTCCAAAAGGCCTGAGAAATAAAAAAACAAGATATAAAAATATAAATAGGTATCAAAAATATTGTATTTTTAGAATCTTTGGATCTACTTGCTTGAAACCATTTGAATTGGTTAAAATTTTTATAAACCAAGTTTACTAATAATAAGAGAATATTCTATGTAGAGGAAAACTAAAACAAATACGGCCCACTAGGCCAGCGTAATTAAAAAACAAGATATAAATAAATTAAATAAGTATTAAAATTATTGTATATTTAGAAAAGGTGGATCCACTTTCATGAAACCATTTGAATTGGTTAAAATTCTTATAAACCAAGTTTACTTATAATAGAAAAATATATAAAATAGAGAAAAACTTAAACAAATACAGTCCAAAAGGCCAGAGAAATAAAAAAACATAATATAAAAAATTTAAATAGGTATCAAAATTATTGTATTTTTATAAACGTTGGATCCACTTGCATGAAACCATTTGAATAGGTTAAAATTTTTATAAAACAAGTTTACTTATAATGAAAAAATATGTAAAATAGAGAAAAACCTTAAAAAATACAGTCCAAAAGGCCTGAGAAATAAAAAAACAAGATATAATAATTTAAATAGGTATCAAAAATATTGTATTTTTAGAATCTTTGGATCCACTTTTATGAATTCATTTGAATTGGTTAAAATTTTTATAAACCAATTTTACTAATAATGAGAGAATATTCTACGTAGAGAAAAACTTAAACAAATACGGCCCTTCAGGCCAGCGTAATTAAAAAACAAGATATAAATAAATTAAATAAGTATTAAAATTATTGTATATTTAGAAAAGGTGGATCCACTTTCATGAAACCATTTGAATAGGTTAAAATTTTTATAAAACAAGTTTACTTATAATGAAAAAATATGTAAAATAGAGAAAAACCTTAACAAATACAGTCCAAAAGGCCTGAGAAATAAAAAAACAAGATATAAAAATATAAATAGGTATCAAAAATATTGTATTTTTAGAATCTTTGGATCTACTTGCTTGAAACCATTTGAATTGGTTAAAATTTTTATAAACCAAGTTTACTAATAATAAGAGAATATTCTATGTAGAGGAAAACTAAAACAAATACGGCCCTTCAGGCCAGCGTAATTAAAAAACAAGATATAAATAAATTAAATAAGTATTAAAATTATTGTATATTTAGAAAAGGTGGATCCACTCTCATGAAACCATTTGAATAGGTTAAAATTTTTATAAAACAAGTTTACTTATAATGAAAAAATATGTAAAATAGAGAAAAAACTTAACAAATACAGTCCAAAAGGCCTGAGAAATAAAAAAACAAGATATAAAAATATAAATAGGTATCAAAAATATTGTATTTTTAGAATCTTTGGATCTACTTGCATAAAACCATTTGAATTGGTTAAAATTTTTATAAACCAAGTTTACTAATAATAATAGAATATTCTACGTAGAGGAAAACTAAAACACATACGGCCCTTCAGGCCAGCGTAATTAAAAAAAAAGATATAAATAAATTAAAAAAGTATTAAAATTATTGTATATTTAGAAAAGGTGGATCCACTCTCATGAAACCATTTGAATTGGTTAAAATTCTTATAAACCAAGTTTACTTATAATAGAAAAATATATAAAATAGAGAAAAACTTAAACAAATACAGTCCAAAAGGCCTGAGAAATAAAAAAACATAATATAAAAAATTTAAATAGTTATCAAAATTATTGTATTTTTATAAACGTTGGATCCACTTGCATGAAACCATTTGAATAGGTTAAAATTTTTATAAAACAAGTTTACTTATAATGAAAAAATATGTAAAATAGAGAAAAACCTAAACAAATACAGTCAAAAAGGCCTGAGAAATAAAAAAACAAGATATAAAAAATTTAATTAGGTATCAAAATTATTGTATTTTTATAAACGTTGGATCTACTTGCATAAAACCATTTGAATTGGTTAAAATTTTTATAAACCAATTTTACTAATAATGAGAGAATATTCTACGTAGAGAAAAACTTAAACAAATACGGCCCTTCAGGCCAGCGTAATTAAAAAACAAGATATAAATAAATTAAATAAGTATTAAAATTATTGTATATTTAGAAAAGGTGGATCCACTCTCATGAAACCATTTGAATAGGTTAAAATTTTTATAAAACAAGTTTACTTATAATGAAAAAATATGTAAAATAGAGAAAAACCTAAACAAATACAGTCCAAAAGGCCTGAGAAATAAAAAAACAAGATATAAAAATATAAATAGGTATCAAAAATATTGTATTTTTAGAATCTTTGGATCTACTTGCTTGAAACCATTTGAATTGGTTAAAATTTTTATAAACCAAGTTTACTAATAATAAGAGAATATTCTATGTAGAGGAAAACTAAAACAAGTACGGCCCACCAGGCCAGCGTAATTAAAAAACAAGATATAAATAAATTAAATAAGTATTAAAATTATAGTATTTTTATAAACGTTGGATCTACTTGCATAAAACCATTTGAATTGGTTAAAATTTTTATAAACCCAGTTTACAAATAATGAGAGAATATTCTACGTAGAGAAAAACTTAAACAAATATGGCCCTTGAGGACAGCGTAATTAAAAAACAAGATATAAATAAATTAAATAAGTATTAAAATTAATGTATATTTAGATAAGGTGTATTCACTTTCATGAAAACATTTGAATAGGTTAAAATTTTTATAAAACAAGTTTACTTATAATGAAAAAATATGTAAAATAGAGAAATACCTAAACCAATACAGTCCAAAAGGCCTGAGAAATAAAAAAACAAGATATAAAAAATTTAATTAGGTATCAAAATTATTGTATTTTTATAATCGTTGGATCCACTTTCATGAAACCATTTGAATTGGTTAAAATTCTTATAAACCAAGTTTACTTATAATAGAAAAATATATAAAATAGAGAAAAACTTAAACAAATTCAGTCCAAAAGGCCTGAGAAATAAAAAAACATAATATAAAAAATTTAACTAGGTATCAAAATTATTGTATTTTTATAAACGTTGGATCTACTTGCATAAAACCATTTGAATTGGTTAAAATTTTTATAAACCAATTTTACTAATAATGAGAGAATATTCTACGTAGAGAAAAACTTAAACAAATACGGCCCTTCAGGCCAGCGTAATTAAAAAACAAGATATAAATAAATTAAATAAGTATTAAAATTATTGTATATTTAGAAAAGGTGGATCCACTTTCATGAAACCATTTGAATAGGTTAAAATTTTTATAAAACAAGTTTACTTATAATGAAAAAATATGTAAAATAGAGAAAAACCTAAACAAATACAGTCCAAAAGGCCTGAGAAATAAAAAAACAAGATATAAAAAATTTAATTAGGTATCAAAATTATTGTATTTTTATAATCGTTGGATCCACTTTCATGAAACCATTTGAATTGGTTAAAATTCTTATAAACCAAGTTTACTTATAATAGAAAAATATATAAAATAGAGAAAAACTTAAACAAATCCAGTCCAAAAGGCCTGAGAAATAAAAAAACATAATATAAAAAATTTAACTAGGTATCAAAATTATTGTATTTTTATAAACGTTGGATCTACTTGCATAAAACCATTTGAATTGGTTAAAATTTTTATAAACCAATTTTACTAATAATGAGAGAATATTCTACGTAGAGAAAAACTTAAACAAATACGGCCCTTCAGGCCAGCGTAATTAAAAAACAAGATATAAATAAATTAAATAAGTATTAAAATTATTGTATATTTAGAAAAGGTGGATCCACTTTCATGAAACCATTTGAATAGGTTAAAATTTTTATAAAACAAGTTTACTTATAATGAAAAAATATGTAAAATAGAGAAAAACCTAAACAAATACAGTCCAAAAGGCCTGAGAAATAAAAAAACAAGATATAAAAAATTTAATTAGGTATCAAAATTATTGTATTTTTATAAACGTTGGATCTACTTGCATAAAACCATTTGAATTGGTTAAAATTTTTATAAACCCAGTTTACAAATAATGAGAGAATATTCTACGTAGAGAAAAACTTAAACAAATATGGCCCTTCAGGCCAGCGTAATTAAAAAACAAGATATAAATAAATTAAATAAGTATTAAAATTATTGTATATTTAGAAAAGGTGGATCCACTTTCGTGAAACCATTTGAATAGGTTAAAATTTTTATAAAACAAGTTTACTTATAATGAAAAAATATGTAAAATAGAGAAAAACCTTAACAAATACAGTCCAAAAGGCCTGAGAAATAAAAAAACAAGATATAAAAATTTAAATAGGTATCAAAAATATTGTATTTTTAGAATCTTTGGATCTACTTGCATGAAACCATTTGAATTGGTTAAAATTTTTATAAACCAAATTTACTAATAATAAGAGAATATTCTACGTAGAGGAAAACTAAAACAAATACGGCCCTTCAGGCCAGCGTAATTAAAAAACAGGATATAAATAAATTAAATAAGTATTAAAATTATTGTATATTTAGAAAAGGTGGATCCACTTTCATGAAACCATTTGAATAGGTTAAAATTTTTATAAAACAAGTTTACTTATAATGAAAAAATATGTAAAATAGAGAAAAACCTTAACAAATACAGTCCAAAAAGCCTGAGAAATAAAAAAACAAGATATAAAAATTTAAATAGGTATCAAAAATATTGTATTTTTAGAATCTTTGGATCTACTTGCATGAAACCATTTGAATTGGTTAAAATTTTTATAAACCCAGTTTACAAATAATGAGAGAATATTCTACGTAGAGAAAAACTTAAACAAATATGGCCCTTGAGGCCAGCGTAATTAAAAAACAAGATATAAATAAATTAAATAAGTATTAAAATTAATGTATATTTAGATAAGGTGTATTCACTTTCATGAAACCATTTGAATAGGTTAAAATTTTTATAAAACAAGTTTACTTATAATGAAAAAATATGTAAAATTGAGAAAAACCTAAACCAATACAGTCCAAAAGGCCTGAGAAATAAAAAAACAAGATATAAAAAATTTAAATAGGTATCAAAATTATTGTATTTTTATAAACGTTGGATCCACTTGCATGAAACCATTTGAATAGGTTAAAATTTTTATAAAACAAGTTTACTTATAATGAAAAAATATGTAAAATAGAGAAAAACCTTAACAAATACAGTCCAAAAGGCCTGAGAAATAAAAAAACAAGATATAATAATTTAAATAGGTATCAAAAATATTGTATTTTTAGAATCTTTGGATCTACTTGCTTGAAACCATTTGAATTGGTTAAAATTTTTATAAACCAAGTTTACTAATAATAAGAGAATATTCTATGTAGAGGAAAACTAAAACAAATACGGCCCACCAGGCCAGCGTAATTAAAAAACAAGATATAAATAAATTAAATAAGTATTAAAATTATTGTATATTTAGAAAAGGTGGATCCAATTTCATGAAACCATTTGAATAGGTTAAAATTTTTATAAAAGAAGTTTACTTATAATGAAAAAATATGTAAAATAGAGAAAAACCTTAACAAATACAGTCCAAAAGGCCTGAGAAATAAAAAAACAAGATATAAAAATTTGAATACGTATCAAAAATATTGTATTTTTAGAATCTTTGGATCTACTTGCATGAAACCATTTGAATTGGTTAAAATTTTTATAAACCAAGTTTACTAATAATAAGAGAATATTCTACGTAGAGGAAAACTAAAACAAATACGGCCCTTCAGGCCAGCGTAATTAAAAAACAAGATATAAATAAATTAAAAAAGTATTAAAATTATTGTATATTTAGAAAAGGTGGATCCACTCTCATGAAACCATTTGAATAGGTTAAAATTTTTATAAAACAAGTTTACTTATAATGAAAAAATATGTAAAATAGAGAAAAACCTTAACAAATACAGTCCAAAAGGCCTGAGAAATAAAAAAACAAGATATAAAAATATAAATAGGTATCAAAAATATTGTATTTTTAGAATCTTTGGATCTACTTGCTTGAAACCATTTGAATTGGTTAAAATTTTTATATACCAAGTTTACTAATAATAAGAGAATATTCTATGTAGAGGAAAACTAAAACAAATACGGCCCACCAGGCCAGCGTAATTAAAAAACAAGATATAAATAAATTAAATAAGTATTAAAATTATTGTATATTTAGAAAATGTGGATCCACTTTCATGAAACCATTTGAATTGGTTAAAATTCTTATAAACCAAGTTTACTTATAATAGAAAAATATATAAAATAGAGAAAAACTTAAACGAATACAGTCCAAAAGGCCAGAGAAATAAAAAAACATAATATAAAAAATTTAAATAGGTATCAAAATTATTGTATTTTTATAAACGTTGGATCCACTTGCATGAAACCATTTGAATAGGTTAAAATTTTTATAAAACAAGTTTACTTATAATGAAAAAATATGTAAAATAGAGAAAAACCTTAACAAATACAGTCTAAAAGGCCTGAGAAATAAAAAAACAAGATATAATAATTTAAATAGGTATCAAAAATATTGTATTTTTAGAATCTTTGGATCCACTTTTATGAATTCATTTGAATTGGTTAAAATTTTTATAAACCAATTTTACTAATAATGAGAGAATATTCTACGTAGAGAAAAACTTAAACAAATACGGCCCTTCAGGCCAGCGTAATTAAAAAACAAGATATAAATAAATTAAATAAGTATTAAAATTATTGTATATTTAGAAAAGGTGGATCCACTTTCATGAAACCATTTGAATTGGTTAAAATTCTTATAAACCAAGTTTACTTATAATAGAAAAATATATAAAATAGAGAAAAACTTAAACAAATACAGTCCAAAAGGCCTGAGAAATAAAAAAACATAATATAAAAAATTTAAATAGGTATCAAAATTATTGTATTTTTATAAACGTTGGATCCACTTGCATGAAACCATTTGAATAGGTTAAAATTTTTATAAAACAAGTTTACTTATAATGAAAAAATATGTAAAATAGAGAAAAACCTAAACAAATACAGTCAAAAGGGCCTGAGAAATAAAAAAACAAGATATAAAAAATTTAATTAGGTATCAAAATTATTGTATTTTTATAAACGTTGGATCTACTTGCATAAAACCATTTGAATTGGTTAAAATTTTTATAAACCAATTTTACTAATAATGAGTGAATATTCTACGTAGAGAAAAACTTAAACAAATACGGCCCTTCAGGCCAGCGTAATTAAAAAACAAGATATAAATAAATTAAATAAGTATTAAAATTATTGTATATTTAGAAAAGGTGGATCCACTTTCATGAAACCATTTGAATAGGTTAAAATTTTTATAAAACAAGTTTACTTACAATGAAAAAATATGTAAAATAGAGAAAAACCTAAACAAATACAGTCCAAAAGGTCTGAGAAATAAAAAAACATAATATAAAAAATTTAAATAGGTATCAAAATTATTGTATTTTTATAAACGTTGGATCCACTTGCATGAAACCATTTGAATAGGTTAAAATTTTTATAAAACAAGTTTACTTATAATGAAAAAATATGTAAAATAGAGAAAAACCTAAACAAATACAGTCAAAAGGGCCTGAGAAATAAAAAAACAAGATATAAAAAATTTAATTAGGTATCAAAATTATTGTATTTTTATAAACGTTGGATCTACTTGCATAAAACCATTTGAATTGGTTAAAATTTTTATAAACCAAGTTTACTAATAATAAGAGAATATTCTACGTAGAGGAAAACTAAAACAAATACGGCCCTTCAGGCCAGCGTAATTAAAAAACAAGATATAAATAAATTAAATAAGTATTAAAATTATTGTATATTTAGAAAAGGTGGATCCACTTTCATGAAACCATTTGAATAGGTTAAAATTTTTATAAAACAAGTTTACTTATAATGAAAAAATATGTAAAATAGAGAAAAACCTAAACAAATACAGTCAAAAAGGCCTGAGAAATAAAAAAACAAGATATAAAAAATTTAATTAGGTATCAAAATTATTGTATTTTTATAAACGTTGGATCTACTTGCATAAAACCATTTGAATTGGTTAAAATTTTTATAAACCAATTTTACTAATAATGAGAGAATATTCTACGTAGAGAAAAACTTAAACAAATACGGCCCTTCAGGCCAGCGTAATTAAAAAACAAGATATAAATAAATTAAATAAGTATTAAAATTATTGTATATTTAGAAAAGGTGGATCCACTCTCATGAAACCATTTGAATAGGTTAAAATTTTTATAAAACAAGTTTACTTATAATGAAAAAATATGTAAAATAGAGAAAAAACTTAACAAATACAGTCCAAAAGGCCTGAGAAATAAAAAAACAAGATATAAAAATATAAATAGGTATCAAAAATATTGTATTTTTAGAATCTTTGGATCTACGTGCTTGAAACCATTTGAATTGGTTAAAATTTTTATAAACCAAGTTTACTAATAATAAGAGAATATTCTATGTAGAGGAAAACTAAAACAAATACGGCCCTTGAGGCCAGCGTAATTAAAAAACAAGATATAAATAAATTAAATAAGTATTAAAATTATTGTATATTTAGAAAAGGTGGATCCACTTTCATGAAACCATTTGAATTGGTTAAAATTCTTATAAACCAAGTTTACTTATAATAGAAAAATATATAAAATAGAGAAAAACTTAAACAAATACAGTCCAAAAGGCCAGAGAAATAAAAAAACATAATATAAAAAATTTAAATAGGTATCAAAATTATTGTATTTTTATAAACGTTGGATCCACTTGCATGAAACCATTTGAATAGGTTAAAATTTTTATAAAACAAGTTTACTTATAATGAAAAAATATGTAAAATAGAGAAAAACCTTAAAAAATACAGTCCAAAAGGCCTGAGAAATAAAAAAACAAGATATAATAATTTAAATAGGTATCAAAAATATTGTATTTTTAGAATCTTTGGATCCACTTTTATGAATTCATTTGAATTGGTTAAAATTTTTATAAACCAATTTTACTAATAATGAGAGAATATTCTACGTAGAGAAAAACTTAAACAAATACGGCCCTTCAGGCCAGCGTAATTAAAAAACAAGATATAAATAAATTAAATAAGTATTAAAATTATTGTATATTTAGAAAAGGTGGATCCACTTTCATGAAACCATTTGAATAATTTAAAATTTTTATAAAACAAGTTTACTTATAATGAAAAAATATGTAAAATAGAGAAAAACCTTAACAAATACAGTCCAAAAGGCCTGAGAAATAAAAAAACAAGATATAAAAATATAAATAGGTATCAAAAATATTGTATTTTTAGAATCTTTGGATCTACTTGCTTGAAACCATTTGAATTGGTTAAAATTTTTATAAACCAAGTTTACTAATAATAAGAGAATATTCTATGTAGAGGAAAACTAAAACAAATACGGCCCACTAGGCCAGCGTAATTAAAAAACAAGATATAAATAAATTAAATAAGTATTAAAATTATTGTATATTTAGAAAAGGTGGATCCACTTTCATGAAACCGTTTGAATTGGTTAAAATTCTTATAAACCAAGTTTACTTATAATAGAAAAATATATAAAATAGAGAAAAACTTAAACAAATACAGTCCAAAAGGCCTGAGAAATAAAAAACATAATATAAAAAATTTAAATAGGTATCAAAATAATTGTATTTTTATAAACGTTGGATCCACTTGCATGAAACCATTTGAATAGGTTGAAATTTTTATAAAACAAGTTTACTTATAATGAAAAAATATGTGAAATAGAGAAAAACCTAAACAAATACAGTCCAAAAGGCCTGAGAAATAAATAAACAAGATATAAAAAATTTAATTAGGTATCAAAATTATTGTATTTTTATAAACGTTGGATCTACTTGCATAAAACCATTTGAATTGGTTAAAATTTTTATAAACCCAGTTTACAAATAATGAGAGAATATTCTACGTAGAGAAAAACTTAAACAAATATGGCCCTTGAGGACAGCGTAATTAAAAAACAAGATATAAATAAATTAAATAAGTATTAAAATTAATGTATATTTAGATAAGGTGTATTCACTTTCATGAAAACATTTGAATAGGTTAAAATTTTTATAAAACAAGTTTACTTATAATGAAAAAATATGTAAAATAGAGAAAAACCTAAACCAATACAGTCCAAAAGGCCTGAGAAATAAAAAAACAAGATATAAAAAATTTAATTAGGTATCAAAATTATTGTATTTTTATAATCGTTGGATCCACTTTCATGAAACCATTTGAATTGGTTAAAATTCTTATAAACCAAGTTTACTTATAATAGAAAAATATATAAAATAGAGAAAAACTTAAACAAATACAGTCCAAAAGGCCTGAGAAATAAAAAAACATAATATAAAAAATTTAACTAGATATCAAAATTATTGTATTTTTATAAACGTTGGATCTACTTGCATAAAACCATTTGAATTGGTTAAAATTTTTATAAACCAATTTTACTAATAATGAGAGAATATTCTACGTAGAGAAAAACTTAAACAAATACGGCCCTTCAGGCCAGCGTAATTAAAAAACAAGATATAAATAAATTAAATAAGTATTAAAATTATTGTATATTTAGAAAAGGTGGATCCACTTTCATGAAACCATTTGAATAGGTTAAAATTTTTATAAAACAAGTTTACAAATAATGAGAGAATATTCTACGTAGAGAAAAACTTAAACAAATATGGCCCTTCAGGCCAGCGTAATTAAAAAACAAGATATAAATAAATTAAATAAGTATTAAAATTATTGTATATTTAGAAAAGGTGGATCCACTTTCGTGAAACCATTTGAATAGGTTAAAATTTTTATAAAACAAGTTTACTTATAATGAAAAAATATGTAAAATAGAGAAAAACCTTAACAAATACAGTCCAAAAGGCCTGAGAAATAAAAAAACAAGATATAAAAATTTAAATAGGTATCAAAAATATTGTATTTTTAGAATCTTTGGATCTACTTGCATGAAACCATTTGAATTGGTTAAAATTTTTATAAACCAAATTTACTAATAATAAGAGAATATTCTACGTAGAGGAAAACTAAAACAAATACGGCCCTTCAGGCCAGCGTAATTAAAAAACAGGATATAAATAAATTAAATAAGTATTAAAATTATTGTATATTTAGAAAAGGTGGATCCACTTTCATGAAACCATTTGAATAGGTTAAAATTTTTATAAAACAAGTTTACTTATAATGAAAAAATATGTAAAATAGAGAAAAACCTTAACAAATACAGTCCAAAAAGCCTGAGAAATAAAAAAACAAGATATAAAAATTTAAATAGGTATCAAAAATATTGTATTTTTAGAATCTTTGGATCTACTTGCATGAAACCATTTGAATTGGTTAAAATTTTTATAAACCCAGTTTACAAATAATGAGAGAATATTCTACGTAGAGAAAAACTTAAACAAATATGGCCCTTCAGGCCAGCGTAATTAAAAAACAAGATATAAATAAATTAAATAAGTATTAAAATTAATGTATATTTAGATAAGGTGTATTCACTTTCATGAAACCATTTGAATAGGTTAAAATTTTTATAAAACAAGTTTACTTATAATGAAAAAATATGTAAAATTGAGAAAAACCTAAACCAATACAGTCCAAAAGGCCTGAGAAATAAAAAAACAAGATATAAAAAATTTAAATAGGTATCAAAATTATTGTATTTTTATAAACGTTGGATCCACTTGCATGAAACCATTTGAATAGGTTAAAATTTTTATAAAACAAGTTTACTTATAATGAAAAAATATGTAAAATAGAGAAAAACCTTAACAAATACAGTCCAAAAGGCCTGAGAAATAAAAAAACAAGATATAATAATTTAAATAGGTATCAAAAATATTGTATTTTTAGAATCTTTGGATCTACTTGCTTGAAACCATTTGAATTGGTTAAAATTTTTATAAACCAAGTTTACTAATAATAAGAGAATATTCTATGTAGAGGAAAACTAAAACAAATACGGCCCACCAGGCCAGCGTAATTAAAAAACAAGATATAAATAAATTAAATAAGTATTAAAATTATTGTATATTTAGAAAAGGTGGATCCACTTTCATGAAACCATTTGAATAGGTTGAAATTTTTATAAAAGAAGTTTACTTATAATGAAAAAATATGTAAAATAGAGAAAAACCTTAACAAATACAGTCCAAAAGGCCTGAGAAATAAAAAAACAAGATATAAAAATTTGAATACGTATCAAAAATATTGTATTTTTAGAATCTTTGGATCTACTTGCATGAAACCATTTGAATTGGTTAAAATTTTTATAAACCAAGTTTACTAATAATAAGAGAATATTCTATGTAGAGGAAAACTAAAACAAATACGGCCCACCAGGCCAGCGTAATTAAAAAACAAGATATAAATAAATTAAATAAGTATTAAAATTATTGTATATTTAGAAAATGTGGATCCACTTTCATGAAACCATTTGAATTGGTTAAAATTCTTATAAACCAAGTTTACTTATAATAGAAAAATATATAAAATAGAGAAAAACTTAAACGAATACAGTCCAAAAGGCCAGAGAAATAAAAAAACATAATATAAAAAATTTAAATAGGTATCAAAATTATTGTATTTTTATAAACGTTGGATCCACTTGCATGAAACCATTTGAATAGGTTAAAATTTTTATAAAACAAGTTTACTTATAATGAAAAAATATGTAAAATAGAGAAAAACCTTAACAAATACAGTCTAAAAGGCCTGAGAAATAAAAAAACAAGATATAATAATTTAAATAGGTATCAAAAATATTGTATTTTTAGAATCTTTGGATCCACTTTTATGAATTCATTTGAATTGGTTAAAATTTTTATAAACCAATTTTACTAATAATGAGAGAATATTCTACGTAGAGAAAAACTTAAACAAATACGGCCCTTCAGGCCAGCGTAATTAAAAAACAAGATATAAATAAATTAAATAAGTATTAAAATTATTGTATATTTAGAAAAGGTGGATCCACTTTCATGAAACCATTTGAATTGGTTAAAATTCTTATAAACCAAGTTTACTTATAATAGAAAAATATATAAAATAGAGAAAAACTTAAACAAATACAGTCCAAAAGGCCTGAGAAATAAAAAAACATAATATAAAAAATTTAAATAGGTATCAAAATTATTGTATTTTTATAAACGTTGGATCCACTTGCATGAAACCATTTGAATAGGTTAAAATTTTTATAAAACAAGTTTACTTATAATGAAAAAATATGTAAAATAGAGAAAAACCTAAACAAATACAGTCAAAAGGGCCTGAGAAATAAAAAAACAAGATATAAAAAATTTAATTAGGTATCAAAATTATTGTATTTTTATAAACGTTGGATCTACTTGCATAAAACCATTTGAATTGGTTAAAATTTTTATAAACCAATTTTACTAATAATGAGTGAATATTCTACGTAGAGAAAAACTTAAACAAATACGGCCCTTCAGGCCAGCGTAATTAAAAAACAAGATATAAATAAATTAAATAAGTATTAAAATTATTGTATATTTAGAAAAGGTGGATCCACTTTCATGAAACCATTTGAATAGGTTAAAATTTTTATAAAACAAGTTTACTTACAATGAAAAAATATGTAAAATAGAGAAAAACCTAAACAAATACAGTCCAAAAGGTCTGAGAAATAAAAAAACATAATATAAAAAATTTAAATAGGTATCAAAATTATTGTATTTTTATAAACGTTGGATCCACTTGCATGAAACCATTTGAATAGGTTAAAATTTTTATAAAACAAGTTTACTTATAATGAAAAAATATGTAAAATAGAGAAAAACCTAAACAAATACAGTCAAAAGGGCCTGAGAAATAAAAAAACAAGATATAAAAAATTTAATTAGGTATCAAAATTATTGTATTTTTATAAACGTTGGATCTACTTGCATAAAACCATTTGAATTGGTTAAAATTTTTATAAACCAAGTTTACTAATAATAAGAGAATATTCTACGTAGAGGAAAACTAAAACAAATACGGCCCTTCAGGCCAGCGTAATCAAAAAACAAGATATAAATAAATTAAATAAGTATTAAAATTATTGTATATTTAGAAAAGGTGGATCCACTTTCATGAAACCATTTGAATTGGTTAAAATTCTTATAAACCAAGTTTACTTATAATAGAAAAATATATAAAATAGAGAAAAACTTAAACAAATACAGTCCAAAAGGCCAGAGAAATAAAAAAACATAATATAAAAAATTTAAATAGGTATCAAAATTATTGTATTTTTATAAACGTTGGATCCACTTGCATGAAACCATTTGAATAGGTTAAAATTTTTATAAAACAAGTTTACTTATAATGAAAAAATATGTAAAATAGAGAAAAACCTTAAAAAATACAGTCCAAAAGGCCTGAGAAATAAAAAAACAATATATAATAATTTAAATAGGTATCAAAAATATTGTATTTTTAGAATCTTTGGATCCACTTTTATGAATTCATTTGAATTGGTTAAAATTTTTATAAACCAATTTTACTAATAATGAGAGAATATTCTACGTAGAGAAAAACTTAAACAAATACGGCCCTTCAGGCCAGCGTAATTAAAAAACAAGATATAAATAAATTAAATAAGTATTAAAATTATTGTATATTTAGAAAAGGTGGATCCACTTTCATGAAACCATTTGAATAATTTAAAATTTTTATAAAACAAGTTTACTTATAATGAAAAAATATGTAAAATAGAGAAAAACCTTAACAAATACAGTCCAAAAGGCCTGAGAAATAAAAAAACAAGATATAAAAATATAAATAGGTATCAAAAATATTGTATTTTTAGAATCTTTGGATCTACTTGCTTGAAACCATTTGAATTGGTTAAAATTTTTATAAACCAAGTTTACTAATAATAAGAGAATATTCTATGTAGAGGAAAACTAAAACAAATACGGCCCTTCAGGCCAGCGTAATTAAAAAACAAGATATAAATAAATTAAATAAGTATTAAAATTATTGTATATTTAGAAAAGGTGGATCCACTCTCATGAAACCATTTGAATAGGTTAAAATTTTTATAAAACAAGTTTACTTATAATGAAAAAATATGTAAAATAGAGAAAAAACTTAACAAATACAGTCCAAAAGGCCTGAGAAATAAAAAAACAAGATATAAAAATATAAATAGGTATCAAAAATATTGTATTTTTAGAATCTTTGGATCTACTTGCTTGAAACCATTTGAATTGGTTAAAATTTTTATAAACCAAGTTTACTAATAATAAGAGAATATTCTATGTAGAGGAAAACTAAAACAAATACGGCCCACCAGGCCAGCGTAATTAAAAAACAAGATATAAATAAATTAAATAAGTATTAAAATTATTGTATATTTAGAAAAGGTGGATCCACTTTCATGAAACCATTTGAATTGGTTAAAATTCTTATAAACCAAGTTTACTTATAATAGAAAAATATATAAAATAGAGAAAAACTTAAACAAATACAGTCCAAAAGGCCAGAGAAATAAAAAAACATAATATAAAAAATTTAAATAGGTATCAAAATTATTGTATTTTTATAAACGTTGGATCCACTTGCATGAAACCATTTGAATAGGTTAAAATTTTTATAAAACAAGTTTACTTATAATGAAAAAATATGTAAAATAGAGAAACCTTAAAAAATACAGTCCAAAAGGCCTGAGAAATAAAAAAACAAGATATAATAATTTAAATAGGTATCAAAAATATTGTATTTTTAGAATCTTTGGATCCACTTTTATGAATTCATTTGAATTGGTTAAAATTTTTATAAACCAATTTTACTAATAATGAGAGAATATTCTACGTAGAGAAAAACTTAAACAAATACGGCCCTTCAGGCCAGCGTAATTAAAAAACAAGATATAAATAAATTAAATAAGTATTAAAATTATTGTATATTTAGAAAAGGTGGATCCACTTTCATGAAACCATTTGAATAGGTTAAAATTTTTATAAAACAAGTTTACTTATAATGAAAAAATATGTAAAATAGAGAAAAACCTTAAAAAATACAGTCCAAAAGGCCTGAGAAATAAAAAAACAAGATATAAAAATATAAATAGGTATCAAAAATATTGTATTTTTAGAATCTTTGGATCTACTTGCTTGAAACCATTTGAATTGGTTAAAATTTTTATAAACCAAGTTTACTAATAATAAGAGAATATTCTATGTAGAGGAAAACTAAAACAAATACGGCCCACTAGGCCAGCGTAATTAAAAAACAAGATATAAATAAATTAAATAAGTATTAAAATTATTGTATATTTAGAAAAGGTGGATCCACTTTCATGAAACCATTTGAATTGGTTAAAATTCTTATAAACCAAGTTTACTTATAATAGAAAAATATATAAAATAGAGAAAAACTTAAACAAATACAGTCCAAAAGGCCAGAGAAATAAAAAAACATAATATAAAAAATTTAAATAGGTATCAAAATTATTGTATTTTTATAAACGTTGGATCCACTTGCATGAAACCATTTGAATAGGTTAAAATTTTTATAAAATAAGTTTACTTATAATGAAAAAATATGTAAAATAGAGAAAAACCTTAAAAAATACAGTCCAAAAGGCCTGAGAAATAAAAAAACAAGATATAATAATTTAAATAGGTATCAAAAATATTGTATTTTTAGAATCTTTGGATCCACTTTTATGAATTCATTTGAATTGGTTAAAATTTTTATAAACCAATTTTACTAATAATGAGAGAATATTCTACGTAGAGAAAAACTTAAACAAATACGGCCCTTCAGGCCAGCGTAATTAAAAAACAAGATATAAATAAATTAAATAAGTATTAAAATTATTGTATATTTAGAAAAGGTGGATCCACTTTCATGAAACCATTTGAATAGGTTAAAATTTTTATAAAACAAGTTTACTTATAATGAAAAAATATGTAAAATAGAGAAAAACCTTAACAAATACAGTCCAAAAGGCCTGAGAAATAAAAAAACAAGATATAAAAATATAAATAGGTATCAAAAATATTGTATTTTTAGAATCTTTGGATCTACTTGCTTGAAACCATTTGAATTGGTTAAAATTTTTATAAACCAAGTTTACTAATAATAAGAGAATATTCTATGTAGAGGAAAACTAAAACAAATACGGCCCTTCAGGCCAGCGTAATTAAAAAACAAGATATAAATAAATTAAATAAGTATTAAAATTATTGTATATTTAGAAAAGGTGGATCCACTCTCATGAAACCATTTGAATAGGTTAAAATTTTTATAAAACAAGTTTACTTATAATGAAAAAATATGTAAAATAGAGAAAAAACTTAACAAATACAGTCCAAAAGGCCTGAGAAATAAAAAAACAAGATATAAAAATATAAATAGGTATCAAAAATATTGTATTTTTAGAATCTTTGGATCTACTTGCTTGAAACCATTTGAATTGGTTAAAATTTTTATAAACCAAGTTTACTAATAATAAGAGAATATTCTATGTAGAGGAAAACTAAAACAAATACGGCCCACCAGGCCAGCGTAATTAAAAAACAAGATATAAATAAATTAAATAAGTATTAAAATTATTGTATATTTAGAAAAGGTGGATCCACTTTCATGAAACCATTTGAATTGGTTAAAATTCTTATAAACCAAGTTTACTTATAATAGAAAAATATATAAAATAGAGAAAAACTTAAACAAATACAGTCCAAAAGGCCAGAGAAATAAAAAAACATAATATAAAAAATTTAAATAGGTATCAAAATTATTGTATTTTTATAAACGTTGGATCCACTTGCATGAAACCATTTGAATAGGTTAAAATTTTTATAAAACAAGTTTACTTATAATGAAAAAATATGTAAAATAGAGAAAAACCTTAAAAAATACAGTCCAAAAGGCCTGAGAAATAAAAAAACAAGATATAATAATTTAAATAGGTATCAAAAATATTGTATTTTTAGAATCTTTGGATCCACTTTTATGAATTCATTTGAATTGGTTAAAATTTTTATAAACCAATTTTACTAATAATGAGAGAATATTCTACGTAGAGAAAAACTTAAACAAATACGGCCCTTCAGGCCAGCGTAATTAAAAAACAAGATATAAATAAATTAAATAAGTATTAAAATTATTGTATATTTAGAAAAGGTGGATCCACTTTCATGAAACCATTTGAATAGGTTAAAATTTTTATAAAACAAGTTTACTTATAATGAAAAAATATGTAAAATAGAGAAAAACCTTAACAAATACAGTCCAAAAGGCCTGAGAAATAAAAAAACAAGATATAAAAATATAAATAGGTATCAAAAATATTGTATTTTTAGAATCTTTGGATCTACTTGCTTGAAACCATTTGAATTGGTTAAAATTTTTATAAACCAAGTTTACTAATAATAAGAGAATATTCTATGTAGAGGAAAACTAAAACAAATACGGCCCACTAGGCCAGCGTAATTAAAAAACAAGATATAAATAAATTAAATAAGTATTAAAATTATTGTATATTTAGAAAAGGTGGATCCACTTTCATGAAACCATTTGAATTGGTTAAAATTCTTATAAACCAAGTTTACTTTTAATAGAAAAATATATAAAATAGAGAAAAACTTAAACAAATACAGTCCAAAAGGCCAGAGAAATAAAAAAACATAATATAAAAAATTTAAATAGGTATCAAAATTATTGTATTTTTATAAACGTTGGATCCACTTGCATGAAACCATTTGAATAGGTTAAAATTTTTATAAAACAAGTTTACTTATAATGAAAAAATATGTAAAATAGAGAAAAACCTTAACAAATACAGTCCAAAAGGCCTGAGAAATAAAAAAACAAGATATAATAATTTAAATAGGTATCAAAAATATTGTATTTTTAGAATCTTTGGATCCACTTTTATGAATTCATTTGAATTGGTTAAAATTTTTATAAACCAATTTTACTAATAATGAGAGAATATTCTACGTAGAGAAAAACTTAAACAAATACGGCCCTTCAGGCCAGCGTAATTAAAAAACAAGATATAAATAAATTAAATAAGTATTAAAATTATTGTATATTTAGAAAAGGTGGATCCACTTTCATGAAACCATTTGAATTGGTTAAAATTCTTATAAACCAAGTTTACTTATAATAGAAAAATATATAAAATAGAGAAAAACTTAAACAAATACAGTCCAAAAGGCCAGAGAAATAAAAAAACATAATATAAAAAATTTAAATAGGTATCAAAATTATTGTATTTTTATAAACGTTGGATCCACTTGCATGAAACCATTTGAATAGGTTAAAATTTTTATAAAACAAGTTTACTTATAATGAAAAAATATGTAAAATAGAGAAAAACCTTAAAAAATACAGTCCAAAAGGCCTGAGAAATAAAAAAACAAGATATAATAATTTAAATAGGTATCAAAAATATTGTATTTTTAGAATCTTTGGATCCACTTTTATGAATTCATTTGAATTGGTTAAAATTTTTATAAACCAATTTTACTAATAATGAGAGAATATTCTACGTAGAGAAAAACTTAAACAAATACGGCCCTTCAGGCCAACGTAATTAAAAAACAAGATATAAATAAATTAAATAAGTATTAAAATTATTGTATATTTAGAAAAGGTGGATCCACTTTCATGAAACCATTTGAATAATTTAAAATTTTTATAAAACAAGTTTACTTATAATGAAAAAATATGTAAAATAGAGAAAAACCTTAACAAATACAGTCCAAAAGGCCTGAGAAATAAAAAAACAAGATATAAAAATATAAATAGGTATCAAAAATATTGTATTTTTAGAATCTTTGGATCTACTTGCTTGAAACCATTTGAATTGGTTAAAATTTTTATAAACCAAGTTTACTAATAATAAGAGAATATTCTATGTAGAGGAAAACTAAAACAAATACGGCCCACTAGGCCAGCGTAATTAAAAAACAAGATATAAATAAATTAAATAAGTATTAAAATTATTGTATATTTAGAAAAGGTGGATCCACTTTCATGAAACCATTTGAATTGGTTAAAATTCTTATAAACCAAGTTTACTTTTAATAGAAAAATATATAAAATAGAGAAAAACTTAAACAAATACAGTCCAAAAGGCCAGAGAAATAAAAAAACATAATATAAAAAATTTAAATAGGTATCAAAATTATTGTATTTTTATAAACGTTGGATCCACTTGCATGAAACCATTTGAATAGGTTAAAATTTTTATAAAACAAGTTTACTTATAATGAAAAAAATATGTAAAATAGAGAAAAACCTTAACAAATACAGTCCAAAAGGCCTGAGAAATAAAAAAACAAGATATAATAATTTAAATAGGTATCAAAAATATTGTATTTTTAGAATCTTTGGATCCACTTTTATGAATTCATTTGAATTGGTTAAAATTTTTATAAACCAATTTTACTAATAATGAGAGAATATTCTACGTAGAGAAAAACTTAAACAAATACGGCCCTTCAGGCCAGCGTAATTAAAAAACAAGATATAAATAAATTAAATAAGTATTAAAATTATTGTATATTTAGAAAAGGTGGATCCACTTTCATGAAACCATTTGAATAGGTTAAAATTTTTATAAAACAAGTTTACTTATAATGAAAAAATATGTAAAATAGAGAAAAACCTTAACAAATACAGTCCAAAAGGCCTGAGAAATAAAAAAACAAGATATAAAAATTTAAATAGGTATCAAAAATATTGTATTTTTAGAATCTTTGGATCTACTTGCATGAAACCATTTGAATTGGTTAAAATTTTTATAAACCAAATTTACTAATAATAAGAGAATATTCTACGTAGAGGAAAACTAAAACAAATACGGCCCTTCAGGCCAGCGTAATTAAAAAACAAGATATAAATAAATTAAATAAGTATTAAAATTATTGTATATTTAGAAAAGGTGGATCCACTTTCATGAAACCATTTGAATAGGTTAAAATTTTTATAAAACAAGTTTACTTATAATGAAAAAATATGTAAAATAGAGAAAAACCTTAACAAATACAGTCCAAAAAGCCTGAGAAATAAAAAAACAAGATATAAAAATTTAAATAGGTATCAAAAATATTGTATTTTTAGAATCTAAGGATCTACTTGCATGAAACCATTTGAATTGGTTAAAATTTTTATAAACCCAGTTTACAAATAATGAGAGAATATTCTACGTAGAGAAAAACTTAAACAAATATGGCCCTTGAGGCCAGCGTAATTAAAAAACAAGATATAAATAAATTAAATAAGTATTAAAATTAATGTATATTTAGAAAAGGTGGATCCACTCTCATGAAACCATTTGAATAGGTTAAAATTTTTATAAAACAAGTTTACTTATAATGAAAAAATATGTAAAATAGAGAAAAACCTTAACAAATACAGTCCAAAAGGCCTGAGAAATAAAAAAACAAGATATAAAAATATAAATAGTAATCAAAAATATTGTATTTTTAGAATCTTTGGATCTACTTGCTTGAAACCATTTGAATTGGTTAAAATTTTTATAAACCAAGTTTACTAATAATAAGAGAATATTCTATGTAGAGGAAAACTAAAACAAATACGGCCCACCAGGCCAGCGTAATTAAAAAACAAGATATAAATAAATTAAATAAGTATTAAAATTATTGTATATTTAGAAAAGGTGGATCCACTTTCATGAAACCATTTGAATTGGTTAAAATTCTTATAAACCAAGTTTACTTATAATAGAAAAATATATAAAATAAAGAAAAACTTAAACAAATACAGTCCAAAAGGCCAGAGAAATAAAAAAACATAATATAAAAAATTTAAATAGGTATCAAAATTATTGTATTTTTATAAACGTTGGATCCACTTGCATGAAACCATTTGAATAGGTTAAAATTTTTATAAAACAAGTTTACTTATAATGAAAAAATATGTAAAATAGAGAAAAACCTTAAAAAATACAGTCCAAAAGGCCTGAGAAATAAAAAAACAAGATATAATAATTTAAATAGGTATCAAAAATATTGTATTTTTAGAATCTTTGGATCCACTTTTATGAATTCATTTGAATTGGTTAAAATTTTTATAAACCAATTTTACTAATAATGAGAGAATATTCTACGTAGAGAAAAACTTAAACAAATACGGCCCTTCAGGCCAGCGTAATTAAAAAACAAGATATAAATAAATTAAATAAGTATTAAAATTATTGTATATTTAGAAAAGGTGGATCCACTTTCATGAAACCATTTGAATAGGTTAAAATTTTTATAAAACAAGTTTACTTATAATTGAAAAAATATGTAAAATAGAGAAAAACCTTAACAAATACAGTCCAAAAGGCCTGAGAAATAAAAAAACAAGACATAAAAATTTAAATAGGTATCAAAAATATTGTATTTTTAGAATCTTTGGATCTACTTTCATGAAACCATTTGAATTGGTTAAAATTTTTATAAACCAAATTTACTAATAATAAGAGAATATTCTACGTAGAGGAAAACTAAAACAAATACGGCCCTTCAGGCCAGCGTAATTAAAAAACAAGATATAATTAAATTAAATAAGTATTAAAATTAATGTATATTTAGATAAGGTGTATTCACTTTCATGAAACCATTTGAATAGGTTAAAATTTTTATAAAACAAGTTTACTTATAATGAAAAAGTATGTAAAATAGAGAAAAACCTAAACCAATACAGTCCAAAACGCCTGAGAAATAAAAAAACAAGATATAAAAAATTTAAATAGGTATCAAAATTATTGTATTTTTATAAACGTTGGATCCACTTGCATGAAACCATTTGAATAGGTTAAAATTTTTATAAAACAAGTTTACTTATAATGAAAAAATATGTAAAATAGAGAAAAACCTTAACAAATACAGTCCAAAAGGCCTGAGAAATAAAAAAACAAGACATAAAAATTTAAATAGGTATCAAAAATATTGTATTTTTAGAATCTTTGGATCTACTTTCATGAAACCATTTGAATTGGTTAAAATTTTTATAAACCAAGTTTACTAATAATAAGAGAATATTCTACGTAGAGGAAAACTAAAACAAATACGGCCCTTCAGGCCAGCGTAATTAAAAAACAAGATATAAATAAATTAAAAAAGTATTAAAATTATTGTAAATTTAGAAAAGGTGGATCCACTCTCATGAAACCATTTGAATAGGTTAAAATTTTTATAAAACAAGTTTACTTATAATGAAAAAATATGTAAAATAGAGAAAAACCTTAACAAATACAGTCCAAAAGGCCTGATAAATAAAAAAACAAGATATAAAAATATAAATAGGTATCAAAAATATTGTATTTTTAGAATCTTTGGATCTACTTGCTTGAAACCATTTGAATTGGTTAAAATTTTTAAAAAACCAAGTTTACTAATAATAAGAGAATATTCTATGTAGAGGAAAACTAAAACAAATACGGCCCACCAGGCCAGCGTAATTAAAAAACAAGATATAAATAAATTAAATAAGTATTAAAATTATTGTATATTTAGAAAAGGTGGATCCACTTTCATGAAACCATTTGAATTGGTTAAAATTCTTATAAACCAAGTTTACTTATAATAGAAAAATATATAAAATAGAGAAAAACTTAAACAAATACAGTCAAAAAGGCCTGAGAAATAAAAAAACATAATATAAAAAATTTAAATAGGTATCAAAATTATTGTATTTTTATAAACGTTGGATCCACTTGCATGAAACCATTTGAATAGGTTAAAATTTTTATAAAACAAGTTTACTTATAATGAAAAAATATGTAAAATAGAGAAAAACCTAAACAAATACAGTCAAAAAGGCCTGAGAAATAAAAAAACAAGATATAAAAAATTTAATTAGGTATCAAAATTATTGTATTTTTATAAACGTTGGATCTACTTGCATAAAACCATTTGAATTGGTTAAAATTTTTATAAACCAATTTTACTAATAATGAGAGAATATTCTACGTAGAGAAAGACTTAAACAAATACGGCCCTTCAGGCCAGCGTAATTAAAAAACAAGATATAAATAAATTAAATAAGTATTAAAATTATTGTATATTTAGAAAAGGTGGATCCACTCTCATGAAACCATTTGAATAGGTTAAAATTTTTATAAAACAAGTTTACTTATAATGAAAAAATATGTAAAATAGAGAAAAACCTTAACAAATACAGTCCAAAAGGCCTGAGAAATAAAAAAACAAGATATAAAAATATAAATAGGTATCAAAAATATTGTATTTTTAGAATCTTTGGATCTACTTGCTTGAAACCATTTGAATTGGTTAAAATTTTTATAAACCAAGTTTACTAATAATAAGAGAATATTCTATGTAGAGGAAAACTAAAACAAATACGGCCCACCAGGCCAGCGTAATTAAAAAACAAGATATAAATAAATTAAATAAGTATTAAAATTATTGTATATTTAGAAAAGGTGGATCCACTTTCATGAAACCATTTGAATTGGTTAAAATTCTTATAAACCAAGTTTACTTATAATAGAAAAATATATAAAATAGAGAAAAGCTTAAACAAATACAGTCCAAAAGGCCACAGAAATAAAAAAACATAATATAAAAAATTTAAATAGGTATCAAAATTATTGTATTTTTATAAACGTTGGATCCACTTGCATGAAACCATTTGAATAGGTTAAAATTTTTATAAAACAAGTTTACTTATAATAAAAAAATATGTAAAATAGAGAAAAACCTAAACAAATACAGTCAAAAAGGCCTGAGAAATAAAAAAACAAGATATAAAAAATTTAATTAGGTATCAAAATTATTGTATTTTTATAAACGTTGGATCTACTTGCATAAAACCATTTGAATTGGTTAAAATTTTTATAAACCAATTTTACTAATAATGAGAGAATATTCTACGTAGAGAAAAACTTAAACAAATACGGCCCTTCAGGCCAGCGTAATTAAAAAACAAGATATAAATAAATTAAATAAGTATTAAAATTATTGTATATTTAGAAAAGGTGTATCCACTTTCATGAAACCATTTGAATAGGTTAAAATTTTTATAAAACAAGTTTACTTATAATGAAAAAATATGTAAAATAGAGAAAAACCTTAACAAATACAGTCCAAAAGGCCTGAGAATTAAAAAAACAAGATATAAAAATATAAATAGGTATCAAAAATATTGTATTTTTAGAATCTTTGGATCTACTTGCTTGAAACCATTTGAATTGGTTAAAATTTTTATAAACCAAGTTTACTAATAATAAGAGAATATTCTATGTAGAGGAAAACTAAAACAAATACGGCCCACCAGGCCAGCGTAATTAAAAAACAAGATATAAATAAATTAAATAAGTATTAAAATTATTGTATATTTAGAAAAGGTGGATCCACTTTCATGAAACCATTTGAATAGGTTAAAATTTTTATAAAACAAGTTTACTTATAATGAAAAAATATGTAAAATAGAGAAAAACCTTAACAAATACAGTCCAAAAGGCCTGAGAAATAAAAAAACAAGATATAATAATTTAAATAGGTATCAAAAATATTGTATTTTTAGAATCTTTGGATCCACTTTTATGAATTCATTTGAATTGGTTAAAATTTTTATTAACCAATTTTACTAATAATGAGAGAATATTCTACGTAGAGAAAAACTTAAACAAATACGGCCCTTCAGGCCAGCGTAATTAAAAAACAAGATATAAATAAATTAAATAAGTATTAAAATTATTGTATATTTAGAAAAGGTGGATCCACTTTCATAAAACCATTTGAATAGGTTAAAATTTTTATAAAACAAAATTACTTATAATGAAAAAATATGTAAAATAGAGAAAAACCTTAACAAATACAGTCCAAAAAGCCTGAGAAATAAAAAAACAAGATATAAAAATTTAAATAGGTATCAAAAATATTGTATTTTTAGAATCTTTGGATCTACTTGCATGAAACCATTTGAATTGGTTAAAATTTTTATAAACCAAGTTTACTAATAATAAGAGAATATTCTACGTAGAGGAAAACTAAAACAAATACGGCCCTTAGGGCCAGCGTAATTAAAAAACAAGATATAAATAAATTAAAAAAGTATTAAAATTATTGTATATTTAGAAAAGGTGGATCCACTTTCATGAAACCATTTGAATAGGTTAAAATTTTTATAAAACAAGTTTACTTATAATGAAAAAATATGTAAAATAGAGAAAAACCTTAACAAATACAGTCCAAAAGGCCTGAGAAATAAAAAAACAAGATATAAAAATATAAATAGGTATCAAAAATATTGTATTTTTAGAATCTTTGGATCTACTTGCTTGAAACCATTTGAATTGGTTAAAATTTTTATAAACCAAGTTTACTAATAATAAGAGAATATTCTATGTAGAGGAAAACTAAAACAAATACGGCCCACCAGGCCAGCGTAATTAAAAAACAAGATATAAATAAATTAAATAAGTATTAAAATTATTGTATATTTAGAAAAGGTGGATCCACTTTCATGAAACCATTTGAATAGGTTAAAATTTTTATAAAACAAGTTTATTTATAATGAAAAAATATGTAAAATAGAGAAAAACCTTAACAAATACAGTCCAAAAGGCCTGAGAAATAAAAAAACAAGATATAAAAATATAAATAGGTATCAAAAATATTGTATTTTTAGAATCTTTGGATCTACTTGCTTGAAACCATTTGAATTGGTTAAAATTTTTATAAACCAAGTTTACTAATAATAAGAGAATATTCTATGTAGAGGAAAACTAAAACAAATACGGCCCACCAGGCCAGCGTAATTAAAAAACAAGATATAAATAATTAAAATAATTATTAAAATTATTGTTTATTTAGAAATGGAGGATCCACTTTCATGAAACCATTTGAATTGGTTAAAATTTTTATAAACCATGTTTACTTATAATGAAAAAATATTTAAAATAGAGGAAAACTTAAACAAATACAGTCCACAAGGCCTGAGAAATAAAAAAACAAGATATAAATAATTTAAATAAGTATTAAAATTATTGTAAATTTAGAAAAGGTGGATCCACTTTTCTGAATTCATTTGAATTGGTTATAATTTTTATAAACCAATTTTGCTAATAATGAGAGAATATTCTACGTAGAGAAAAACTTAAACAAATACGCCCCACCAGGCCAGCATAATTAAAAAACAAGATATAAATAAATTAAATAAGTATTAAAATTATTGTATATTTAGAAAAGGTGGATCCACTTTCATGAAACCATTTGAAAATGTTAAAATTTTTATAAAACAAGTTTACTTATAATGAAAAAATATGTAAAATAGAGAAAAACCTTAACAAATACAGTCCAAAAGGCCTGAGAAATAAAAAAACAAGATATAAAAATTTAAATAGGTATCAAAAATATTGTATTTTTAGAATCTTTGGATCTACTTGCATGAAACCATTTGAATTGGTTAAAATTTTTATAAACCAAGTTTACTAATAATAAGAGAATATTCTACGTAGAGGAAAACTAAAACAAATACGGCCCACCGGGCCAACGTAATTAAAAAACAAGATATAAATAAATTAAATAAGTATTAAAATTATTGTATATTTAGAAAAGGTGGATCCACTTTCATGAAACCATTTGAATAGGTTAAAATTTTTATAAAACAAGTTTACTTATAATGAAAAAATATGTAAAATAGAGAAAAACCTTAACAAATACAGTCCAAAAGGCCTGAGAAATAAAAAAACAAGATATAATAATTTAAATAGGTATCAAAAATATTGTATTTTTAGAATCTTTGGATCTACTTGCTTGAAACCATTTGAATTGGTTAAAATTTTTATAAACCAAGTTTACTAATAATAAGAGAATATTCTATGTAGAGGAAAACTAAAACAAATACGGCCCACCAGGCCAGCGTAATTAAAAAACAAGATATAAATAATTAAAATAATTATTAAAATTATTGTTTATTTAGAAATGGAGGATCCACTTTCATGAAACCATTTGAATTGGTTAAAATTTTTATAAACCATGTTTACTTATAATGAAAAAATATTTAAAATAGAGGAAAACTTAAACAAATACAGTCCACAAGGCCTGAGAAATAAAAAAACAAGATATAAATAATTTAAATAAGTATTAAAATTATTGTAAATTTAGAAAAGGTGGATCCACTTTTCTGAATTCATTTGAATTGGTTATAATTTTTATAAACCAATTTTGCTAATAATGAGAGAATATTCTACGTAGAGAAAAACTTAAACAAATACGCCCCACCAGGCCAGCATAATTAAAAAACAAGATATAAATAAATTAAATAAGTATTAAAATTATTGTATATTTAGAAAAGGTGGATCCACTTTCATGAAACCATTTGAAAATGTTAAAATTTTTATAAAACAAGTTTACTTATAATGAAAAAATATGTAAAATAGAGAAAAACCTTAACAAATACAGTCCAAAAGGCCTTAGAAATAAAAAAACAAGATATAAAAATTTAAATAGGTATCAAAAATATTGTATTTTTAGAATCGTTGGATCTACTTGCATGAAACCATTTGAATTGGTTAAAATTTTTATAAACCAAGTTTACTAATAATAAGAGAATATTCTACGTAGAGGAAAACTAAAACAAATACGGCCCTTCAGGCCAGCGTAATTAAAAAACAAGATATAAATAAATTAAATAAGTATTAAAATTATTGTATATTTAGAAAAGGTGGATCCACTTTCATGAAACCATTTGAATAGGTTAAAATTTTTATAAAACAAGTTTACTTACAATGAAAAAATATGTAAAATAGAGAAAAACCTAAACAAATACAGTCCAAAAGGTCTGAGAAATAAAAAAACATAATATAAAAAATTTAAATAGGTATCAAAATTATTGTATTTTTATAAACGTTGGATCCACTTGCATGAAACCATTTGAATAGGTTAAAATTTTTATAAAACAAGTTTACTTATAATGAAAAAATATGTAAAATAGAGAAAAACCTAAACAAATACAGTCAAAAGGGCCTGAGAAATAAAAAAACAAGATATAAAAAATTTAATTAGGTATCAAAATTATTGTATTTTTATAAACGTTGGATCTACTTGCATAAAACCATTTGAATTGGTTAAAATTTTTATAAACCAAGTTTACTAATAATAAGAGAATATTCTACGTAGAGGAAAACTAAAACAAATACGGCCCTTCAGGCCAGCGTAATTAAAAAACAAGATATAAATAAATTAAATAAGTATTAAAATTATTGTATATTTAGAAAAGGTGGATCCACTTTCATGAAACCATTTGAATAGGTTAAAATTTTTATAAAACAAGTTTACTTATAATGAAAAAATATGTAAAATAGAGAAAAACCTAAACAAATACAGTCAAAAAGGCCTGAGAAATAAAAAAACAAGATATAAAAAATTTAATTAGGTATCAAAATTATTGTATTTTTATAAACGTTGGATCTACTTGCATAAAACCATTTGAATTGGTTAAAATTTTTATAAACCAATTTTACTAATAATGAGAGAATATTCTACGTAGAGAAAAACTTAAACAAATACGGCCCTTCAGGCCAGCGTAATTAAAAAACAAGATATAAATAAATTAAATAAGTATTAAAATTATTGTATATTTAGAAAAGGTGGATCCACTCTCATGAAACCATTTGAATAGGTTAAAATTTTTATAAAACAAGTTTACTTATAATGAAAAAATATGTAAAATAGAGAAAAAACTTAACAAATACAGTCCAAAAGGCCTGAGAAATAAAAAAACAAGATATAAAAATATAAATAGGTATCAAAAATATTGTATTTTTAGAATCTTTGGATCTACTTGCTTGAAACCATTTGAATTGGTTAAAATTTTTATAAACCAAGTTTACTAATAATAAGAGAATATTCTATGTAGAGGAAAACTAAAACAAATACGGCCCACCAGGCCAGCGTAATTAAAAAACAAGATATAAATAAATTAAATAAGTATTAAAATTATTGTATATTTAGAAAAGGTGGATCCACTTTCATGAAACCATTTGAATAGGTTAAAATTTTTATAAAACAAGTTTATTTATAATGAAAAAATATGTAAAATAGAGAAAAACCTTAACAAATACAGTCCAAAAGGCCTGAGAAATAAAAAAACAAGATATAAAAATATAAATAGGTATCAAAAATATTGTATTTTTAGAATCTTTGGATCTACTTGCTTGAAACCATTTGAATTGGTTAAAATTTTTATAAACCAAGTTTACTAATAATAAGAGAATATTCTATGTAGAGGAAAACTAAAACAAATACGGCCCACCAGGCCAGCGTAATTAAAAAACAAGATATAAATAATTAAAATAATTATTAAAATTATTGTTTATTTAGAAATGGAGGATCCACTTTCATGAAACCATTTGAATTGGTTAAAATTTTTATAAACCATGTTTACTTATAATGAAAAAATATTTAAAATAGAGGAAAACTTAAACAAATACAGTCCACAAGGCCTGAGAAATAAAAAAACAAGATATAAATAATTTAAATAAGTATTAAAATTATTGTAAATTTAGAAAAGGTGGATCCACTTTTCTGAATTCATTTGAATTGGTTATAATTTTTATAAACCAATTTTGCTAATAATGAGAGAATATTCTACGTAGAGAAAAACTTAAACAAATACGCCCCACCAGGCCAGCATAATTAAAAAACAAGATATAAATAAATTAAATAAGTATTAAAATTATTGTATATTTAGAAAAGGTGGATCCACTTTCATGAAACCATTTGAAAATGTTAAAATTTTTATAAAACAAGTTTACTTATAATGAAAAAATATGTAAAATAGAGAAAAACCTTAACAAATACAGTCCAAAAGGCCTGAGAAATAAAAAAACAAGATATAAAAATTTAAATAGGTATCAAAAATATTGTATTTTTAGAATCTTTGGATCTACTTGCATGAAACCATTTGAATTGGTTAAAATTTTTATAAACCAAGTTTACTAATAATAAGAGAATATTCTACGTAGAGGAAAACTAAAACAAATACGGCCCACCGGGCCAACGTAATTAAAAAACAAGATATAAATAAATTAAATAAGTATTAAAATTATTGTATATTTAGAAAAGGTGGATCCACTTTCATGAAACCATTTGAATAGGTTAAAATTTTTATAAAACAAGTTTACTTATAATGAAAAAATATGTAAAATAGAGAAAAACCTTAACAAATACAGTCCAAAAGGCCTGAGAAATAAAAAAACAAGATATAATAATTTAAATAGGTATCAAAAATATTGTATTTTTAGAATCTTTGGATCTACTTGCTTGAAACCATTTGAATTGGTTAAAATTTTTATAAACCAAGTTTACTAATAATAAGAGAATATTCTATGTAGAGGAAAACTAAAACAAATACGGCCCACCAGGCCAGCGTAATTAAAAAACAAGATATAAATAATTAAAATAATTATTAAAATTATTGTTTATTTAGAAATGGAGGATCCACTTTCATGAAACCATTTGAATTGGTTAAAATTTTTATAAACCATGTTTGCTTATAATGAAAAAATATTTAAAATAGAGGAAAACTTAAACAAATACAGTCCACAAGGCCTGAGAAATAAAAAAACAAGATATAAATAATTTAAATAAGTATTAAAATTATTGTAAATTTAGAAAAGGTGGATCCACTTTTCTGAATTCATTTGAATTGGTTATAATTTTTATAAACCAATTTTGCTAATAATGAGAGAATATTCTACGTAGAGAAAAACTTAAACAAATACGCCCCACCAGGCCAGCATAATTAAAAAACAAGATATAAATAAATTAAATAAGTATTAAAATTATTGTATATTTAGAAAAGGTGGATCCACTTTCATGAAACCATTTGAAAATGTTAAAATTTTTATAAAACAAGTTTACTTATAATGAAAAAATATGTAAAATAGAGAAAAACCTTAACAAATACAGTCCAAAAGGCCTTAGAAATAAAAAAACAAGATATAAAAATTTAAATAGGTATCAAAAATATTGTATTTTTAGAATCTTTGGATCTACTTGCATGAAACCATTTGAATTGGTTAAAATTTTTATAAACCAAGTTTACTAATAATAAGAGAATATTCTACGTAGAGGAAAACTAAAACAAATACGGCCCTTCAGGCCAGCGTAATTAAAAAACAAGATATAAATAAATTAAATAAGTATTAAAATTATTGTATATTTAGAAAAGGTGGATCCACTTTCATGAAACCATTTGAATAGGTTAAAATTTTTATAAAACAAGTTTACTTACAATGAAAAAATATGTAAAATAGAGAAAAACCTAAACAAATACAGTCCAAAAGGTCTGAGAAATAAAAAAACATAATATAAAAAATTTAAATAGGTATCAAAATTATTGTATTTTTATAAACGTTGGATCCACTTGCATGAAACCATTTGAATAGGTTAAAATTTTTATAAAACAAGTTTACTTATAATGAAAAAATATGTAAAATAGAGAAAAACCTAAACAAATACAGTCAAAAGGGCCTGAGAAATAAAAAAACAAGATATAAAAAATTTAATTAGGTATCAAAATTATTGTATTTTTATAAACGTTGGATCTACTTGCATAAAACCATTTGAATTGGTTAAAATTTTTATAAACCAAGTTTACTAATAATAAGAGAATATTCTACGTAGAGGAAAACTAAAACAAATACGGCCCTTCAGGCCAGCGTAATTAAAAAACAAGATATAAATAAATTAAATAAGTATTAAAATTATTGTATATTTAGAAAAGGTGGATCCACTTTCATGAAACCATTTGAATAGGTTAAAATTTTTATAAAACAAGTTTACTTATAATGAAAAAATATGTAAAATAGAGAAAAACCTAAACAAATACAGTCAAAAAGGCCTGAGAAATAAAAAAACAAGATATAAAAAATTTAATTAGGTATCAAAATTATTGTATTTTTATAAACGTTGGATCTACTTGCATAAAACCATTTGAATTGGTTAAAATTTTTATAAACCAATTTTACTAATAATGAGAGAATATTCTACGTAGAGAAAAACTTAAACAAATACGGCCCTTCAGGCCAGCGTAATTAAAAAACAAGATATAAATAAATTAAATAAGTATTAAAATTATTGTATATTTAGAAAAGGTGGATCCACTCTCATGAAACCATTTGAATAGGTTAAAATTTTTATAAAACAAGTTTACTTATAATGAAAAAATATGTAAAATAGAGAAAAAACTTAACAAATACAGTCCAAAAGGCCTGAGAAATAAAAAAACAAGATATAAAAATATAAATAGGTATCAAAAATATTGTATTTTTAGAATCTTTGGATCTACTTGCTTGAAACCATTTGAATTGGTTAAAATTTTTATAAACCAAGTTTACTAATAATAAGAGAATATTCTATGTAGAGGAAAACTAAAACAAATACGGCCCACCAGGCCAGCGTAATTAAAAAACAAGATATAAATAAATTAAATAAGTATTAAAATTATTGTATATTTAGAAAAGGTGGATCCACTTTCATGAAACCATTTGAATTGGTTAAAATTCTTATAAACCAAGTTTACTTATAATAGAAAAATATATAAAATAGAGAAAAACTTAAACAAATACAGTCCAAAAGGCCAGAGAAATAAAAAAACATAATATAAAAAATTTAAATAGGTATCAAAATTATTGTATTTTTATAAACGTTGGATCCACTTGCATGAAACCATTTGAATAGGTTAAAATTTTTATAAAACAAGTTTACTTATAATGAAAAAATATGTAAAATAGAGAAAAACCTTAAAAAATACAGTCCAAAAGGCCTGAGAAATAAAAAAACAAGATATAATAATTTAAATAGGTATCAAAAATATTGTATTTTTAGAATCTTTGGATCCACTTTTATGAATTCATTTGAATTGGTTAAAATTTTTATAAACCAATTTTACTAATAATGAGAGAATATTCTACGTAGAGAAAAACTTAAACAAATACGGCCCTTCAGGCCAGCGTAATTAAAAAACAAGATATAAATAAATTAAATAAGTATTAAAATTATTGTATATTTAGAAAAGGTGGATCCACTTTCATGAAACCATTTGAATTGGTTAAAATTCTTATAAACCAAGTTTACTTATAATAGAAAAATATATAAAATAGAGAAAAACTTAAACAAATACAGTCCAAAAGGCCAGAGAAATAAAAAAACATAATATAAAAAATTTAAATAGGTATCAAAATTATTGTATTTTTATAAACGTTGGATCCACTTGCATGAAACCATTTGAATAGGTTAAAATTTTTATAAAACAAGTTTACTTATAATGAAAAAATATGTAAAATAGAGAAAAACCTTAACAAATACAGTCCAAAAGGCCTGAGAAATAAAAAAACAAGATATAAAAATATAAATAGGTATCAAAAATATTGTATTTTTAGAATCTTTGGATCTACTTGCTTGAAACCATTTGAATTGGTTAAAATATTTATAAACCAAGTTTACTAATAATAAGAGAATATTCTATGTAGAGGAAAACTAAAACAAATACGGCCCACTAGGCCAGCGTAATTAAAAAACAAGATATAAATAAATTAAATAAGTATTAAAATTATTGTATATTTAGAAAAGGTGGATCCACTTTCATGAAACCATTTGAATTGGTTAAAATTCTTATAAACCAAGTTTACTTATAATAGAAAAATATATAAAATAGAGAAAAACTTAAACAAATACAGTCCAAAAGGCCAGAGAAATAAAAAAACATAATATAAAAAATTTAAATAGGTATCAAAATTATTGTATTTTTATAAACGTTGGATCCACTTGCATGAAACCATTTGAATAGGTTAAAATTTTTATAAAACAAGTTTACTTATAATGAAAAAATATGTAAAATAGAGAAAAACCTTAAAAAATACAGTCCAAAAGGCCTGAGAAATAAAAAAACAAGATATAATAATTTAAATAGGTATCAAAAATATTGTATTTTTAGAATCTTTGGATCCACTTTTATGAATTCATTTGAATTGGTTAAAATTTTTATAAACCAATTTTACTAATAATGAGAGAATATTCTACGTAGAGAAAAACTTAAACAAATACGGCCCTTCAGGCCAGCGTAATTAAAAAACAAGATATAAATAAATTAAATAAGTATTAAAATTATTGTATATTTAGAAAAGGTGGATCCACTTTCATGAAACCATTTGAATAGGTTAAAATTTTTATAAAACAAGTTTACTTATAATGAAAAAATATGTAAAATAGAGAAAAACCTTAACAAATACAGTCCAAAAGGCCTGAGAAATAAAAAAACAAGATATAAAAATATAAATAGGTATCAAAAATATTGTATTTTTAGAATCTTTGGATCTAATTGCTTGAAACCATTTGAATTGGTTAAAATTTTTATAAACCAAGTTTACTAATAATAAGAGAATATTCTATGTAGAGGAAAACTAAAACAAATACGGCCCTTCAGGCCAGCGTAATTAAAAAACAAGATATAAATAAATTAAATAAGTATTAAAATTATTGTATATTTAGAAAAGGTGGATCCACTCTCATGAAACCATTTGAATAGGTTAAAATTTTTATAAAACAAGTTTACTTATAATGAAAAAATATGTAAAATAGAGAAAAAACTTAACAAATACAGTCCAAAAGGCCTGAGAAATAAAAAAACAAGATATAAAAATATAAATAGGTATCAAAAATATTGTATTTTTAGAATCTTTGGATCTACTTGCTTGAAACCATTTGAATTGGTTAAAATTTTTATAAACCAAGTTTACTAATAATAAGAGAATATTCTATGTAGAGGAAAACTAAAACAAATACGGCCCACCAGGCCAGCGTAATTAAAAAACAAGATATAAATAAATTAAATAAGTATTAAAATTATTGTATATTTAGAAAAGGTGGATCCACTTTCATGAAACCATTTGAATTGGTTAAAATTCTTATAAACCAAGTTTACTTATAATAGAAAAATATATAAAATAGAGAAAAACTTAAACAAATACAGTCCAAAAGGCCAGAGAAATAAAAAAACATAATATAAAAAATTTAAATAGGTATCAAAATTATTGTATTTTTATAAACGTTGGATCCACTTGCATGAAACCATTTGAATAGGTTAAAATTTTTATAAAACAAGTTTACTTATAATGAAAAAATATGTGAAATAGAGAAAAACCTTAAAAAATACAGTCCAAAAGGCCTGAGAAATAAAAATACAAAATATAATAATTTAAATAGGTATCAAAAATATTGTATTTTTAGAATCTTTGGATCCACTTTTATGAATTCATTTGAATTGGTTAAAATTTTTATAAACCAATTTTACTAATAATGAGAGAATATTCTACGTAGAGAAAAACTTAAACAAATACGGCCCTTCAGGCCAGCGTAATTAAAAAACAAGATATAAATAAATTAAATAAGTATTAAAATTATTGTATATTTAGAAAAGGTGGATCCACTTTCATGAAACCATTTGAATAATTTAAAATTTTTATAAAACAAGTTTACTTATAATGAAAAAATATGTAAAATAGAGAAAAACCTTAACAAATACAGTCCAAAAGGCCTGAGAAATAAAAAAACAAGATATAAAAATATAAATAGGTATCAAAAATATTGTATTTTTAGAATCTTTGGATCTACTTGCTTGAAACCATTTGAATTGGTTAAAATTTTTATAAACCAAGTTTACTAATAATAAGAGAATATTCTATGTAGAGGAAAACTAAAACAAATACGGCCCACTAGGCCAGCGTAATTAAAAAACAAGATATAAATAAATTAAATAAGTATTAAAATTATTGTATATTTAGAAAAGGTGGATCCACTTTCATGAAACCATTTGAATTGGTTAAAATTCTTATAAACCAAGTTTACTTATAATAGAAAAATATATAAAATAGAGAAAAACTTAAACAAATACAGTCCAAAAGGCCAGAGAAATAAAAAAACATAATATAAAAAATTTAAATAGGTATCAAAATTATTGTATTTTTATAAACGTTGGATCCACTTGCATGAAACCATTTGAATAGGTTAAAATTTTTATAAAACAAGTTTACTTATAATGAAAAAATATGTAAAATAGAGAAAAACCTTAAAAAATACAGTCCAAAAGGCCTGAGAAATAAAAAAACAAGATATAATAATTTAAATAGGTATCAAAAATATTGTATTTTTAGAATCTTTGGATCCACTTTTATGAATTCATTTGAATTGGTTAAAATTTTTATAAACCAATTTTACTAATAATGAGAGAATATTCTACGTAGAGAAAAACTTAAACAAATACGGCCCTTCAGGCCAGCGTAATTAAAAAACAAGATATAAATAAATTAAATAAGTATTAAAATTATTGTATATTTAGAAAAGGTGGATCCACTTTCATGAAACCATTTGAATAGGTTAAAATTTTTATAAAACAAGTTTACTTATAATAGAAAAATATATAAAATAGAGAAAAACTTAAACAAATACAGTCCAAAAGGCCAGAGAAATAAAAAAACATAATATAAAAAATTTAAATAGGTATCAAAATTATTGTATTTTTATAAACGTTGGATCCACTTGCATGAAACCATTTGAATAGGTTAAAATTTTTATAAAACAAGTTTACTTATAATGAAAAAATATGTAAAATAGAGAAAAACCTTAAAAAATACAGTCCAAAAGGCCTGAGAAATAACAAAACAAGATATAATAATTTAAATAGGTATCAAAAATATTGTATTTTTAGAATCTTTGGATCCACTTTTATGAATTCATTTGAATTGGTTAAAATTTTTATAAACCAATTTTACTAATAATGAGAGAATATTCTACGTAGAGAAAAACTTAAACAAATACGGCCCTTCAGGCCAGCGTAATTAAAAAACAAGATATAAATAAATTAAATAAGTATTAAAATTATTGTATATTTAGAAAAGGTGGATCCACTTTCATGAAACCATTTGAATAATTTAAAATTTTTATAAAACAAGTTTACTTATAATGAAAAAATATGTAAAATAGAGAAAAACCTTAACAAATACAGTCCAAAAGGCCTGAGAAATAAAAAAACAAGATATAAAAATATAAATAGGTATCAAAAATATTGTATTTTTAGAATCTTTGGATCTACTTGCTTGAAACCATTTGAATTGGTTAAAATTTTTATAAACCAAGTTTACTAATAATAAGAGAATATTCTATGTAGAGGAAAACTAAAACAAATACGGCCCACTAGGCCAGCGTAATTAAAAAACAAGATATAAATAAATTAAATAAGTATTAAAATTATTGTATATTTAGAAAAGGTGGATCCACTTTCATGAAACCATTTGAATTGGTTAAAATTCTTATAAACCAAGTTTACTTATAATAGAAAAATATATAAAATAGAGAAAAACTTAAACAAATACAGTCCAAAAGGCCAGAGAAATAAAAAAACATAATATAAAAAATTTAAATAGGTATCAAAATTATTGTATTTTTATAAACGTTGGATCCACTTGCATGAAACCATTTGAATAGGTTAAAATTTTTATAAAACAAGTTTACTTATAATGAAAAAATATGTAAAATAGAGAAAAACCTTAACAAATACAGTCCAAAAGGCCTGAGAAATAAAAAAACAAGATATAAAAATATAAATAGGTATCAAAAATATTGTATTTTTAGAATCTTTGGATCTACTTGCTTGAAACCATTTGAATTGGTTAAAATTTTTATAAACCAAGTTTACTAATAATAAGAGAATATTCTATGTAGAGGAAAACTAAAACAAATACGGCCCTTCAGGCCAGCGTAATTAAAAAACAAGATATAAATAAATTAAATAAGTATTAAAATTATTGTATATTTAGAAAAGGTGGATCCACTCTCATGAAACCATTTGAATAGGTTAAAATTTTTATAAAACAAGTTTACTTATAATGAAAAAATATGTAAAATAGAGAAAAAACTTAACAAATACAGTCCAAAAGGCCTGAGAAATAAAAAAACAAGATATAAAAATATAAATAGGTATCAAAAATATTGTATTTTTAGAATCTTTGGATCTACTTGCTTGAAACCATTTGAATTGGTTAAAATTTTTATAAACCAAGTTTACTAATAATAAGAGAATATTCTATGTAGAGGAAAACTAAAACAAATACGGCCCACCAGGCCAGCGTAATTAAAAAACAAGATATAAATAAATTAAATAAGTATTAAAATTATTGTATATTTAGAAAAGGTGGATCCACTTTCATGAAACCATTTGAATTGGTTAAAATTCTTATAAACCAAGTTTACTTATAATAGAAAAATATATAAAATAGAGAAAAACTTAAACAAATACAGTCCAAAAGGCCAGAGAAATAAAAAAACATAATATAAAAAATTTAAATAGGTATCAAAATTATTGTATTTTTATAAACGTTGGATCCACTTGCATGAAACCATTTGAATAGGTTAAAATTTTTATAAAACAAGTTTACTTATAATGAAAAAATATGTAAAATAGAGAAAAACCTTAAAAAATACAGTCCAAAAGGCCTGAGAAATAAAAATACAAAATATAATAATTTAAATAGGTATCAAAAATATTGTATTTTTAGAATCTTTGGATCCACTTTTATGAATTCATTTGAATTGGTTAAAATTTTTATAAACCAATTTTACTAATAATGAGAGAATATTCTACGTAGAGAAAAACTTAAACAAATACGGCCCTTCAGGCCAGCGTAATTAAAAAACAAGATATAAATAAATTAAATAAGTATTAAAATTATTGTATATTTAGAAAAGGTGGATCCACTTTCATGAAACCATTTGAATAATTTAAAATTTTTATAAAACAAGTTTACTTATAATGAAAAAATATGTAAAATAGAGAAAAACCTTAACAAATACAGTCCAAAAGGCCTGAGAAATAAAAAAACAAGATATAAAAATATAAATAGGTATCAAAAATATTGTATTTTTAGAATCTTTGGATCTACTTGCTTGAAACCATTTGAATTGGTTAAAATTTTTATAAACCAAGTTTACTAATAATAAGAGAATATTCTATGTAGAGGAAAACTAAAACAAATACGGCCCACTAGGCCAGCGTAATTAAAAAACAAGATATAAATAAATTAAATAAGTATTAAAATTATTGTATATTTAGAAAAGGTGGATCCACTTTCATGAAACCATTTGAATTGGTTAAAATTCTTATAAACCAAGTTTACTTATAATAGAAAAATATATAAAATAGAGAAAAACTTAAACAAATACAGTCCAAAAGGCCTGAGAAATAAAAAAACATAATATAAAAAATTTAAATAGGTATCAAAATTATTATATTTTTATAAACGTTGGATCCACTTGCATGAAACCATCTGAATAGGTTAAAATTTTTATAAAACAAGTTTACTTATAATGAAAAAATATGTAAAATAGAGAAAAACCTTAACAAATACAGTCCAAAAGGCCTGATAAATAAAAAAACAAGATATAAAAATATAAATAGGTATCAAAAATATTGTATTTTTAGAATCTTTGGATCTACTTGCTTGAAACCATTTGAATTGGTTAAAATTTTTAAAAAACCAAGTTTACTAATAATAAGAGAATATTCTATGTAGAGGAAAACTAAAACAAATACGGCCCACCAGGCCAGCGTAATTAAAAAACAAGATATAAATAAATTAAATAAGTATTAAAATTATTGTATATTTAGAAAAGGTGGATCCACTTTCATGAAACCATTTGAATTGGTTAAAATTCTTATAAACCAAGTTTACTTATAATAGAAAAATATATAAAATAGAGAAAAACTTAAACAAATACAGTCAAAAAGGCCTGAGAAATAAAAAAACATAATATAAAAAATTTAAATAGGTATCAAAATTATTGTATTTTTATAAACGTTGGATCCACTTGCATGAAACCATTTGAATAGGTTAAAATTTTTATAAAACAAGTTTACTTATAATGAAAAAATATGTAAAATAGAGAAAAACCTAAACAAATACAGTCAAAAAGGCCTGAGAAATAAAAAAACAAGATATAAAAAATTTAATTAGGTATCAAAATTATTGTATTTTTATAAACGTTGGATCTACTTGCATAAAACCATTTGAATTGGTTAAAATTTTTATAAACCAATTTTACTAATAATGAGAGAATATTCTACGTAGAGAAAGACTTAAACAAATACGGCCCTTCAGGCCAGCGTAATTAAAAAACAAGATATAAATAAATTAAATAAGTATTAAAATTATTGTATATTTAGAAAAGGTGGATCCACTCTCATGAAACCATTTGAATAGGTTAAAATTTTTATAAAACAAGTTTACTTATAATGAAAAAATATGTAAAATAGAGAAAAACCTTAACAAATACAGTCCAAAAGGCCTGAGAAATAAAAAAACAAGATATAAAAATATAAATAGGTATCAAAAATATTGTATTTTTAGAATCTTTGGATCTACTTGCTTGAAACCATTTGAATTGGTTAAAATTTTTATAAACCAAGTTTACTAATAATAAGAGAATATTCTATGTAGAGGAAAACTAAAACAAATACGGCCCACCAGGCCAGCGTAATTAAAAAACAAGATATAAATAAATTAAATAAGTATTAAAATTATTGTATATTTAGAAAAGGTGGATCCACTTTCATGAAACCATTTGAATTGGTTAAAATTCTTATAAACCAAGTTTACTTATAATAGAAAAATATATAAAATAGAGAAAAGCTTAAACAAATACAGTCCAAAAGGCCACAGAAATAAAAAAACATAATATAAAAAATTTAAATAGGTATCAAAATTATTGTATTTTTATAAACGTTGGATCCACTTGCATGAAACCATTTGAATAGGTTAAAATTTTTATAAAACAAGTTTACTTATAATAAAAAAATATGTAAAATAGAGAAAAACCTAAACAAATACAGTCAAAAAGGCCTGAGAAATAAAAAAACAAGATATAAAAAATTTAATTAGGTATCAAAATTATTGTATTTTTATAAACGTTGAATCTACTTGCATAAAACCATTTGAATTGGTTAAAATTTTTATAAACCAATTTTACTAATAATGAGAGAATATTCTACGTAGAGAAAAACTTAAACAAATACGGCCCTTCAGGCCAGCGTAATTAAAAAACAAGATATAAATAAATTAAATAAGTATTAAAATTATTGTATATTTAGAAAAGGTGTATCCACTTTCATGAAACCATTTGAATAGGTTAAAATTTTTATAAAACAAGTTTACTTATAATGAAAAAATATGTAAAATAGAGAAAAACCTTAACAAATACAGTCCAAAAGGCCTGAGAATTAAAAAAACAAGATATAAAAATATAAATAGGTATCAAAAATATTGTATTTTTAGAATCTTTGGATCTACTTGCTTGAAACCATTTGAATTGGTTAAAATTTTTATAAACCAAGTTTACTAATAATAAGAGAATATTCTATGTACAGGAAAACTAAAACAAATACGGCCCACCAGGCCAGCGTAATTAAAAAACAAGATATAAATAAATTAAATAAGTATTAAAATTATTGTATATTTAGAAAAGGTGGATCCACTTTCATGAAACCATTTGAATAGGTTAAAATTTTTATAAAACAAGTTTACTTATAATGAAAAAATATGTAAAATAGAGAAAAACCTTAACAAATACAGTCCAAAAGGCCTGAGAAAAAAAAAACAAGATATAATAATTTAAATAGGTATCAAAAATATTGTATTTTTAGAATCTTTGGATCCACTTTTATGAATTCATTTGAATTGGTTAAAATTTTTATTAACCAATTTTACTAATAATGAGAGAATATTCTACGTAGAGAAAAACTTAAACAAATACGGCCCTTCAGGCCAGCGTAATTAAAAAACAAGATATAAATAAATTAAATAAGTATTAAAATTATTGTATATTTAGAAAAGGTGGATCCACTTTCATAAAACCATTTGAATAGGTTAAAATTTTTATAAAACAAAATTACTTATAATGAAAAAATATGTAAAATAGAGAAAAACCTTAACAAATACAGTCCAAAAAGCCTGAGAAATAAAAAAACAAGATATAAAAATTTAAATAGGTATCAAAAATATTGTATTTTTAGAATCTTTGGATCTACTTGCATGAAACCATTTGAATTGGTTAAAATTTTTATAAACCAAGTTTACTAATAATAAGAGAATATTCTACGTAGAGGAAAACTAAAACAAATACGGCCCTTAGGGCCAGCGTAATTAAAAAACAAGATATAAATAAATTAAAAAAGTATTAAAATTATTGTATATTTAGAAAAGGTGGATCCACTTTCATGAAACCATTTGAATAGGTTAAAATTTTTATAAAACAAGTTTACTTATAATGAAAAAATATGTAAAATAGAGAAAAACCTTAACAAATACAGTCCAAAAGGCCTGAGAAATAAAAAAACAAGATATAAAAATATAAATAGGTATCAAAAATATTGTATTTTTAGAATCTTTGGATCTACTTGCTTGAAACCATTTGAATTGGTTAAAATTTTTATAAACCAAGTTTACTAATAATAAGAGAATATTCTATGTAGAGGAAAACTAAAACAAATACGGCCCACCAGGCCAGCGTAATTAAAAAACAAGATATAAATAAATTAAATAAGTATTAAAATTATTGTATATTTAGAAAAGGTGGATCCACTTTCATGAAACCATTTGAATAGGTTAAAATTTTTATAAAACAAGTTTATTTATAATGAAAAAATATGTAAAATAGAGAAAAACCTTAACAAATACAGTCCAAAAGGCCTGAGAAATAAAAAAACAAGATATAAAAATATAAATAGGTATCAAAAATATTGTATTTTTAGAATCTTTGGATCTACTTGCTTGAAACCATTTGAATTGGTTAAAATTTTTATAAACCAAGTTTACTAATAATAAGAGAATATTCTATGTAGAGGAAAACTAAAACAAATACGGCCCACCAGGCCAGCGTAATTAAAAAACAAGATATAAATAATTAAAATAATTATTAAAATTATTGTTTATTTAGAAATGGAGGATCCACTTTCATGAAACCATTTGAATTGGTTAAAATTTTTATAAACCATGTTTACTTATAATGAAAAAATATTTAAAATAGAGGAAAACTTAAACAAATACAGTCCACAAGGCCTGAGAAATAAAAAAACAAGATATAAATAATTTAAATAAGTATTAAAATTATTGTAAATTTAGAAAAGGTGGATCCACTTTTCTGAATTCATTTGAATTGGTTATAATTTTTATAAACCAATTTTGCTAATAATGAGAGAATATTCTACGTAGAGAAAAACTTAAACAAATACGCCCCACCAGGCCAGCATAATTAAAAAACAAGATATAAATAAATTAAATAAGTATTAAAATTATTGTATATTTAGAAAAGGTGGATCCACTTTCATGAAACCATTTGAAAATGTTAAAATTTTTATAAAACAAGTTTACTTATAATGAAAAAATATGTAAAATAGAGAAAAACCTTAACAAATACAGTCCAAAAGGCCTGAGAAATAAAAAAACAAGATATAAAAATTTAAATAGGTATCAAAAATATTGTATTTTTAGAATCTTTGGATCTACTTGCATGAAACCATTTGAATTGGTTAAAATTTTTATAAACCAAGTTTACTAATAATAAGAGAATATTCTACGTAGAGGAAAACTAAAACAAATACGGCCCACCGGGCCAACGTAATTAAAAAACAAGATATAAATAAATTAAATAAGTATTAAAATTATTGTATATTTAGAAAAGGTGGATCCACTTTCATGAAACCATTTGAATAGGTTAAAATTTTTATAAAACAAGTTTACTTATAATGAAAAAATATGTAAAATAGAGAAAAACCTTAACAAATACAGTCCAAAAGGCCTGAGAAATAAAAAAACAAGATATAATAATTTAAATAGGTATCAAAAATATTGTATTTTTAGAATCTTTGGATCTACTTGCTTGAAACCATTTGAATTGGTTAAAATTTTTATAAACCAAGTTTACTAATAATAAGAGAATATTCTATGTAGAGGAAAACTAAAACAAATACGGCCCACCAGGCCAGCGTAATTAAAAAACAAGATATAAATAATTAAAATAATTATTAAAATTATTGTTTATTTAGAAATGGAGGATCCACTTTCATGAAACCATTTGAATTGGTTAAAATTTTTATAAACCATGTTTACTTATAATGAAAAAATATTTAAAATAGAGGAAAACTTAAACAAATACAGTCCACAAGGCCTGAGAAATAAAAAAACAAGATATAAATAATTTAAATAAGTATTAAAATTATTGTAAATTTAGAAAAGGTGGATCCACTTTTCTGAATTCATTTGAATTGGTTATAATTTTTATAAACCAATTTTGCTAATAATGAGAGAATATTCTACGTAGAGAAAAACTTAAACAAATACGCCCCACCAGGCCAGCATAATTAAAAAACAAGATATAAATAAATTAAATAAGTATTAAAATTATTGTATATTTAGAAAAGGTGGATCCACTTTCATGAAACCATTTGAAAATGTTAAAATTTTTATAAAACAAGTTTACTTATAATGAAAAAATATGTAAAATAGAGAAAAACCTTAACAAATACAGTCCAAAAGGCCTGAGAAATAAAAAAACAAGATATAAAAATTTAAATAGGTATCAAAAATATTGTATTTTTAGAATCTTTGGATCTACTTGCATGAAACCATTTGAATTGGTTAAAATTTTTATAAACCAAGTTTACTAATAATAAGAGAATATTCTACGTAGAGGAAAACTAAAACAAATACGGCCCTTAGGGCCAGCGTAATTAAAAAACAAGATATAAATAAATTAAAAAAGTATTAAAATTATTGTATATTTAGAAAAGGTGGATCCACTTTCATGAAACCATTTGAATAGGTTAAAATTTTTATAAAACAAGTTTACTTATAATGAAAAAATATGTAAAATAGAGAAAAACCTTAACAAATACAGTCCAAAAGGCCTGAGAAATAAAAAAACAAGATATAAAAATATAAATAGGTATCAAAAATATTGTATTTTTAGAATCTTTGGATCTACTTGCTTGAAACCATTTGAATTGGTTAAAATTTTTATAAACCAAGTTTACTAATAATAAGAGAATATTCTATGTAGAGGAAAACTAAAACAAATACGGCCCACCAGGCCAGCGTAATTAAAAAACAAGATATAAATAAATTAAATAAGTATTAAAATTATTGTATATTTAGAAAAGGTGGATCCACTTTCATGAAACCATTTGAATAGGTTAAAATTTTTATAAAACAAGTTTATTTATAATGAAAAAATATGTAAAATAGAGAAAAACCTTAACAAATACAGTCCAAAAGGCCTGAGAAATAAAAAAACAAGATATAAAAATATAAATAGGTATCAAAAATATTGTATTTTTAGAATCTTTGGATCTACTTGCTTGAAACCATTTGAATTGGTTAAAATTTTTATAAACCAAGTTTACTAATAATAAGAGAATATTCTATGTAGAGGAAAACTAAAACAAATACGGCCCACCAGGCCAGCGTAATTAAAAAACAAGATATAAATAATTAAAATAATTATTAAAATTATTGTTTATTTAGAAATGGAGGATCCACTTTCATGAAACCATTTGAATTGGTTAAAATTTTTATAAACCATGTTTACTTATAATGAAAAAATATTTAAAATAGAGGAAAACTTAAACAAATACAGTCCACAAGGCCTGAGAAATAAAAAAACAAGATATAAATAATTTAAATAAGTATTAAAATTATTGTAAATTTAGAAAAGGTGGATCCACTTTTCTGAATTCATTTGAATTGGTTATAATTTTTATAAACCAATTTTGCTAATAATGAGAGAATATTCTACGTAGAGAAAAACTTAAACAAATACGCCCCACCAGGCCAGCATAATTAAAAAACAAGATATAAATAAATTAAATAAGTATTAAAATTATTGTATATTTAGAAAAGGTGGATCCACTTTCATGAAACCATTTGAAAATGTTAAAATTTTTATAAAACAAGTTTACTTATAATGAAAAAATATGTAAAATAGAGAAAAACCTTAACAAATACAGTCCAAAAGGCCTGAGAAATAAAAAAACAAGATATAAAAATTTAAATAGGTATCAAAAATATTGTATTTTTAGAATCTTTGGATCTACTTGCATGAAACCATTTGAATTGGTTAAAATTTTTATAAACCAAGTTTACTAATAATAAGAGAATATTCTACGTAGAGGAAAACTAAAACAAATACGGCCCACCGGGCCAACGTAATTAAAAAACAAGATATAAATAAATTAAATAAGTATTAAAATTATTGTATATTTAGAAAAGGTGGATCCACTTTCATGAAACCATTTGAATAGGTTAAAATTTTTATAAAACAAGTTTACTTATAATGAAAAAATATGTAAAATAGAGAAAAACCTTAACAAATACAGTCCAAAAGGCCTGAGAAATAAAAAAACAAGATATAATAATTTAAATAGGTATCAAAAATATTGTATTTTTAGAATCTTTGGATCTACTTGCTTGAAACCATTTGAATTGGTTAAAATTTTTATAAACCAAGTTTACTAATAATAAGAGAATATTCTATGTAGAGGAAAACTAAAACAAATACGGCCCACCAGGCCAGCGTAATTAAAAAACAAGATATAAATAATTAAAATAATTATTAAAATTATTGTTTATTTAGAAATGGAGGATCCACTTTCATGAAACCATTTGAATTGGTTAAAATTTTTATAAACCATGTTTACTTATAATGAAAAAATATTTAAAATAGAGGAAAACTTAAACAAATACAGTCCACAAGGCCTGAGAAATAAAAAAACAAGATATAAATAATTTAAATAAGTATTAAAATTATTGTAAATTTAGAAAAGGTGGATCCACTTTTCTGAATTCATTTGAATTGGTTATAATTTTTATAAACCAATTTTGCTAATAATGAGAGAATATTCTACGTAGAGAAAAACTTAAACAAATACGCCCCACCAGGCCAGCATAATTAAAAAACAAGATATAAATAAATTAAATAAGTATTAAAATTATTGTATATTTAGAAAAGGTGGATCCACTTTCATGAAACCATTTGAAAATGTTAAAATTTTTATAAAACAAGTTTACTTATAATGAAAAAATATGTAAAATAGAGAAAAACCTTAACAAATACAGTCCAAAAGGCCTGAGAAATAAAAAAACAAGATATAAAAATTTAAATAGGTATCAAAAATATTGTATTTTTAGAATCTTTGGATCTACTTGCATGAAACCATTTGAATTGGTTAAAATTTTTATAAACCAAGTTTACTAATAATAAGAGAATATTCTACGTAGAGGAAAACTAAAACAAATACGGCCCTTCAGGCCAGCGTAATTAAAAAACAAGATATAAATAAATTAAATAAGTATTAAAATTATTGTATATTTAGAAAAGGTGGATCCACTTTCATGAAACCATTTGAATAGGTTAAAATTTTTATAAAACAAGTTTACTTACAATGAAAAAATATGTAAAATAGAGAAAAACCTAAACAAATACAGTCCAAAAGGTCTGAGAAATAAAAAAACAAGATATAAAAATTTAAATAGGTATCAAAAATATTGTATTTTTAGAATCTTTGGATCTACTTGCATGAAACCATTTGAATTGGTTAAAATTTTTATAAACCAAGTTTACTAATAATAAGAGAATATTCTACGTAGAGGAAAACTAAAACAAATACGGCCCTTCAGGCCAGCGTAATTAAAAAACAAGATATAAATAAATTAAATAAGTATTAAAATTATTGTATATTTAGAAAAGGTGGATCCACTTTCATGAAACCATTTGAATAGGTTAAAATTTTTATAAAACAAGTTTACTTACAATGAAAAAATATGTAAAATAGAGAAAAACCTAAACAAATACAGTCAAAAGGGCCTGAGAATTAAAAAAACAAGATATAAAAAATTTAATTAGGTATCAAAATTATTGTATTTTTATAAACGTTGGATCTACTTGCATAAAACCATTTGAATTGGTTAAAATTTTTATAAACCAAGTTTACTAATAATAAGAGAATATTCTACGTAGAGGAAAACTAAAACAAATACGGCCCTTCAGGCCAGCGTAATTAAAAAACAAGATATAAATAAATTAAATAAGTATTAAAATTATTGTATATTTAGAAAAGGTGGATCCACTTTCATGAAACCATTTGAATAGGTTAAAATTTTTATAAAACAAGTTTACTTATAATGAAAAAATATGTAAAATAGAGAAAAACCTAAACAAATACAGTCAAAAAGGCCTGAGAAATAAAAAAACAAGATATAAAAAATTTAATTAGGTATCAAAATTATTGTATTTTTATAAACGTTGGATCTACTTGCATAAAACCATTTGAATTGGTTAAAATTTTTATAAACCAATTTTACTAATAATGAGAGAATATTCTACGTAGAGAAAAACTTAAACAAATACGGCCCTTCAGGCCAGCGTAATTAAAAAACAAGATATAAATAAATTAAATAAGTATTAAAATTATTGTATATTTAGAAAAGGTGGATCCACTCTCATGAAACCATTTGAATAGGTTAAAATTTTTATAAAACAAGTTTACTTATAATGAAAAAATATGTAAAATAGAGAAAAAACTTAACAAATACAGTCCAAAAGGCCTGAGAAATAAAAAAACAAGATATAAAAATATAAATAGGTATCAAAAATATTGTATTTTTAGAATCTTTGGATCTACTTGCTTGAAACCATTTGAATTGGTTAAAATTTTTATAAACCAAGTTTACTAATAATAAGAGAATATTCTATGTAGAGGAAAACTAAAACAAATACGGCCCACCAGGCCAGCGTAATTAAAAAACAAGATATAAATAAATTAAATAAGTATTAAAATTATTGTATATTTAGAAAAGGTGGATCCACTTTCATGAAACCATTTGAATTGGTTAAAATTCTTATAAACCAAGTTTACTTATAATAGAAAAATATATAAAATAGAGAAAAACTTAAACAAATACAGTCCAAAAGGCCAGAGAAATAAAAAAACATAATATAAAAAATTTAAATAGGTATCAAAATTATTGTATTTTTATAAACGTTGGATCCACTTGCATGAAACCATTTGAATAGGTTAAAATTTTTATAAAACAAGTTTACTTATAATGAAAAAATATGTAAAATAGAGAAAAACCTTAAAAAATACAGTCCAAAAGGCCTGAGAAATAAAAAAACAAGATATAATAATTTAAATAGGTATCAAAAATATTGTATTTTTAGAATCTTTGGATCCACTTTTATGAATTCATTTGAATTGGTTAAAATTTTTATAAACCAATTTTACTAATAATGAGAGAATATTCTACGTAGAGAAAAACTTAAACAAATACGGCCCTTCAGGCCAGCGTAATTAAAAAACAAGATATAAATAAATTAAATAAGTATTAAAATTATTGTATATTTAGAAAAGGTGGATCCACTTTCATGAAACCATTTGAATTGGTTAAAATTCTTATAAACCAAGTTTACTTATAATAGAAAAATATATAAAATAGAGAAAAACTTAAACAAATACAGTCCAAAAGGCCAGAGAAATAAAAAAACATAATATAAAAAATTTAAATAGGTATCAAAATTATTGTATTTTTATAAACGTTGGATCCACTTGCATGAAACCATTTGAATAGGTTAAAATTTTTATAAAACAAGTTTACTTATAATGAAAAAATATGTAAAATAGAGAAAAACCTTAACAAATACAGTCCAAAAGGCCTGAGAAATAAAAAAACAAGATATAAAAATATAAATAGGTATCAAAAATATTGTATTTTTAGAATCTTTGGATCTACTTGCTTGAAACCATTTGAATTGGTTAAAATATTTATAAACCAAGTTTACTAATAATAAGAGAATATTCTATGTAGAGGAAAACTAAAACAAATACGGCCCACTAGGCCAGCGTAATTAAAAAACAAGATATAAATAAATTAAATAAGTATTAAAATTATTGTATATTTAGAAAAGGTGGATCCACTTTCATGAAACCATTTGAATTGGTTAAAATTCTTATAAACCAAGTTTACTTATAATAGAAAAATATATAAAATAGAGAAAAACTTAAACAAATACAGTCCAAAAGGCCAGAGAAATAAAAAAACATAATATAAAAAATTTAAATAGGTATCAAAATTATTGTATTTTTATAAACGTTGGATCCACTTGCATGAAACCATTTGAATAGGTTAAAATTTTTATAAAACAAGTTTACTTATAATGAAAAAATATGTAAAATAGAGAAAAACCTTAAAAAATACAGTCCAAAAGGCCTGAGAAATAAAAAAACAAGATATAATAATTTAAATAGGTATCAAAAATATTGTATTTTTAGAATCTTTGGATCCACTTTTATGAATTCATTTGAATTGGTTAAAATTTTTATAAACCAATTTTACTAATAATGAGAGAATATTCTACGTAGAGAAAAACTTAAACAAATACGGCCCTTCAGGCCAGCGTAATTAAAAAACAAGATATAAATAAATTAAATAAGTATTAAAATTATTGTATATTTAGAAAAGGTGGATCCACTTTCATGAAACCATTTGAATAGGTTAAAATTTTTATAAAACAAGTTTACTTATAATGAAAAAATATGTAAAATAGAGAAAAACCTTAACAAATACAGTCCAAAAGGCCTGAGAAATAAAAAAACAAGATATAAAAATATAAATAGGTATCAAAAATATTGTATTTTTAGAATCTTTGGATCTACTTGCTTGAAACCATTTGAATTGGTTAAAATTTTTATAAACCAAGTTTACTAATAATAAGAGAATATTCTATGTAGAGGAAAACTAAAACAAATACGGCCCTTCAGGCCAGCGTAATTAAAAAACAAGATATAAATAAATTAAATAAGTATTAAAATTATTGTATATTTAGAAAAGGTGGATCCACTCTCATGAAACCATTTGAATAGGTTAAAATTTTTATAAAACAAGTTTACTTATAATGAAAAAATATGTAAAATAGAGAAAAAACTTAACAAATACAGTCCAAAAGGCCTGAGAAATAAAAAAACAAGATATAAAAATATAAATAGGTATCAAAAATATTGTATTTTTAGAATCTTTGGATCTACTTGCTTGAAACCATTTGAATTGGTTAAAATTTTTATAAACCAAGTTTACTAATAATAAGAGAATATTCTATGTAGAGGAAAACTAAAACAAATACGGCCCACCAGGCCAGCGTAATTAAAAAACAAGATATAAATAAATTAAATAAGTATTAAAATTATTGTATATTTAGAAAAGGTGGATCCACTTTCATGAAACCATTTGAATTGGTTAAAATTCTTATAAACCAAGTTTACTTATAATAGAAAAATATATAAAATAGAGAAAAACTTAAACAAATACAGTCCAAAAGGCCAGAGAAATAAAAAAACATAATATAAAAAATTTAAATAGGTATCAAAATTATTGTATTTTTATAAACGTTGGATCCACTTGCATGAAACCATTTGAATAGGTTAAAATTTTTATAAAACAAGTTTACTTATAATGAAAAAATATGTGAAATAGAGAAAAACCTTAAAAAATACAGTCCAAAAGGCCTGAGAAATAAAAATACAAAATATAATAATTTAAATAGGTATCAAAAATATTGTATTTTTAGAATCTTTGGATCCACTTTTATGAATTCATTTGAATTGGTTAAAATTTTTATAAACCAATTTTACTAATAATGAGAGAATATTCTACGTAGAGAAAAACTTAAACAAATACGGCCCTTCAGGCCAGCGTAATTAAAAAACAAGATATAAATAAATTAAATAAGTATTAAAATTATTGTATATTTAGAAAAGGTGGATCCACTTTCATGAAACCATTTGAATAATTTAAAATTTTTATAAAACAAGTTTACTTATAATGAAAAAATATGTAAAATAGAGAAAAACCTTAACAAATACAGTCCAAAAGGCCTGAGAAATAAAAAAACAAGATATAAAAATATAAATAGGTATCAAAAATATTGTATTTTTAGAATCTTTGGATCTACTTGCTTGAAACCATTTGAATTGGTTAAAATTTTTATAAACCAAGTTTACTAATAATAAGAGAATATTCTATGTAGAGGAAAACTAAAACAAATACGGCCCACTAGGCCAGCGTAATTAAAAAACAAGATATAAATAAATTAAATAAGTATTAAAATTATTGTATATTTAGAAAAGGTGGATCCACTTTCATGAAACCATTTGAATTGGTTAAAATTCTTATAAACCAAGTTTACTTATAATAGAAAAATATATAAAATAGAGAAAAACTTAAACAAATACAGTCCAAAAGGCCAGAGAAATAAAAAAACATAATATAAAAAATTTAAATAGGTATCAAAATTATTGTATTTTTATAAACGTTGGATCCACTTGCATGAAACCATTTGAATAGGTTAAAATTTTTATAAAACAAGTTTACTTATAATGAAAAAATATGTAAAATAGAGAAAAACCTTAAAAAATACAGTCCAAAAGGCCTGAGAAATAAAAAAACAAGATATAATAATTTAAATAGGTATCAAAAATATTGTATTTTTAGAATCTTTGGATCCACTTTTATGAATTCATTTGAATTGGTTAAAATTTTTATAAACCAATTTTACTAATAATGAGAGAATATTCTACGTAGAGAAAAACTTAAACAAATACGGCCCTTCAGGCCAGCGTAATTAAAAAACAAGATATAAATAAATTAAATAAGTATTAAAATTATTGTATATTTAGAAAAGGTGGATCCACTTTCATGAAACCATTTGAATAGGTTAAAATTTTTATAAAACAAGTTTACTTATAATGAAAAAATATGTAAAATAGAGAAAAACCTTAACAAATACAGTCCAAAAGGCCTGAGAAATAAAAAAACAAGATATAAAAATATAAATAGGTATCAAAAATATTGTATTTTTAGAATCTTTGGATCTACTTGCTTGAAACCATTTGAATTGGTTAAAATTTTTATAAACCAAGTTTACTAATAATAAGAGAATATTCTATGTAGAGGAAAACTAAAACAAATACGGCCCACCAGGCCAGCGTAATTAAAAAACAAGATATAAATAAATTAAATAAGTATTAAAATTATTGTATATTTAGAAAAGGTGGATCCACTTTCATGAAACCATTTGAATTGGTTAAAATTCTTATAAACCAAGTTTACTTATAATAGAAAAATATATAAAATAGAGAAAAACTTAAACAAATACAGTCCAAAAGGCCAGAGAAATAAAAAAACATAATATAAAAAATTTAAATAGGTATCAAAATTATTGTATTTTTATAAACGTTGGATCCACTTGCATGAAACCATTTGAATAGGTTAAAATTTTTATAAAACAAGTTTACTTATAATGAAAAAATATGTAAAATAGAGAAAAACCTTAAAAAATACAGTCCAAAAGGCCTGAGAAATAAAAAAACAAGATATAATAATTTAAATAGGTATCAAAAATATTGTATTTTTAGAATCTTTGGATCCACTTTTATGAATTCATTTGAATTGGTTAAAATTTTTATAAACCAATTTTACTAATAATGAGAGAATATTCTACGTAGAGAAAAACTTAAACAAATACGGCCCTTCAGGCCAGCGTAATTAAAAAACAAGATATAAATAAATTAAATAAGTATTAAAATTATTGTATATTTAGAAAAGGTGGATCCACTTTCATGAAACCATTTGAATTGGTTAAAATTCTTATAAACCAAGTTTACTTATAATAGAAAAATATATAAAATAGAGAAAAACTTAAACAAATACAGTCCAAAAGGCCAGAGAAATAAAAAAACATAATATAAAAAATTTAAATAGGTATCAAAATTATTGTATTTTTATAAACGTTGGATCCACTTGCATGAAACCATTTGAATAGGTTAAAATTTTTATAAAACAAGTTTACTTATAATGAAAAAATATGTAAAATAGAGAAAAACCTTAACAAATACAGTCCAAAAGGCCTGAGAAATAAAAAAACAAGATATAAAAATATAAATAGGTATCAAAAATATTGTATTTTTAGAATCTTTGGATCTACTTGCTTGAAACCATTTGAATTGGTTAAAATTTTTATAAACCAAGTTTACTAATAATAAGAGAATATTCTATGTAGAGGAAAACTAAAACAAATACGGCCCTTCAGGCCAGCGTAATTAAAAAACAAGATATAAATAAATTAAATAAGTATTAAAATTATTGTATATTTAGAAAAGGTGGATCCACTCTCATGAAACCATTTGAATAGGTTAAAATTTTTATAAAACAAGTTTACTTATAATGAAAAAATATGTAAAATAGAGAAAAAACTTAACAAATACAGTCCAAAAGGCCTGAGAAATAAAAAAACAAGATATAAAAATATAAATAGGTATCAAAAATATTGTATTTTTAGAATCTTTGGATCTACTTGCTTGAAACCATTTGAATTGGTTAAAATTTTTATAAACCAAGTTTACTAATAATAAGAGAATATTCTATGTAGAGGAAAACTAAAACAAATACGGCCCACCAGGCCAGCGTAATTAAAAAACAAGATATAAATAAATTAAATAAGTATTAAAATTATTGTGTATTTAGAAAAGGTGGATCCACTTTCATGAAACCATTTGAATTGGTTAAAATTCTTATAAACCAAGTTTACTTATAATAGAAAAATATATAAAATAGAGAAAAACTTAAACAAATACAGTCCAAAAGGCCAGAGAAATAAAAAAACATAATATAAAAAATTTAAATAGGTATCAAAATTATTGTATTTTTATAAACGTTGGATCCACTTGCATGAAACCATTTGAATAGGTTAAAATTTTTATAAAACAAGTTTACTTATAATGAAAAAATATGTAAAATAGAGAAAAACCTTAACAAATACAGTCCAAAAGGCCTGAGAAATAAAAAAACAAGATATAATAATTTAAATAGGTATCAAAAATATTGTATTTTTAGAATCTTTGGATCCACTTTTATGAATTCATTTGAATTGGTTAAAATTTTTATAAACCAATTTTACTAATAATGAGAGAATATTCTACGTAGAGAAAAACTTAAACAAATACGGCCCTTCAGGCCAGCGTAATTAAAAAACAAGATATAAATAAATTAAATAAGTATTAAAATTATTGTATATTTAGAAAAGGTGGATCCACTTTCATGAAACCATTTGAATTGGTTAAAATTCTTATAAACCAAGTTTACTTATAATAGAAAAATATATAAAATAGAGAAAAACTTAAACAAATACAGTCCAAAAGGCCAGAGAAATAAAAAAACATAATATAAAAAATTTAAATAGGTATCAAAATTATTGTATTTTTATAAACGTTGGATCCACTTGCATGAAACCATTTGAATAGGTTAAAATTTTTATAAAACAAGTTTACTTATAATGAAAAAATATGTAAAATAGAGAAAAACCTTAACAAATACAGTCCAAAAGGCCTGAGAAATAAAAAAACAAGATATAAAAATATAAATAGGTATCAAAAATATTGTATTTTTAGAATCTTTGGATCTACTTGCTTGAAACCATTTGAATTGGTTAAAATTTTTATAAACCAAGTTTACTAATAATAAGAGAATATTCTATGTAGAGGAAAACTAAAACAAATACGGCCCTTCAGGCCAGCGTAATTAAAAAACAAGATATAAATAAATTAAATAAGTATTAAAATTATTGTATATTTAGAAAAGGTGGATCCACTCTCATGAAACCATTTGAATAGGTTAAAATTTTTATAAAACAAGTTTACTTATAATGAAAAAATATGTAAAATAGAGAAAAAACTTAACAAATACAGTCCAAAAGGCCTGAGAAATAAAAAAACAAGATATAAAAATATAAATAGGTATCAAAAATATTGTATTTTTAGAATCTTTGGATCTACTTGCTTGAAACCATTTGAATTGGTTAAAATTTTTATAAACCAAGTTTACTAATAATAAGAGAATATTCTATGTAGAGGAAAACTAAAACAAATACGGCCCACCAGGCCAGCGTAATTAAAAAACAAGATATAAATAAATTAAATAAGTATTAAAATTATTGTATATTTAGAAAAGGTGGATCCACTTTCATGAAACCATTTGAATTGGTTAAAATTCTTATAAACCAAGTTTACTTATAATAGAAAAATATATAAAATAGAGAAAAACTTAAACAAATACAGTCCAAAAGGCCAGAGAAATAAAAAAACATAATATAAAAAATTTAAATAGGTATCAAAATTATTGTATTTTTATAAACGTTGGATCCACTTGCATGAAACCATTTGAATAGGTTAAAATTTTTATAAAACAAGTTTACTTATAATGAAAAAATATGTAAAATAGAGAAAAACCTTAAAAAATACAGTCCAAAAGGCCTGAGAAATAAAAATACAAAATATAATAATTTAAATAGGTATCAAAAATATTGTATTTTTAGAATCTTTGGATCCACTTTTATGAATTCATTTGAATTGGTTAAAATTTTTATAAACCAATTTTACTAATAATGAGAGAATATTCTACGTAGAGAAAAACTTAAACAAATACGGCCCTTCAGGCCAGCGTAATTAAAAAACAAGATATAAATAAATTAAATAAGTATTAAAATTATTGTATATTTAGAAAAGGTGGATCCACTTTCATGAAACCATTTGAATAATTTAAAATTTTTATAAAACAAGTTTACTTATAATGAAAAAATATGTAAAATAGAGAAAAACCTTAACAAATACAGTCCAAAAGGCCTGAGAAATAAAAAAACAAGATATAAAAATATAAATAGGTATCAAAAATATTGTATTTTTAGAATCTTTGGATCTACTTGCTTGAAACCATTTGAATTGGTTAAAATTTTTATAAACCAAGTTTACTAATAATAAGAGAATATTCTATGTAGAGGAAAACTAAAACAAATACGGCCCACTAGGCCAGCGTAATTAAAAAACAAGATATAAATAAATTAAATAAGTATTAAAATTATTGTATATTTAGAAAAGGTGGATCCACTTTCATGAAACCATTTGAATTGGTTAAAATTCTTATAAACCAAGTTTACTTATAATAGAAAAATATATAAAATAGAGAAAAACTTAAACAAATACAGTCCAAAAGGCCAGAGAAATAAAAAAACATAATATAAAAAATTTAAATAGGTATCAAAATTATTGTATTTTTATAAACGTTGGATCCACTTGCATGAAACCATTTGAATAGGTTAAAATTTTTATAAAACAAGTTTACTTATAATGAAAAAATATGTAAAATAGAGAAAAACCTTAAAAAATACAGTCCAAAAGGCCTGAGAAATAAAAAAACAAGATATAATAATTTAAATAGGTATCAAAAATATTGTATTTTTAGAATCTTTGGATCCACTTTTATGAATTCATTTGAATTGGTTAAAATTTTTATAAACCAATTTTACTAATAATGAGAGAATATTCTACGTAGAGAAAAACTTAAACAAATACGGCCCTTCAGGCCAGCGTAATTAAAAAACAAGATATAAATAAATTAAATAAGTATTAAAATTATTGTATATTTAGAAAAGGTGGATCCACTTTCATGAAACCATTTGAATAGGTTAAAATTTTTATAAAACAAGTTTACTTATAATGAAAAAATATGTAAAATAGAGAAAAACCTTAACAAATACAGTCCAAAAGGCCTGAGAAATAAAAAAACAAGATATAAAAATATAAATAGGTATCAAAAATATTGTATTTTTAGAATCTTTGGATCTACTTGCTTGAAACCATTTGAATTGGTTAAAATTTTTATAAACCAAGTTTACTAATAATAAGAGAATATTCTATGTAGAGGAAAACTAAAACAAATACGGCCCACCAGGCCAGCGTAATTAAAAAACAAGATATAAATAAATTAAATAAGTATTAAAATTATTGTAAATTTAGAAAAGGTGGATCCACTTTCATGAAACCATTTGAATTGGTTAAAATTCTTATAAACCAAGTTTACTTATAATAGAAAAATATATAAAATAGAGAAAAACTTAAACAAATACAGTCCAAAAGGCCAGAGAAATAAAAAAACATAATATAAAAAATTTAAATAGGTATCAAAATTATTGTATTTTTATAAACGTTGGATCCACTTGCATGAAACCATTTGAATAGGTTAAAATTTTTATAAAACAAGTTTACTTATAATGAAAAAATATGTAAAATAGAGAAAAACCTTAAAAAATACAGTCCAAAAGGCCTGAGAAATAAAAAAACAAGATATAATAATTTAAATAGGTATCAAAAATATTGTATTTTTAGAATCTTTGGATCCACTTTTATGAATTCATTTGAATTGGTTAAAATTTTTATAAACCAATTTTACTAATAATGAGAGAATATTCTACGTAGAGAAAAACTTAAACAAATACGGCCCTTCAGGCCAGCGTAATTAAAAAACAAGATATAAATAAATTAAATAAGTATTAAAATTATTGTATATTTAGAAAAGGTGGATCCACTTTCATGAAACCATTTGAATAATTTAAAATTTTTATAAAACAAGTTTACTTATAATGAAAAAATATGTAAAATAGAGAAAAACCTTAACAAATACAGTCCAAAAGGCCTGAGAAATAAAAAAACAAGATATAAAAATATAAATAGGTATCAAAAATATTGTATTTTTAGAATCTTTGGATCTACTTGCTTGAAACCATTTGAATTGGTTAAAATTTTTATAAACCAAGTTTACTAATAATAAGAGAATATTCTATGTAGAGGAAAACTAAAACAAATACGGCCCACTAGGCCAGCGTAATTAAAAAACAAGATATAAATAAATTAAATAAGTATTAAAATTATTGTATATTTAGAAAAGGTGGATCCACTTTCATGAAACCATTTGAATTGGTTAAAATTCTTATAAACCAAGTTTACTTATAATAGAAAAATATATAAAATAGAGAAAAACTTAAACAAATACAGTCCAAAAGGCCAGAGAAATAAAAAAACATAATATAAAAAATTTAAATAGGTATCAAAATTATTGTATTTTTATAAACGTTGGATCCACTTGCATGAAACCATTTGAATAGGTTAAAATTTTTATAAAACAAGTTTACTTATAATGAAAAAATATGTAAAATAGAGAAAAACCTTAACAAATACAGTCCAAAAGGCCTGAGAAATAAAAAAACAAGATATAAAAATATAAATAGGTATCAAAAATATTGTATTTTTAGAATCTTTGGATCTACTTGCTTGAAACCATTTGAATTGGTTAAAATTTTTATAAACCAAGTTTACTAATAATAAGAGAATATTCTATGTAGAGGAAAACTAAAACAAATACGGCCCTTCAGGCCAGCGTAATTAAAAAACAAGATATAAATAAATTAAATAAGTATTAAAATTATTGTATATTTAGAAAAGGTGGATCCACTCTCATGAAACCATTTGAATAGGTTAAAATTTTTATAAAACAAGTTTACTTATAATGAAAAAATATGTAAAATAGAGAAAAAACTTAACAAATACAGTCCAAAAGGCCTGAGAAATAAAAAAACAAGATATAAAAATATAAATAGGTATCAAAAATATTGCATTTTTAGAATCTTTGGATCTACTTGCTTGAAACCATTTGAATTGGTTAAAATTTTTATAAACCAAGTTTACTAATAATAAGAGAATATTCTATGTAGAGGAAAACTAAAACAAATACGGCCCACCAGGCCAGCGTAATTAAAAAACAAGATATAAATAAATTAAATAAGTATTAAAATTATTGTATATTTAGAAAAGGTGGATCCACTTTCATGAAACCATTTGAATTGGTTAAAATTCTTATAAACCAAGTTTACTTATAATAGAAAAATATATAAAATAGAGAAAAACTTAAACAAATACAGTCCAAAAGGCCAGAGAAATAAAAAAACATAATATAAAAAATTTAAATAGGTATCAAAATTATTGTATTTTTATAAACGTTGGATCCACTTGCATGAAACCATTTGAATAGGTTAAAATTTTTATAAAACAAGTTTACTTATAATGAAAAAATATGTAAAATAGAGAAAAACCTTAAAAAATACAGTCCAAAAGGCCTGAGAAATAAAAAAACAAGATATAATAATTTAAATAGGTATCAAAAATATTGTATTTTTAGAATCTTTGGATCCACTTTTATGAATTCATTTGAATTGGTTAAAATTTTTATAAACCAATTTTACTAATAATGAGAGAATATTCTACGTAGAGAAAAACTTAAACAAATACGGCCCTTCAGGCCAGCGTAATTAAAAAACAAGATATAAATAAATTAAATAAGTATTAAAATTATTGTATATTTAGAAAAGGTGGATCCACTTTCATGAAACCATTTGAATTGGTTAAAATTCTTATAAACCAAGTTTACTTATAATAGAAAAATATATAAAATAGAGAAAAACTTAAACAAATACAGTCCAAAAGGCCAGAGAAATAAAAAAAACATAATATAAAAAATTTAAATAGGTATCAAAATTATTGTATTTTTATAAACGTTGGATCCACTTGCATGAAACCATTTGAATAGGTTAAAATTTTTATAAAACAAGTTTACTTATAATGAAAAAATATGTAAAATAGAGAAAAACCTTAACAAATACAGTCCAAAAGGCCTGAGAAATAAAAAAACAATATATAAAAATATAAATAGGTATCAAAAATATTGTATTTTTAGAATCTTTGGATCTACTTGCTTGAAACCATTTGAATTGGTTAAAATTTTTATAAACCAAGTTTACTAATAATAAGAGAATATTCTATGTAGAGGAAAACTAAAACAAATACGGCCCTTCAGGCCAGCGTAATTAAAAAACAAGATATAAATAAATTAAATAAGTATTAAAATTATTGTATATTTAGAAAAGGTGGATCCACTCTCATGAAACCATTTGAATAGGTTAAAATTTTTATAAAACAAGTTTACTTATAATGAAAAAATATGTAAAATAGAGAAAAAACTTAACAAATACAGTCCAAAAGGCCTGAGAAATAAAAAAACAAGATATAAAAATATAAATAGGTATCAAAAATATTGTATTTTTAGAATCTTTGGATCTACTTGCTTGAAACCATTTGAATTGGTTAAAATTTTTATAAACCAAGTTTACTAATAATAAGAGAATATTCTATGTAGAGGAAAACTAAAACAAATACGGCCCACCAGGCCAGCGTAATTAAAAAACAAGATATAAATAAATTAAATAAGTATTAAAATTATTGTATATTTAGAAAAGGTGGATCCACTTTCATGAAACCATTTGAATTGGTTAAAATTCTTATAAACCAAGTTTACTTATAATAGAAAAATATATAAAATAGAGAAAAACTTAAACAAATACAGTCCAAAAGGCCAGAGAAATAAAAAAACATAATATAAAAAATTTAAATAGGTATCAAAATTATTGTATTTTTATAAACGTTGGATCCACTTGCATGAAACCATTTGAATAGGTTAAAATTTTTATAAAACAAGTTTACTTATAATGAAAAAATATGTAAAATAGAGAAAAACCTTAAAAAATACAGTCCAAAAGGCCTGAGAAATAAAAATACAAAATATAATAATTTAAATAGGTATCAAAAATATTGTATTTTTAGAATCTTTGGATCCACTTTTATGAATTCATTTGAATTGGTTAAAATTTTTATAAACCAATTTTACTAATAATGAGAGAATATTCTACGTAGAGAAAAACTTAAACAAATACGGCCCTTCAGGCCAGCGTAATTAAAAAACAAGATATAAATAAATTAAATAAGTATTAAAATTATTGTATATTTAGAAAAGGTGGATCCACTTTCATGAAACCATTTGAATAATTTAAAATTTTTATAAAACAAGTTTACTTATAATGAAAAAATATGTAAAATAGAGAAAAACCTTAACAAATACAGTCCAAAAGGCCTGAGAAATAAAAAAACAAGATATAAAAATATAAATAGGTATCAAAAATATTGTATTTTTAGAATCTTTGGATCTACTTGCTTGAAACCATTTGAATTGGTTAAAATTTTTATAAACCAAGTTTACTAATAATAAGAGAATATTCTATGTAGAGGAAAACTAAAACAAATACGGCCCACCAGGCCAGCGTAATTAAAAAACAAGATATAAATAAATTAAATAAGTATTAAAATTATTGTATATTTAGAAAAGGTGGATCCACTTTCATGAAACCATTTGAATTGGTTAAAATTCTTATAAACCAAGTTTACTTATAATAGAAAAATATATAAAATAGAGAAAAACTTAAACAAATACAGTCCAAAAGGCCTGAGAAATAAAAAAACATAATATAAAAAATTTAAATAGGTATCAAAATTATTGTATTTTTATAAACGTTGGATCCACTTGCATGAAACCATTTGAATAGGTTAAAATTTTTATAAAACAAGTTTACTTATAATGAAAAAATATGTAAAATAAAGAAAAACCTTAACAAATACAGTCCAAAAGGCCTGAGAAATAAAAAAACAAGATATAATAATTTAAATAGGTATCAAAAATATTGTATTTTTAGAATCTTTGGATCCACTTTTATGAATTCATTTGAATTGGTTAAAATTTTTATAAACCAATTTTACTAATAATGAGAGAATATTCTACGTAGAGAAAAACTTAAACAAATACGGCCCTTCAGGCCAGCGTAATTAAAAAACAAGATATAAATAAATTAAATAAGTATTAAAATTATTGTATATTTAGAAAAGGTGGATCCACTTTCATGAAACCATTTGAATAGGTTAAAATTTTTATAAAACAAGTTTACTTATAATGAAAAAATATGTAAAATAGAGAAAAACCTTAACAAATACAGTCCAAAAGGCCTGAGAAATAAAAAAACAAGATATAAAAATATAAATAGGTATCAAAAATATTGTATTTTTAGAATCTTTGGATCTACTTGCTTGAAACCATTTGAATTGGTTAAAATTTTTATAAACCAAGTTTACTAATAATAAGAGAATATTCTATGTAGAGGAAAACTAAAACAAATACGGCCCACCAGGCCAGCGTAATTAAAAAACAATATATAAATAAATTAAATAAGTATTAAAATTATTGTAAATTTAGAAAAGGTGGATCCACTTTCATGAAACCATTTGAATTGGTTAAAATTCTTATAAACCAAGTTTACTTATAATAGAAAAATATATAAAATAGAGAAAAACTTAAACAAATACAGTCCAAAAGGCCAGAGAAATAAAAAAACATAATATAAAAAATTTAAATAGGTATCAAAATTATTGTATTTTTATAAACGTTGGATCCACTTGCATGAAACCATTTGAATAGGTTAAAATTTTTATAAAACAAGTTTACTTATAATGAAAAAATATGTAAAATAGAGAAAAACCTTAAAAAATACAGTCCAAAAGGCCTGAGAAATAAAAAAACAAGATATAATAATTTAAATAGGTATCAAAAATATTGTATTTTTAGAATCTTTGGATCCACTTTTATGAATTCATTTGAATTGGTTAAAATTTTTATAAACCAATTTTACTAATAATGAGAGAATATTCTACGTAGAGAAAAACTTAAACAAATACGGCCCTTCAGGCCAGCGTAATTAAAAAACAAGATATAAATAAATTAAATAAGTATTAAAATTATTGTATATTTAGAAAAGGTGGATCCACTTTCATGAAACCATTTGAATAATTTAAAATTTTTATAAAACAAGTTTACTTATAATGAAAAAATATGTAAAATAGAGAAAAACCTTAACAAATACAGTCCAAAAGGCCTGAGAAATAAAAAAACAAGATATAAAAATATAAATAGGTATCAAAAATATTGTATTTTTAGAATCTTTGGATCTACTTGCTTGAAACCATTTGAATTGGTTAAAATTTTTATAAACCAAGTTTACTAATAATAAGAGAATATTCTATGTAGAGGAAAACTAAAACAAATACGGCCCACTAGGCCAGCGTAATTAAAAAACAAGATATAAATAAATTAAATAAGTATTAAAATTATTGTATATTTAGAAAAGGTGGATCCACTTTCATGAAACCATTTGAATTGGTTAAAATTCTTATAAACCAAGTTTACTTATAATAGAAAAATATATAAAATAGAGAAAAACTTAAACAAATACAGTCCAAAAGGCCAGAGAAATAAAAAAACATAATATAAAAAATTTAAATAGGTATCAAAATTATTGTATTTTTATAAACGTTGGATCCACTTGCATGAAACCATTTGAATAGGTTAAAATTTTTATAAAACAAGTTTACTTATAATGAAAAAATATGTAAAATAGAGAAAAACCTTAACAAATACAGTCCAAAAGGCCTGAGAAATAAAAAAACAAGATATAAAAATATAAATAGGTATCAAAAATATTGTATTTTTAGAATCTTTGGATCTACTTGCTTGAAACCATTTGAATTGGTTAAAATTTTTATAAACCAAGTTTACTAATAATAAGAGAATATTCTATGTAGAGGAAAACTAAAACAAATACGGCCCTTCAGGCCAGCGTAATTAAAAAACAAGATATAAATAAATTAAATAAGTATTAAAATTATTGTATATTTAGAAAAGGTGGATCCACTCTCATGAAACCATTTGAATAGGTTAAAATTTTTATAAAACAAGTTTACTTATAATGAAAAAATATGTAAAATAGAGAAAAAACTTAACAAATACAGTCCAAAAGGCCTGAGAAATAAAAAAACAAGATATAAAAATATAAATAGGTATCAAAAATATTGTATTTTTAGAATCTTTGGATCTACTTGCTTGAAACCATTTGAATTGGTTAAAATTTTTATAAACCAAGTTTACTAATAATAAGAGAATATTCTATGTAGAGGAAAACTAAAACAAATACGGCCCACCAGGCCAGCGTAATTAAAAAACAAGATATAAATAAATTAAATAAGTATTAAAATTATTGTATATTTAGAAAAGGTGGATCCACTTTCATGAAACCATTTGAATTGGTTAAAATTCTTATAAACCAAGTTTACTTATAATAGAAAAATATATAAAATAGAGAAAAACTTAAACAAATACAGTCCAAAAGGCCAGAGAAATAAAAAAACATAATATAAAAAATTTAAATAGGTATCAAAATTATTGTATTTTTATAAACGTTGGATCCACTTGCATGAAACCATTTGAATAGGTTAAAATTTTTATAAAACAAGTTTACTTATAATGAAAAAATATGTAAAATAGAGAAAAACCTTAAAAAATACAGTCCAAAAGGCCTGAGAAATAAAAATACAAAATATAATAATTTAAATAGGTATCAAAAATATTGTATTTTTAGAATCTTTGGATCCACTTTTCTGAATTCATTTGAATTGGTTAAAATTTTTATAAACCAATTTTACTAATAATGAGAGAATATTCTACGTAGAGAAAAACTTAAACAAATACGGCCCTTCAGGCCAGCGTAATTAAAAAACAAGATATAAATAAATTAAATAAGTATTAAAATTATTGTATATTTAGAAAAGGTGGATCCACTTTCATGAAACCATTTGAATAATTTAAAATTTTTATAAAACAAGTTTACTTATAATGAAAAAATATGTAAAATAGAGAAAAACCTTAACAAATACAGTCCAAAAGGCCTGAGAAATAAAAAAACAAGATATAAAAATATAAATAGGTATCAAAAATATTGTATTTTTAGAATCTTTGGATCTACTTGCTTGAAACCATTTGAATTGGTTAAAATTTTTATAAACCAAGTTTACTAATAATAAGAGAATATTCTATGTAGAGGAAAACTAAAACAAATACGGCCCACTAGGCCAGCGTAATTAAAAAACAAGATATAAATAAATTAAATAAGTATTAAAATTATTGTATATTTAGAAAAGGTGGATCCACTTTCATGAAACCATTTGAATTGGTTAAAATTCTTATAAACCAAGTTTACTTATAATAGAAAAATATATAAAATAGAGAAAAACTTAAACAAATACAGTCCAAAAGGCCAGAGAAATAAAAAAACATAATATAAAAAATTTAAATAGGTATCAAAATTATTGTATTTTTATAAACGTTGGATCCACTTGCATGAAACCATTTGAATAGGTTAAAATTTTTATAAAACAAGTTTACTTATAATGAAAAAATATGTAAAATAGAGAAAAACCTTAAAAAATACAGTCCAAAAGGCCTGAGAAATAAAAAAACAAGATATAATAATTTAAATAGGTATCAAAAATATTGTATTTTTAGAATCTTTGGATCCACTTTTATGAATTCATTTGAATTGGTTAAAATTTTTATAAACCAATTTTACTAATAATGAGAGAATATTCTACGTAGAGAAAAACTTAAACAAATACGGCCCTTCAGGCCAGCGTAATTAAAAAACAAGATATAAATAAATTAAATAAGTATTAAAATTATTGTATATTTAGAAAAGGTGGATCCACTTTCATGAAACCATTTGAATAGGTTAAAATTTTTATAAAACAAGTTTACTTATAATGAAAAAATATGTAAAATAGAGAAAAACCTTAACAAATACAGTCCAAAAGGCCTGAGAAATAAAAAAACAAGATATAAAAATATAAATAGGTATCAAAAATATTGTATTTTTAGAATCTTTGGATCTACTTGCTTGAAACCATTTGAATTGGTTAAAATTTTTATAAACCAAGTTTACTAATAATAAGAGAATATTCTATGTAGAGGAAAACTAAAACAAATACGGCCCACTAGGCCAGCGTAATTAAAAAACAAGATATAAATAAATTAAATAAGTATTAAAATTATTGTATATTTAGAAAAGGTGGATCCACTTTCATGAAACCATTTGAATTGGTTAAAATTCTTATAAACCAAGTTTACTTTTAATAGAAAAATATATAAAATAGAGAAAAACTTAAACAAATACAGTCCAAAAGGCCAGAGAAATAAAAAAACATAATATAAAAAATTTAAATAGGTATCAAAATTATTGTATTTTTATAAACGTTGGATCCACTTGCATGAAACCATTTGAATAGGTTAAAATTTTTATAAAACAAGTTTACTTATAATGAAAAAATATGTAAAATAGAGAAAAACCTTAACAAATACAGTCCAAAAGGCCTGAGAAATAAAAAAACAAGATATAATAATTTAAATAGGTATCAAAAATATTGTATTTTTAGAATCTTTGGATCCACTTTTATGAATTCATTTGAATTGGTTAAAATTTTTATAAACCAATTTTACTAATAATGAGAGAATATTCTACGTAGAGAAAAACTTAAACAAATACGGCCCTTCAGGCCAGCGTAATTAAAAAACAAGATATAAATAAATTAAATAAGTATTAAAATTATTGTATATTTAGAAAAGGTGGATCCACTTTCATGAAACCATTTGAATAGGTTAAAATTTTTATAAAACAAGTTTACTTATAATGAAAAAATATGTAAAATAGAGAAAAACCTTAACAAATACAGTCCAAAAGGCCTGAGAAATAAAAAAACAAGATATAAAAATTTAAATAGGTATCAAAAATATTGTATTTTTAGAATCTTTGGATCTACTTGCATGAAACCATTTGAATTGGTTAAAATTTTTATAAACCAAATTTACTAATAATAAGAGAATATTCTACGTAGAGGAAAACTAAAACAAATACGGCCCTTCAGGCCAGCGTAATTAAAAAACAAGATATTAATAAATTAAATAAGTATTAAAATTATTGTATATTTAGAAAAGGTGGATCCACTTTCATGAAACCATTTGAATAGGTTAAAATTTTTATAAAACAAGTTTACTTATAATGAAAAAATATGTAAAATAGAGAAAAACCTTAACAAATACAGTCCAAAAAGCCTGAGAAATAAAAAAACAAGATATAAAAATTTAAATAGGTATCAAAAATATTGTATTTTTAGAATCTAAGGATCTACTTGCATGAAACCATTTGAATTGGTTAAAATTTTTATAAACCCAGTTTACAAATAATGAGAGAATATTCTACGTAGAGAAAAACTTAAACAAATATGGCCCTTGAGGCCAGCGTAATTAAAAAACAAGATATAAATAAATTAAATAAGTATTAAAATTAATGTATATTTAGAAAAGGTGGATCCACTCTCATGAAACCATTTGAATAGGTTAAAATTTTTATAAAACAAGTTTACTTATAATGAAAAAATATGTAAAATAGAGAAAAACCTTAACAAATACAGTCCAAAAGGCCTGAGAAATAAAAAAACAAGATATAAAAATATAAATAGTAATCAAAAATATTGTATTTTTAGAATCTTTGGATCTACTTGCTTGAAACCATTTGAATTGGTTAAAATTTTTATAAACCAAGTTTACTAATAATAAGAGAATATTCTATGTAGAGGAAAACTAAAACAAATACGGCCCACCAGGCCAGCGTAATTAAAAAACAAGATATAAATAAATTAAATAAGTATTAAAATTATTGTATATTTAGAAAAGGTGGATCCACTTTCATGAAACCATTTGAATTGGTTAAAATTCTTATAAACCAAGTTTACTTATAATAGAAAAATATATAAAATAAAGAAAAACTTAAACAAATACAGTCCAAAAGGCCAGAGAAATAAAAAAACATAATATAAAAAATTTAAATAGGTATCAAAATTATTGTATTTTTATAAACGTTGGATCCACTTGCATGAAACCATTTGAATAGGTTAAAATTTTTATAAAACAAGTTTACTTATAATGAAAAAATATGTAAAATAGAGAAAAACCTTAAAAAATACAGTCCAAAAGGCCTGAGAAATAAAAAAACAAGATATAATAATTTAAATAGGTATCAAAAATATTGTATTTTTAGAATCTTTGGATCCACTTTTATGAATTCATTTGAATTGGTTAAAATTTTTATAAACCAATTTTACTAATAATGAGAGAATATTCTACGTAGAGAAAAACTTAAACAAATACGGCCCTTCAGGCCAGCGTAATTAAAAAACAAGATATAAATAAATTAAATAAGTATTAAAATTATTGTATATTTAGAAAAGGTGGATCCACTTTCATGAAACCATTTGAATAGGTTAAAATTTTTATAAAACAAGTTTACTTATAATGAAAAAATATGTAAAATAGAGAAAAACCTTAACAAATACAGTCCAAAAGGCCTGAGAAATAAAAAAACAAGACATAAAAATTTAAATAGGTATCAAAAATATTGTATTTTTAGAATCTTTGGATCTACTTTCATGAAACCATTTGAATTGGTTAAAATTTTTATAAACCAAATTTACTAATAATAAGAGAATATTCTACGTAGAGGAAAACTAAAACAAATACGGCCCTTCAGGCCAGCGTAATTAAAAAACAAGATATAAATAAATTAAATAAGTATTAAAATTAATGTATATTTAGATAAGGTGTATTCACTTTCATGAAACCATTTGAATAGGTTAAAATTTTTATAAAACAAGTTTACTTATAATGAAAAAGTATGTAAAATAGAGAAAAACCTAAACCAATACAGTCCAAAACGCCTGAGAAATAAAAAAACAAGATATAAAAAATTTAAATAGGTATCAAAATTATTGTATTTTTATAAACGTTGGATCCACTTGCATGAAACCATTTGAATAGGTTAAAATTTTTATAAAACAAGTTTACTTATAATGAAAAAATATGTAAAATAGAGAAAAACCTTAACAAATACAGTCCAAAAGGCCTGAGAAATAAAAAAACAAGACATAAAAATTTAAATAGGTATCAAAAATATTGTATTTTTAGAATCTTTGGATCTACTTTCATGAAACCATTTGAATTGGTTAAAATTTTTATAAACCAAGTTTACTAATAATAAGAGAATATTCTACGTAGAGGAAAACTAAAACAAATACGGCCCTTCAGGCCAGCGTAATTAAAAAACAAGATATAAATAAATTAAAAAAGTATTAAAATTATTGTAAATTTAGAAAAGGTGGATCCACTCTCATGAAACCATTTGAATAGGTTAAAATTTTTATAAAACAAGTTTACTTATAATGAAAAAATATGTAAAATAGAGAAAAACCTTAACAAATACAGTCCAAAAGGCCTGAGAAATAAAAAAACAAGATATAAAAATATAAATAGGTATCAAAAATATTGTATTTTTAGAATCTTTGGATCTACTTGCTTGAAACCATTTGAATTGGTTAAAATTTTTAAAAAACCAAGTTTACTAATAATAAGAGAATATTCTATGTAGAGGAAAACTAAAACAAATACGGCCCACCAGGCCAGCGTAATTAAAAAACAAGATATAAATAAATTAAATAAGTATTAAAATTATTGTATATTTAGAAAAGGTGGATCCACTTTCATGAAACCATTTGAATTGGTTAAAATTCTTATAAACCAAGTTTACTTATAATAGAAAAATATATAAAATAGAGAAAAACTTAAACAAATACAGTCAAAAAGGCCTGAGAAATAAAAAAACATAATATAAAAAATTTAAATAGGTATCAAAATTATTGTATTTTTATAAACGTTGGATCCACTTGCATGAAACCATTTGAATAGGTTAAAATTTTTATAAAACAAGTTTACTTATAATGAAAAAATATGTAAAATAGAGAAAAACCTAAACAAATACAGTCAAAAAGGCCTGAGAAATAAAAAAACAAGATATAAAAAATTTAATTAGGTATCAAAATTATTGTATTTTTATAAACGTTGGATCTACTTGCATAAAACCATTTGAATTGGTTAAAATTTTTATAAACCAATTTTACTAATAATGAGAGAATATTCTACGTAGAGAAAGACTTAAACAAATACGGCCCTTCAGGCCAGCGTAATTAAAAAACAAGATATAAATAAATTAAATAAGTATTAAAATTATTGTATATTTAGAAAAGGTGGATCCACTCTCATGAAACCATTTGAATAGGTTAAAATTTTTATAAAACAAGTTTACTTATAATGAAAAAATATGTAAAATAGAGAAAAACCTTAACAAATACAGTCCAAAAGGCCTGAGAAATAAAAAAACAAGATATAAAAATATAAATAGGTATCAAAAATATTGTATTTTTAGAATCTTTGGATCTACTTGCTTGAAACCATTTGAATTGGTTAAAATTTTTATAAACCAAGTTTACTAATAATAAGAGAATATTCTATGTAGAGGAAAACTAAAACAAATACGGCCCACCAGGCCAGCGTAATTAAAAAACAAGATATAAATAAATTAAATAAGTATTAAAATTATTGTATATTTAGAAAAGGTGGATCCACTTTCATGAAACCATTTGAATTGGTTAAAATTCTTATAAACCAAGTTTACTTATAATAGAAAAATATATAAAATAAAGAAAAACTTAAACAAATACAGTCCAAAAGGCCAGAGAAATAAAAAAACATAATATAAAAAATTTAAATAGGTATCAAAATTATTGTATTTTTATAAACGTTGGATCCACTTGCATGAAACCATTTGAATAGGTTAAAATTTTTATAAAACAAGTTTACTTATAATGAAAAAATATGTAAAATAGAGAAAAACCTTAAAAAATACAGTCCAAAAGGCCTGAGAAATAAAAAAACAAGATATAATAATTTAAATAGGTATCAAAAATATTGTATTTTTAGAATCTTTGGATCCACTTTTATGAATTCATTTGAATTGGTTAAAATTTTTATAAACCAATTTTACTAATAATGAGAGAATATTCTACGTAGAGAAAAACTTAAACAAATACGGCCCTTCAGGCCAGCGTAATTAAAAAACAAGATATAAATAAATTAAATAAGTATTAAAATTATTGTATATTTAGAAAAGGTGGATCCACTTTCATGAAACCATTTGAATAGGTTAAAATTTTTATAAAACAAGTTTACTTATAATGAAAAAATATGTAAAATAGAGAAAAACCTTAACAAATACAGTCCAAAAGGCCTGAGAAATAAAAAAACAAGACATAAAAATTTAAATAGGTATCAAAAATATTGTATTTTTAGAATCTTTGGATCTACTTTCATGAAACCATTTGAATTGGTTAAAATTTTTATAAACCAAATTTACTAATAATAAGAGAATATTCTACGTAGAGGAAAACTAAAACAAATACGGCCCTTCAGGCCAGCGTAATTAAAAAACAAGATATAAATAAATTAAATAAGTATTAAAATTAATGTATATTTAGATAAGGTGTATTCACTTTCATGAAACCATTTGAATAGGTTAAAATTTTTATAAAACAAGTTTACTTATAATGAAAAAGTATGTAAAATAGAGAAAAACCTAAACCAATACAGTCCAAAACGCCTGAGAAATAAAAAAACAAGATATAAAAAATTTAAATAGGTATCAAAATTATTGTATTTTTATAAACGTTGGATCCACTTGCATGAAACCATTTGAATAGGTTAAAATTTTTATAAAACAAGTTTACTTATAATGAAAAAATATGTAAAATAGAGAAAAACCTTAACAAATACAGTCCAAAAGGCCTGAGAAATAAAAAAACAAGACATAAAAATTTAAATAGGTATCAAAAATATTGTATTTTTAGAATCTTTGGATCTACTTTCATGAAACCATTTGAATTGGTTAAAATTTTTATAAACCAAGTTTACTAATAATAAGAGAATATTCTACGTAGAGGAAAACTAAAACAAATACGGCCCTTCAGGCCAGCGTAATTAAAAAACAAGATATAAATAAATTAAAAAAGTATTAAAATTATTGTAAATTTAGAAAAGGTGGATCCACTCTCATGAAACCATTTGAATAGGTTAAAATTTTTATAAAACAAGTTTACTTATAATGAAAAAATATGTAAAATAGAGAAAAACCTTAACAAATACAGTCCAAAAGGCCTGAGAAATAAAAAAACAAGATATAAAAATATAAATAGGTATCAAAAATATTGTATTTTTAGAATCTTTGGATCTACTTGCTTGAAACCATTTGAATTGGTTAAAATTTTTAAAAAACCAAGTTTACTAATAATAAGAGAATATTCTATGTAGAGGAAAACTAAAACAAATACGGCCCACCAGGCCAGCGTAATTAAAAAACAAGATATAAATAAATTAAATAAGTATTAAAATTATTGTATATTTAGAAAAGGTGGATCCACTTTCATGAAACCATTTGAATTGGTTAAAATTCTTATAAACCAAGTTTACTTATAATAGAAAAATATATAAAATAGAGAAAAACTTAAACAAATACAGTCAAAAAGGCCTGAGAAATAAAAAAACATAATATAAAAAATTTAAATAGGTATCAAAATTATTGTATTTTTATAAACGTTGGATCCACTTGCATGAAACCATTTGAATAGGTTAAAATTTTTATAAAACAAGTTTACTTATAATGAAAAAATATGTAAAATAGAGAAAAACCTAAACAAATACAGTCAAAAAGGCCTGAGAAATAAAAAAACAAGATATAAAAAATTTAATTAGGTATCAAAATTATTGTATTTTTATAAACGTTGGATCTACTTGCATAAAACCATTTGAATTGGTTAAAATTTTTATAAACCAATTTTACTAATAATGAGAGAATATTCTACGTAGAGAAAGACTTAAACAAATACGGCCCTTCAGGCCAGCGTAATTAAAAAACAAGATATAAATAAATTAAATAAGTATTAAAATTATTGTATATTTAGAAAAGGTGGATCCACTCTCATGAAACCATTTGAATAGGTTAAAATTTTTATAAAACAAGTTTACTTATAATGAAAAAATATGTAAAATAGAGAAAAACCTTAACAAATACAGTCCAAAAGGCCTGAGAAATAAAAAAACAAGATATAAAAATATAAATAGGTATCAAAAATATTGTATTTTTAGAATCTTTGGATCTACTTGCTTGAAACCATTTGAATTGGTTAAAATTTTTATAAACCAAGTTTACTAATAATAAGAGAATATTCTATGTAGAGGAAAATTAAAACAAATACGGCCCACCAGGCCAGCGTAATTAAAAAACAAGATATAAATAAATTAAATAAGTATTAAAATTATTGTATATTTAGAAAAGGTGGATCCACTTTCATGAAACCATTTGAATTGGTTAAAATTCTTATAAACCAAGTTTACTTATAATAGAAAAATATATAAAATAGAGAAAAGCTTAAACAAATACAGTCCAAAAGGCCACAGAAATAAAAAAACATAATATAAAAAATTTAAATAGGTATCAAAATTATTGTATTTTTATAAACGTTGGATCCACTTGCATGAAACCATTTGAATAGGTTAAAATTTTTATAAAACAAGTTTACTTATAATAAAAAAATATGTAAAATAGAGAAAAACCTAAACAAATACAGTCAAAAAGGCCTGAGAAATAAAAAAACAAGATATAAAAAATTTAATTAGGTTTCAAAATTATTGTATTTTTATAAACGTTGGATCTACTTGCATAAAACCATTTGAATTGGTTAAAATTTTTATAAACCAATTTTACTAATAATGAGAGAATATTCTACGTAGAGAAAAACTTAAACAAATACGGCCCTTCAGGCCAGCGTAATTAAAAAACAAGATATAAATAAATTAAATAAGTATTAAAATTATTGTATATTTAGAAAAGGTGTATCCACTTTCATGAAACCATTTGAATAGGTTAAAATTTTTATAAAACAAGTTTACTTATAATGAAAAAATATGTAAAATAGAGAAAAACCTTAACAAATACAGTCCAAAAGGCCTGAGAATTAAAAAAACAAGATATAAAAATATAAATAGGTATCAAAAATATTGTATTTTTAGAATCTTTGGATCTACTTGCTTGAAACCATTTGAATTGGTTAAAATTTTTATAAACCAAGTTTACTAATAATAAGAGAATATTCTATGTACAGGAAAACTAAAACAAATACGGCCCACCAGGCCAGCGTAATTAAAAAACAAGATATAAATAAATTAAATAAGTATTAAAATTATTGTATATTTAGAAAAGGTGGATCCACTTTCATGAAACCATTTGAATAGGTTAAAATTTTTATAAAACAAGTTTACTTATAATGAAAAAATATGTAAAATAGAGAAAAACCTTAACAAATACAGTCCAAAAGGCCTGAGAAATAAAAAAACAAGATATAATAATTTAAATAGGTATCAAAAATATTGTATTTTTAGAATCTTTGGATCCACTTTTATGAATTCATTTGAATTGGTTAAAATTTTTATTAACCAATTTTACTAATAATGAGAGAATATTCTACGTAGAGAAAAACTTAAACAAATACGGCCCTTCAGGCCAGCGTAATTAAAAAACAAGATATAAATAAATTAAATAAGTATTAAAATTATTGTATATTTAGAAAAGGTGGATCCACTTTCATAAAACCATTTGAATAGGTTAAAATTTTTATAAAACAAAATTACTTATAATGAAAAAATATGTAAAATAGAGAAAAACCTTAACAAATACAGTCCAAAAAGCCTGAGAAATAAAAAAACAAGATATAAAAATTTAAATAGGTATCAAAAATATTGTATTTTTAGAATCTTTGGATCTACTTGCATGAAACCATTTGAATTGGTTAAAATTTTTATAAACCAAGTTTACTAATAATAAGAGAATATTCTACGTAGAGGAAAACTAAAACAAATACGGCCCTTAGGGCCAGCGTAATTAAAAAACAAGATATAAATAAATTAAAAAAGTATTAAAATTATTGTATATTTAGAAAAGGTGGATCCACTTTCATGAAACCATTTGAATAGGTTAAAATTTTTATAAAACAAGTTTACTTATAATGAAAAAATATGTAAAATAGAGAAAAACCTTAACAAATACAGTCCAAAAGGCCTGAGAAATAAAAAAACAAGATATAAAAATATAAATAGGTATCAAAAATATTGTATTTTTAGAATCTTTGGATCTACTTGCTTGAAACCATTTGAATTGGTTAAAATTTTTATAAACCAAGTTTACTAATAATAAGAGAATATTCTACGTAGAGAAAAACTAAAACAAATACGGTCCTTCAGGCCAGCGTAATTAAAAAACAAGATATAAATAAATTAAATAAGTATTAAAATTATTGTATATTTAGAAAAGGTGGATCCACTTTCATGAAACCATTTGAATAGGTTAAAATTTTTATAAAACAAGTTTACTTATAATGAAAAAATATGTAAAATAGAGAAAAACCTTAACAAATACAGTCTAAAGGCCTGAGAAATAAAAAAACAAGATATAAAAATTTAAATAGGTATCAAAAATATTGTATTTTTAGAATCTTTGGATCTACTTGCATAAAACCATTTGAATTGGTTAAAATTTTTATAAACCAAGTTTACTAATAATAATAGAATATTCTACGTAGAGGAAAACTAAAACAAATACGGCCCTTCAGGCCAGCGTAATTAAAAAACAAGATATAAATAAATTAAAAAAGTATTAAAATTATCGTATATTTAGAAAAGGTGGATCCACTTTCATGAAACCATTTGAATTGGTTAAAATTCTTATAAACCAAGTTTACTTATAATAGAAAAATATATAAAATAGAGAAAAACTTAAACAAATACAGTCCAAAAGGCCTGAGAAATAAAAAAACATAATATAAAAAATTTAAATAGGTATCAAAATTATTATATTTTTATAAACGTTGGATCCACTTGCATGAAACCATCTGAATAGGTTAAAATTTTTATAAAACAAGTTTACTTATAATGAAAAAATATGTAAAATAGAGAAAAACCTAAACAAATACAGTCAAAAAGGCCTGAGAAATAAAAAAACAAGATATAAAAAATTTAATTAGGTATCAAAATTATTGTATTTTTATAAACGTTGGATCTACTTGCATAAAACCATTTGAATTGGTTAAAATTTTTATAAACCAATTTTACTAATAATGAGAGAATATTCTACGTAGAGAAAAACTTAAACAAATACGGCCCTTCAGGCCAGCGTAATTAAAAAACAAGATATAAATAAATTAAATAAGTATTAAAATTATTGTATATTTAGAAAAGGTGGATCCACTTTCATGAAACCATTTGAATAGGTTAAAATTTTTATAAAACAAGTTTACTTATAATGAAAAAATATGTAAAATAGAGAAAAACCTTAACAAATACAGTCCAAAAGGCCTGAGAAATAAAAAAACAAGATATAAAAATTTAAATAGGTATCAAAAATATTGTATTTTTAGAATCTTTGGATCTACTTGCATGAAACCATTTGAATTGGTTAAAATTTTTATAACACAAGTTTACTTATAATGAAAAAATATGTAAAAGAGAGAAAAACCTTAAAAAATACAGTCCAAAAGGCCTGAGTAATAAAAAAACAAGATATAATAATTTAAATAGGTATCAAAAATATTGTATTTTTAGAATCTTTGGATCCACTTTTATGAATTCATTTGAATTGGTTAAAATTTTTTTAAACCAATTTTACTAATAATGAGAGAATATTCTACGTAGAGAAAAACTTAAACAAATACGGCCCTTCAGGCCAGCGTAATTAAAAAACAAGATATAAATAAATTAAATAAGTATTAAAATTATTGTATATTTAGAAAAGGTGGATCCACTTTCATGAAACCATTTGAATAGGTTAAAATTTTTATAAAACAAGTTTACTTATAATGAAAAAATATGTAAAATAGAGAAAAACCTTAACAAATACAGTCCAAAAGGCCTGAGAAATAAAAAAACAAGATATAAAAATTTAAATAGGTATCAAAAATATTGTATTTTTAGAATCTTTGGATCTACTTGCATGAAACCATTTGAATTGGTTAAAATTTTTATAAACCAAATTTACTAATAATAAGAGAATATTCTACGTAGAGGAAAACTAAAACAAATACGGCCCTTCAGGCCAGCGTAATTAAAAAACAAGATATAAATAAATTAAATAAGTATTAAAATTATTGTATATTTAGAAAAGGTGGATCCACTTTCATGAAACCATTTGAATAGGTTAAAATTTTTATAAAACAAGTTTACTTATAATGAAAAAATATGCAAAATAGAGAAAAACCTTAACAAATACAGTCCAAAAGGCCTGAGAAATAAAAAAACAAGATATAAAAATATAAATAGGTATCAAAAATATTGTATTTTTAGAATCTTTGGATCTACTTGCATGAAACCATTTGAATTGGTTAAAATTTTTATATACCAAGTTTACTAATAATAAGAGAATATTCTATGTAGAGGAAAACTAAAACAAATACGGCCCACCAGGCCAGCGTAATTAAAAAACAAGATATAAATAAATTAAATAAGTATTAAAATTATTGTATATTTAGAAAAGGTGGATCCACTTTCATGAAATCATTTGAATTGGTTAAAATTCTTATAAACCAAGTTTACTTATAATGAAAAAATATATAAAATAGAGAAAAACCTAAACAAATACAGTCCAAAAGGCCTGAGAAATAAAAAAACATAATATAAAAAATTTAAATAGGTATCAAAATTATTGTATTTTTATAAACGTTGGATCCACTTGCATGAAACCATTTGAATAGGTTGAAATTTTTATAAAACAAGCTTACTTATAATGAAAAAATATGTGAAATAGAGAAAAACCTAAACAAATACAGTCCAAAAGGCCTGAGAAATAAAAAAACAAGATATAAAAAATTTAATTAGGTATCAAAATTATTGTATTTTTATAAACGTTGGATCTACTTGCATAAAACCATTTGAATTGGTTAAAATTTTTATAAACCCAGTTTACAAATAATGAGAGAATATTCTACGTAGAGAAAAACTTAAACAAATATGGCCCTTGAGGCCAGCGTAATTAAAAAACAAGATATAAATAAATTAAATAAGTATTAAAATTAATGTATATTTAGATAAGGTGTATTCACTTTCATGAAACCATTTGAATAGGTTAAAATTTTTATAAAACAAGTTTACTTATAATGAAAAAATATGTAAAATAGAGAAAAACCTAAACCAATACAGTCCAAAAGGCCTGAGAAATAAAAAAACAAGATATAAAAATTTAAATAGGTATCAAAAATATTGTATTTTTAGAATCATTGGATCTACTTGCATGAAACCATTTGAATTGGTTAATATTTTTATAAACCAAATTTACTAATAATAAGAGAATATTCTACGTAGAGGAAAACTAAAACAAATACGGCCCTTCAGGCCAGCGTAATTAAAAAACAAGATATAAATAAATTAAATAAGTATTAAAATTATTGTATATTTAGAAAAGGTGGATCCACTTTCATGAAACCATTTGAATAGGTTAAAATTTTTATAAAACAAGTTTACTAATAATAAGAGAATATTCTATGTAGAGGAAAACTAAAACAAATACGGCCCACCAGGCCAGCGTAATTAAAAAACAAGATATAAATAAATTAAATAAGTATTAAAAATATTGTATTTTTAGAATCTTTGGATCTACTTGCATGAAACCATTTGAATTGGTTAAAATTTTTATAAAACAAGTTTACTTATAATGAAAAAATATGTAAAAGAGAGAAAAACCTTAAAAAATACAGTCCAAAAGGCCTGAGAAATAAAAAAACAAGATATAATAATTTAAATAGGTATCAAAAATATTGTATTTTTAGAATCTTTGGATCCACTTTTATGAATTCATTTGAATTGGTTAAAATTTTTATAAACCAATTTTACTAATAATGAGAGAATATTCTACGTAGAGAAAAACTTAAACAAATACGGCCCTTCAGGCCAGCGTAATTAAAAAACAAGATATAAATAAATTAGATAAGTATTAAAATTATTGTATATTTAGAAAAGGTGGATCCACTTTCATGAAACCATTTGAATAGGTTAAAAGTTTAAAAAACAAGTTTACTTATAATGAAAAAATATGTAAAATAGAGAAAAACCTTAACAAATACAGTCCAAAAAGCCTGAGAAATAAAAAAACAAGATATAAAAATTTAAATAGGTATCAAAAATATTGTATTTTTAGAATCTTTGGATCTACTTGCATGAAACCATTTGAATTGGTTAAAATTTTTTAATACCAAGTTTACTAATAATAAGAGAATATTCTATGTAGAGGAAAACTATAACAAATACGGCCCACCAGGCCAGCGTAATTAAAAAACAAGATATAAATAAATTAAATAAGTATTAAAATTATTGTATATTTAGAAAAGGTGGATCCACTTTCATGAAATCATTTGAATTGGTTAAAATTCTTATAAACCAAGTTTACTTATAATAGAAAAATATATAAAATAGAGAAAAACTTAAACAAATACAGTCCAAAAGGCCTGAGAAATAAAAAAACATAATATAAAAAATTTAAATAGGTATCAAAATTATTGTATTTTTATAAACGTTGGATCCACTTGCATGAAACCATTTGAATAGGTTGAAATTTTTATAAAACAAGTTTACTTATAATGAAAAAATATGTGAAATAGAGAAAAACCTAAACAAATACAGTCCAAAAGGCCTGAGAAATAAAAAAACAAGATATAAAAAATTTAATTAGGTATCAAAATTATTGTATTTTTATAAACGTTGGATCTACTTGCATAAAACCATTTGAATTGGTTAAAATTTTTATAAACCCAGTTTACAAATAATGAGAGAATATTCTACGTAGAGAAAAACTTAAACAAATATGGCCCTTGAGGCCAGCGTAATTAAAAAACATATAAATAAATTAAATAAGTATTAAAATTAATGTATATTTAGATAAGGTGTATTCACTTTCATGAAACCATTTGAATAGGTTAAAATTTTTATAAAACAAGTTTACTTATAATGAAAAAATATGTAAAATAGAGAAAAACCTAAACCAATACAGTCCAAAAGGCCTGAGAAATAAAAAAACAAGATATAAAAATTTAAATAGGTATCAAAAATATTGTATTTTTAGAATCTTTGGATCTACTTGCATGAAACCATTTGAATTAGTTAATATTTTTATAAACCAAATTTACTAATAATAAGAGAATATTCTACGTAGAGGAAAACTAAAACAAATACGGCCCTTCAGGCCAGCGTAATTAAAAAACAAGATATAAATAAATTAAATAAGTATTAAAATTATTGTATATTTAGAAAAGGTGGATCCACTTTCATGAAACCATTTGAATAGGTTAAAATTTTTATAAAACAAGTTTACTTATAATGAAAAAATATGTAAAATAGAGAAAAACCTTAACAAATACAGTCCAAAAAGCCTGAGAAATAAAAAAACAAGATATAAAAATTTAAATAGGTATCAAAGATATTGTATTTTTAGAATCTTTGGATCTACTTGCATAAAACCATTTGAATTGGTTAAAATTTTTATAAACCAAGTTTACTAATAATAAGAGAATATTCTACGTAGAGGAAAACTAAAACAAATACGGCCCTTCAGGCCAGCGTAATTAAAAAACAAGATATAAATAAATTAAAAAAGTATTAAAATTATTGTATATTTAGAAAAGGTGGATCCACTCTCATGAAAACATTTGAATAGGTTAAAATTTTTATAAAACAAGTTTACTTGTAATGAAAAAATATGTAAAATAGAGAAAAACCTTAACAAATACAGTCCAAAAGGCCTGAGAAATAAAAAAACAAGATATAAAAATTTAAATAGGTATCAAAAATATTGTATTTTTAGAATCTTTGGATCTACTTGCATGAAACCATTTGAATTGGTTAAAATTTTTATAAACCAAATTTACTAATAATAAGAGAATATTCTACGTAGAGGAAAACTAAAACAAATACGGCCCTTCAGGCCAGCGTAATTAAAAAACAAGATATAAATAAATTAAATAAGTATTAAAATTATTGTTTATTTAGAAAAGGTGGATCCACTTTCATGAAACCATTTGAATAGATTAAAATTTTTATAAAACAAGTTTACTTATAATGAAAAAATATGTAAAATAGAGAAAAACCTTAACAAATACAGTCCAAAAAGCCTGAGAAATAAAAAAACAAGATATAAAAATTTAAATAGGTATCAAAAATATTGTATTTTTAGAATCTTTGGATCTACTTGCATGAAACCATTTGAATTGGTTAAAATTTTTATAAACCAAGTTTACTAACAATAAGAGAATATTCTACGTAGAGGAAAACTAAAACAAATACGGCCCTTCAGGCCAGCGTAATTAAAAAACAAGATATAAATAAATTAAAAAAGTATTAAAATTATTGTATATTTAGAAAAGGTGGATCCACTTTCATGAAACCATTTGAATAGGTTAAAATTTTTATAAAACAAGTTTACTTATAATGAAAGAATATGTAAAATAGAGAAAAACCTTAACAAATACAGTCCAAAAGGCCTGAGAAATAAAAAAACAAGATATAAAAATATAAGTAGGTATCAAAAATATTGTATTTTTAGAATCTTTGGATCTACTTGCTTGAAACCATTTGAATTGGTTAAAATTTTTATAAACCAAGTTTACTAATAATAAGAGAATATTCTATGTAGAGGAAAACTGTTGGACTGTGGCGCCTCCGCGCACTTCCTTTTTGTACTATGTGGTGAAGAAGGAGGAGAAGCTAACAGTTCAGTTCCATGCTGATCGTCGCTCAGTACATATCACAGACGCGTATTGATTGCTTATAATAAAATCACTTATTAATTATTGTTAATTAAACGTGTAAATGAAGAGTTATAAATAAAGATTAGAGAAGACGAGTATTATTAAATAAACTGTGCTGATTAATAAAAAGAAGAGTGTTTATTTTATTTGCTTTAATCACATAACCCAATAGGTTATCGGCCCGCCATCGCTTCCACGGCGCGTGTGCCTTTTTTTTTGTGTGTTGATTAAAATAAAAAGCAAATAATTTTTGGTGAGAGAAATTATTTTAAGAAGTGTGTATAAAAATTAATTAAATTTTGGTGAGAGAAATTAAAGAAGTGTGTGGAAAATTATTTTTTAAAAAATAAAATTAATTATTTTTGTGTGTTTCCATTTATATATTTATATATATATATATAGAAGAGAAAATGGAGACCGAGCAGAAAGTAAAAGGTAGGATTTTTTTTATTATTGGTGTGAAATGGATGAGAGAGAAAAATTACCGGTAATTAATTAATTAAATTGAATTTTTTTTTATTGCTAAATTAATTATTGAAAAGTGGATGAGTAAAGGAATTAAAAATTAAATTTTTATTTGACGTGTATGTGTATGTGTGTGTTTTACACAAAATGGCCGAAACCGACGCCAAGTTTTTCTCGATGGTGATGTACACGCCGGGCAGAAATTGTGTTTTACAAAGATGGCGCTCGAAATTTTTTTTTATTGTTAAAATAAAAACGATCGATGACGAGAGAAATAATTTTTAATTTTCTTTCTTTTCAATAATTAAATATAAAAAGAAAAGTGAATAGATTTTGTTCGTACGAAAATGAAATTAATTAGATGCGCATAAATAAGACGTGAAATTTTTATTATTATTATTTTAGCGGGAAATGAAATTCGTGTGTGTGTTTTTGCGCGTGTATGTGTCCTGCACCCGGAAATACACGCACGAACATAACCGTTTTTTTTAAGAAATGAAGAAAATAAAATGAATTTTTTTTGAGGTTATGTGTATGTGTCTTTGCATGTATGTGTTCTACGTGTAAGATTACATGAATTTTAACCTTTTTTTTAAAAATTATAAGAGAACGAAACGAAAAGTTGTAGATGTGAATTTATTATATGCATATAAAATAAAGATGTGAATTTTTATTAAATTCTTTAAATAATTCTTTTTAGAATAAGACTTAAATTTAAGCAATATATTTCTTTTAGAAAATAAAGATCTATACATCAGTCTCATGACAATGTATGAAGCAAATGGGATGAGAGAGAAATATGGAGGTGAAAACGTTGTAGTCAGGTTAGATGAGAACGTGATTCGACTTGTAACCGAAAGTGGCTCAACTGTTTATATAGGTGTGTAATTTTTTTTAGAAAAGATAAAATTTTTAAATAAATTTTTTTTGACGTCAAATTAATAAAATTAGGTACCTAAAATTAAAACTAAAATTTAAAAATTCATGAATTTTAAAATAAATAAATTTTTTTCAACATTAGCTGGTTTGTGAATAGTATAAATTATTATTGTGTTCATAATATGTTAAATATTTACAAGGGTGATCTTGAATAATATCTTGTGTTCGGATATGTGAAAGGTCATTCACTTTGTAGTTTTTCGTGCTTGTGTTCAGTCGATAAATTACGGAGTTAAATTCTTACCCTTTTATTACTTGTGCATGATTAGACTAAGTTAAAATCTTTTCAGATAAAAATACCATCGAAGAAAAGGAGTGGGATTTGATATCTGAAGCTGTAAAAAGGGAAGAATCATTGGGAAATAAGCTGCTCATTCCCATAGAAATCCAGCAAACAGAACTTAATGAAGGGGGTTTTGAGTTTGTAGATACGCGAAATGATGAGTCTGAAAATGAAAAGAAAAATGACGAGAAAAATGAATTAGATGATGTGAATAGAGGAGGCCATGGCATGAATGATGAGGATGATGTGATCGTGACTGATGCGTCTACTCAGACCCCACCTTTCGGTGAGAAACAAAAACCTTTAATTAAAAATGTTGAAAAATGTAACCTAAATCTGCAGAAGGGTTACAGTAAAAATCAAAATGTAAGTTTTGAAACTAAATTAAATGATTCTGAAGTTTTAGATGGGCAGAATTTTTATGATGAGATGCAGAGAAAATTTGATGCGTACTTGAAAGAAGTGAAGGAACAGCACAAAAAGAATTTAGATGTGATGGCAGCTAAAAATGATATTATTGCCAAGCATACTCAAGGTGTGATGAATGAAGTGGAAAGTAGGCTAGATAGGAGAGTGACAAGAATAGAAAATACTCTTTCTGGAGTTAAAAATTTAGATGAGATTGCTGGCACTTTGAAGAGAGCCTTAGATAGGGTAGATGGGACAAATAATGACGAGATACAAAATAGAGAGGTAAGAGACCATAATAATTCTAATTTATTTAATTCTACGATGGCGCCTGAAAGTATAAATATTTCTAATAAAAATGATATCACATTAATAATTCGAGACGAGATTAAAAAGTTAGGAATTAGTACGTTTTCGAATAAAAATTATTCAAATAAAGACGAGTCGATTGTAAATGAATTGAAAGATGTATTAAAGACCGGTTTATCATCTCGAGATACAGGTTCTAGAAGAGATTACAAGTTAACTAATAAAATGCGTTTTGAACATTTTATGGACTTTTTTACGTCAGAATTAAGAACAAAGGATTTGTTATATGTTATTGATACAAAAATTAAAGTAAATGATAATTTAGATGAGCGTACTATAGAAAGTAATAAATTTAGAGTCCGTGATATATTGATAAATAGAATAGATCAAAATTATCATAATAAAATTTTAGATGAGTCAAATCCTATTAAAATGTTAGAAAAGATACAAGAAATAAAAAGATGTGAAAATAATTTAACTTCCGTGGATCTTAGAAAACGGTTGTATAATATACAATATAATCCTAACAAAGAAAATGCAGCAGAATTTTGGGATAGATTTGACGAGTTGACGAGAAATTACAATAACATCCCAAATGCTCCTGCCCTTTCTGAACAAGAAATTAGAGACGCGTTTTATCAAGCAATAGAAAAGAATATACCTCAGGTACACCATCTAGAATTTGTAAATGTAAATTTGACGGGTAAAAGTCTCTCTTACGAGGACTTAAAACGTTTTATCATACAGCATGAAGCAAGTAGACGAGGTGGTCAAGGTGGTTCTGGCACTTCACAAAGTGTACAAGCTATGGTCACATGGCCTTCTGGAAGCCAACAGCGGTGTTTTCACTGTGATGGCTTAGGGCATATTGGTAGAAATTGCCCTCGTAAAAATTTGGAAGGAAAGCTATGCTATTCCTGTAAGGAATACACTACTGACCATATAGCAGCAAATTGTCCTTTAAATAGAGGATCAAATCGGCGAGATAGAAGGTATGATAATAACAATAGACGCGATTATAAAAACAATGGTGGTGGTCGTGGTTTTAAAAGAAAGATAGAAAGTAATAATGACGAGTCTAACTCAAAAAGAACCAAGTTTAATAATAGGGGTAGAGGAAATTATAAAAACAGGGGTCGAGGCGGAAAACAGCAAAACAATGGGCAGCAAGAAAAGAAGAGCTCTGACAGTAAAGGTAACCTTGATTGTTTAAATATTTTTAATACTGATTTAAATAGACGAGATAATATAACTCAAGTTAGCTTTACCGGATTAAACAATAATAAATTACTAGCCGAATTTTTGGCCGATTCCGGAGCTACAGAGCATCTTACAAATTCTAAATTAATATTTAAGACGTTAGATGAGAATTATAATAATATTATAAAATGCGCAAATAAAGATGAGTCAGCGAATTTTAAATCGGAGGGAGTAGGAGTTGTAGATTTGATAAATTCGGATAATAATATTTCTTTAAGAAATGTAATTTGCGCTGAAGGCTTATCGGAAAACTTGCTTTCCCTGAGAAAATTTGCTGATAAAGGTTTAGCTATTTATTTAGATAATGAAAAAATTAATATTTTTGACCCTGTTTCTAAGAAATCATTTATCTCTGGTATATATGATAAACCTTACTGGAAAATAGAATTTGAAGTGAATAATTTAGATGAGAACATAAACTCAGAACAAAGTCCTTTAAATAATAAAATTATTGCATACTTAACGACGAGAAGTAACCGAAATTATGAATTAAAAGATAAATCTGATAAAAATAGTAAAAGTCATTTAGATGAGAAATTAGATGTGATTATTGAAAATTTCTGTGACAATAATTTATTTGATAATGAGACTGTAGTAGAAGTTGATTTAAATGATGCGATTTTTGAAAATAGCTTAAGAGACAGAATTTTAAATAATCCCGATGAATCGCTTTTTACTGATGATGAATTCGAAGAGAAAAACGAATTAAATTTTGATAAACACAACAATGTGTTTGTTAAAAATAACAGAGAAATGTTATGGCATGTCAGAATGGGCCATGCGTCGTTGGGATATTTAAAAAGGCTTCAAAAATTATATCCAGAAATAAAAGATTTAAAAGATGCGAAATTTGATGAGAAAATTTTAGATTGTGAAATATGCTTGATTTCTAAACTAAATAAATTGCCGTTCAATAATGTAAGATTTAGAGCAAATGAACCGTTACAAATAATTCACTCCGATATAATGGGTCCTATTAGTCCTATGACTTACCCAAAAAGGTATAGATACATTTCTGTATTCATAGATGACTATTCTAGGGCGGCAATGGCTTTTGGCATGAAAACAAAAGATGAGACTGGAACATGCCTTGAACTGTTTGTTAAAAGCACTAGAAACTTTATTGGACGAGATGCTAAAGTTTGTTACCTAAGAACTGACCAAGGTACTGAATTTACTGGTGGGAAAACTAAAGAAGTATTGGAGAAATTAGGAGCTGAGTTAGAACTCGCAACTCCTGATACTCCAGAACATAATGGTGTTTCGGAGAGATTTAATCAAACCATTCAAAAGAAAATCCGTTCTTTAATGTATGATGCGAAACTTCCTGAAAATATGTGGGACTTAGCTTTAGGTGCGGCTGTCTATGCGTATAATCGCACACCACATAAGTCTGTAGACATGAATATACCGTTATGCAAACTAAATCCCAGATTTGAACCAAAATTAAGCCAATTAAAACGTTTTGGTTGTTTGTCATATATTAAAATACATAGAAGGATAGGTCCTAAATTTAGGAGAATAGCGATGAGAGTTGTATTAGTAGGATATAAATCAACTGGCTTTATTTTTCTTAAACCTGAAGAAGGAAAATTTTATGAAAGCCGAAATGTTAGATTTAACGAAAAATTGGTTTTTGGTGACAAATATAGAAAGAATAGCATAACAGATTGGGAAAATGTCTTTGATGAGATAGACAAAGAAAATTGGTTTGTTAAATTTGAAGAGAAACCAAAAGAAAATGTTAATAACATACAAAGAACGGAGGGAGCGTTAAAAAGAAAAAGAGGTAGACCCAGTAAAAATATTCTAGTAAACTCTATTAATGTACCTTTAGAAGAGTCTGAAGAAGAGACTGAAATTTTAGATGATGAATATTATCATGCATTGCTCACTAAAATTAATAAAGATCCAGGTTCTTATAAAGAAGCCATGAAATCAGACGAGAAAAATAAGTGGGATCTTGCAGTAAAAGACGAGCTAAATTCAATGAATAAAAATAAAGTATGGAATTTTGTTAAAAGACCTCTTATAGATGAATATGGTACTAAACCAAATATAATTGATTCTCGATGGGTTTTAAAGAAAAAGATTGAGCCTAATGGCAAAATCAAACATAAGGCGAGATTAGTAATAAGAGGGTTTAAAGACAAAAATACATACGATCTGAAAGACACTTATGCTCCTGTTTCTAGACTTGTATTAATTAGAGCAGTACTTGCAATCATAAATAAATATGACTTAGATGTGTGTCAAATGGACGTGAAAACTGCCTTCCTAAATGGTAAAATCGAAGACGAGATATACATGGAAATACCAGAAGGGGTGAATGTCTCAGAAAAATTTAGACGAGAAAATGTTTGCAAAATAGAAAGAGCATTATATGGTTTAAAAATTAGCCCTAAAAGATGGAATGAACGTTTTAGTGAAGTAGCTTCAAAAATTGGGTTAACTTCACATTATGATGAACCATGTCTATTTACTTGGAGAGATGGGGATAAATTTCTCATATTATTACTATACGTAGACGATATGTTAATCGCTAGTAATGATTTAGTCAAATTGGAGCAAATAAAACTGAAGTTGAAAGATGAGTTTGAAATGACAGATCTAGGAGAGCCTAAAAGTTTTCTTGGGATTAACTTAGAACGAAATCGATCGGAGAGAATTTTAAGTTTATCACAAGAAGATTATATAGAAAAAATGTTAGAAAGATTTGGTTTTAAAGAAAAACATCCTCAAAGAACGCCTATGGTAACGCATCAGGTGGCAAATCGAAAAAGAAAAGAACGAGAAGAGTCTGATGATGATGAGAAATTGAATAAAAATTTACTTAAGGCTGATACACCTTATAGGGAAGCTGTTGGTTCTTTAGCATATTTGGCAAACGTTACTAGACCTGATATTGCATATACCATAAATATATTGAGTAGACATCAGGTTGAACCGACTGAAAATGAGTGGTCTATGATTGAAAGGGTATTTCGATATCTTAAAGGAACCGTAGATTTGAAATTGACATACACGGGTCTAAATAATAAACTAGAAGGCTATTCTGACTCTAGTTATTCTGATTGTAAGAAATCATTAACAACTAGTGGATATGTTGTTAGATTGTTTGGCGATTCAATAGCCTGGAAGACACGTAAACTGTCTTACGTAAATTTGTCTACTTGTGAGGCTGAATACGTTGCGATGAGTAATGCGACCCAAGAAATGATTTCAATCTTTAATTCACTGAAATTAATGTTGAACATTCCTTTAATGCCCTTGACCCTTTGGTGTGATAATTCAGCTGCGGATAAGAATACTAAGACGAGAGGTAGTAATCGATTAAGACACATAATAGACTCTAAGGTTGACTATTTTAAAGAGTGTCTCAAAAAGGGTTATATCGAAGTTAGATGGGTACCTTCTAAAGAACAAATAGCCGATATTTTTACTAAACCATTGGCTTTTGATTTGCACAGACAATTGACTAATTCAATCTTAAACTTGGAGAGTTAGACGAGTTAAATTGTATATGATGTGTATTCGATGAGATGAACTAATAATTGATTTGATTTGTTTCAGATAAATAGAAAGTGCTTGAGACGGGAGGGAGTGTTGGACTGTGGCGCCTCCGCGCACTTCCTTTTTGTACTATGTGGTGAAGAAGGAGGAGAAGCTAACAGTTCAGTTCCATGCTGATCGTCGCTCAGTACATATCGCAGACGCGTATTGATTGCTTATAATAAAATCACTTATTAATTATTGTTAATTAAACGTGTAAATGAAGAGTTATAAATAAAGATTAGAGAAGACGAGTATTATTAAATAAACTGTGCTGATTAATAAAAAGAAGAGTGTTTATTTTATTTGCTTTAATCACATAACCCAATAAAAACTAAAACAAATACGGCCCACCAGGCCAGCGTAATTAAAAAACAAGATATAAATAAATTAAATAAGTATTAAAATTATTGTATATTTAGAAAAGGTGGATCCACTTTCATGAAACCGTTTGAATTGGTTAAAATTCTTATAAACCAAGTTTACTTATAATAGAAAAATATATAAAATAGAGAAAAACTTAAACAAATACAGTCCAAAAGGCCTGAGAAATAAAAAAACATAATATAAAAAATTTAAATAGGTATCAAAATTATTGTATTTTTATAAACGTTGGATCCACTTGCATGAAACCATTTGAATAGGTTAAAATTTTTATAAAACAAGTTTACTTATAATGAAAAAATATGTGAAATAGAGAAAAACCTAAACAAATACAGTCCAAAAGGCCTGAGAAATAAAAAAACAAGATATAATAATTTAAATAGGTATCAAAATTATTGTATTTTTATAAACGTTGGATCCACTCTCATGAAACCATTTGAATAGGTTAAAATTTTTATAAAACAAGTTTACTTATAATGAAAAAATATGTAAAATAGAGAAAAACCTTAAAAAATACAGTCCAAAAGGCCTGAGAAATAAAAAAACAAGATATAAAAATATAAATAGGTATCAAAAATATTGTATTTTTAGAATCTTTGGATCTACTTGCTTGAAACCATTTGAATTGGTTAAAATTTTTATATACCAAGTTTACTAATAATAAGAGAATATTCTATGTAGAGGAAAACTAAAACAAATACGGCCCACCAGGCCAGCGTAATTAAAAAACAAGATATAAATAAATTAAATAAGTATTAAAATTATTGTATATTTAGAAAAGGTGGATCCACTTTCATGAAACCATTTGAATTGGTTAAAATTCTTATAAACCAAGTTTACTTATAATAGAAAAATATATAAAATAGAGAAAAACTTAAACAAATACAGTCCAAAAGGCCTGAGAAATAAAAAAACATAATATAAAAACTTAAATAGGTATCAAAATTATTGTATTTTTATAAACGTTGGATCCACTTGCATGAAACCATTTGAATAGGTTAAAATTTTTATAAAACAAGTTTACTTATAATGAAAAAATATGTAAAATAGAGAAAAACCTAAACAAATACAGTCAAAAGGGCCTGAGAAATAAAAAAACAAGATATAAAAAATTTAATTAGGTATCAAAATTATTGTATTTTTATAAACGTTGGATCTACTTGCATAAAACCATTTGAATTGGTTAAAATTTTTATAAACCAATTTTACTAATAATGAGAGAATATTCTACGTAGAGAAAAACTTAAACAAATACGGCCCTTCAGGCCAGCGTAATTAAAAAACAAGATATAAATAAATTAAATAAGTATTAAAATTATTGTATATTTAGAAAAGGTGGATCCACTTTCATGAAACCATTTGAATTGGTTAAAATTCTTATAAACCAAGTTTACTTATAATAAAAAAATATATAAAATAGAGAAAAACTTAAACAAATACAGTCCAAAAGGCCTGAGAAATAAAAAAACATAATATAAAAAATTTAAATAGGTATTAAAATTATTGTATATTTAGAAAAGGTGGATCCACTTTCATGAAACCATTTGAATAGGTTAAAATTTTTATAAAACAAGTTTACTTATAATGAAAAAATATGTAAAATAGAGAAAAACCTAAACAAATACAGTCAAAAAGGCCTGAGAAATAAAAAAACAAGATATAAAAAATTTAATTAGGTATCAAAATTATTGTATTTTTATAAACGTTGGATCTACTTGCATAAAACCATTTGAATTGGTTAAAATTTTTATAAACCAATTTTACTAATAATGAGAGAATATTCTACGTAGAGAAAAACTTAAACAAATACGGCCCTTCAGGCCAGCGTAATTAAAAAACAAGATATAAATGAATTAAATAAGTATTAAAATTATTGTATATTTAGAAAAGGTGGATCCACTTTCATGAAACCATTTGAATAGGTTAAAATTTTTATAAAACAAGTTTACTTATAATGAAAAAATATGTAAAATAGAGAAAAACCTTAACAAATACAGTCCAAAAGGCCTGAGAAATAAAAAAACAAGATATAAAAATTTAAATAGGTATCAAAAATATTGTATTTTTAGAATCTTTGGATCTACTTGCATAAAACCATTTGAATTGGTTAAAATTTTTATAAACCAAGTTTACTAATAATAATAGAATATTCTACGTAGAGGAAAACTAAAACACATACGGCCCTTCAGGCCAGCGTAATTAAAAAACAAGATATAAATAAATTAAAAAAGTATTAAAATTATTGTATATTTAGAAAAGGTGGATCCACTCTCATGAAACCATTTGAATTGGTTAAAATTCTTATAAACCAAGTTTACTTATAATAGAAAAATATATAAAATAGAGAAAAACTTAAACAAATACAGTCCAAAAGGCCTGAGAAATAAAAAAACATAATATAAAAAATTTAAATAGTTATCAAAATTATTGTATTTTTATAAACGTTGGATCCACTTGCATGAAACCATTTGAATAGGTTAAAATTTTTATAAAACAAGTTTACTTATAATGAAAAATTATGTAAAATAGAGAAAAACCTAAACAAATACAGTCAAAAAGGCCTGAGAAATAAAAAAACAAGATATAAAAAATTTAATTAGGTATCAAAATTATTGTATTTTTATAAACGTTGGATCTACTTGCATAAAACCATTTGAATTGGTTAAAATTTTTATAAACCAATTTTACTAATAATGAGAGAATATTCTACGTAGAGAAAAACTTAAACAAATACGGCCCTTCAGGCCAGCGTAATTAAAAAACAAGATATAAATAAATTAAATAAGTATTAAAATTATTGTATATTTAGAAAAGGTGGATCCACTCTCATGAAACCATTTGAATAGGTTAAAATTTTTATAAAACAAGTTTACTTATAATGAAAAAATATGTAAAATAGAGAAAAACCTAAACAAATACAGTCCAAAAGGCCTGAGAAATAAAAAAACAAGATATAAAAATATAAATAGGTATCAAAAATATTGTATTTTTAGAATCTTTGGATCTACTTGCTTGAAACCATTTGAATTGGTTAAAATTTTTATAAACCAAGTTTACTAATAATAAGAGAATATTCTATGTAGAGGAAAACTAAAACAAGTACGGCCCACCAGGCCAGCGTAATTAAAAAACAAGATATAAATAAATTAAATAAGTATTAAAATTATTGTATATTTAGAAAAGGTGGATCCACTTTCATGAAACCGTTTGAATTGGTTAAAATTCTTATAAACCAAGTTTACTTATAATAGAAAAATATATAAAATAGAGAAAAACTTAAACAAATACAGTCCAAAAGGCCTGAGAAATAAAAAACATAATATAAAAAATTTAAATAGGTATCAAAATAATTGTATTTTTATAAACGTTGGATCCACTTGCATGAAACCATTTGAATAGGTTGAAATTTTTATAAAACAAGTTTACTTATAATGAAAAAATATGTGAAATAGAGAAAAACCTAAACAAATACAGTCCAAAAGGCCTGAGAAATAAATAAACAAGATATAAAAAATTTAATTAGGTATCAAAATTATTGTATTTTTATAAACGTTGGATCTACTTGCATAAAACCATTTGAATTGGTTAAAATTTTTATAAACCCAGTTTACAAATAATGAGAGAATATTCTACGTAGAGAAAAACTTAAACAAATATGGCCCTTGAGGACAGCGTAATTAAAAAACAAGATATAAATAAATTAAATAAGTATTAAAATTAATGTATATTTAGATAAGGTGTATTCACTTTCATGAAAACATTTGAATAGGTTAAAATTTTTATAAAACAAGTTTACTTATAATGAAAAAATATGTAAAATAGAGAAAAACCTAAACCAATACAGTCCAAAAGGCCTGAGAAATAAAAAAACAAGATATAAAAAATTTAATTAGGTATCAAAATTATTGTATTTTTATAATCGTTGGATCCACTTTCATGAAACCATTTGAATTGGTTAAAATTCTTATAAACCAAGTTTACTTATAATAGAAAAATATATAAAATAGAGAAAAACTTAAACAAATACAGTCCAACAGGCCTGAGAAATAAAAAAACATAATATAAAAAATTTAACTAGATATCAAAATTATTGTATTTTTATAAACGTTGGATCTACTTGCATAAAACCATTTGAATTGGTTAAAATTTTTATAAACCAATTTTACTAATAATGAGAGAATATTCTACGTAGAGAAAAACTTAAACAAATACGGCCCTTCAGGCCAGCGTAATTAAAAAACAAGATATAAATAAATTAAATAAGTATTAAAATTATTGTATATTTAGAAAAGGTGGATCCACTTTCATGAAACCATTTGAATAGGTTAAAATTTTTATAAAACAAGTTTACTTATAATGAAAAAATATGTAAAATAGAGAAAAACCTAAACAAATACAGTCCAAAAGGCCTGAGAAATAAAAAAACAAGATATAAAAATATAAATAGGTATCAAAAATATTGTATTTTTAGAATCTTTGGATCTACTTGCTTGAAACCATTTGAATTGGTTAAAATTTTTATAAACCAAGTTTACTAATAATAAGAGAATATTCTATGTAGAGGAAAACTAAAACAAATACGGCCCACCAGGCCAGCGTAATTAAAAAACAAGATATAAATAAATTAAATAAGTATTAAAATTATTGTATATTTAGAAAAGGTGGATCCACTTTCATGAAACCGTTTGAATTGGTTAAAATTCTTATAAACCAAGTTTACTTATAATAGAAAAATATATAAAATAGAGAAAAACTTAAACAAATACAGTCCAAAAGGCCTGAGAAATAAAAAAACATAATATAAAAAATTTAAATAGATATCAAAATAATTGTATTTTTATAAACGTTGGATCCACTTGCATGAAACCATTTGAATAGGTTGAAATTTTTATAAAACAAGTTTACTTATAATGAAAAAATATGTGAAATAGAGAAAAACCTAAACAAATACAGTCCAAAAGGCCTGAGAAATAAATAAACAAGATATAAAAAATTTAATTAGGTATCAAAATTAAAGTATTTTTATAAACGTTGGATCTACTTGCATAAAACCATTTGAATTGGTTAAAATTTTTATAAACCCAGTTTACAAATAATGAGAGAATATTCTACGTAGAGAAAAACTTAAACAAATATGGCCCTTGAGGACAGCGTAATTAAAAAACAAGATATAAATAAATTAAATAAGTATTAAAATTAATGTATATTTAGATAAGGTGTATTCACTTTCATGAAAACATTTGAATAGGTTAAAATTTTTATAAAACAAGTTTACTTATAATGAAAAAATATGTAAAATAGAGAAAAACCTAAACCAATACAGTCCAAAAGGCCTGAGAAATAAAAAAACAAGATATAAAAAATTTAATTAGGTATCAAAATTATTGTATTTTTATAATCGTTGGATCCACTTTCATGAAACCATTTGAATTGGTTAAAATTCTTATAAACCAAGTTTACTTATAATAGAAAAATATATAAAATAGAGAAAAACTTAAACAAATTCAGTCCAAAAGGCCTGAGAAATAAAAAAACATAATATAAAAAATTTAACTAGGTATCAAAATTATTGTATTTTTATAAACGTTGGATCTACTTGCATAAAACCATTTGAATTGGTTAAAATTTTTATAAACCAATTTTACTAATAATGAGAGAATATTCTACGTAGAGAAAAACTTAAACAAATACGGCCCTTCAGGCCAGCGTAATTAAAAAACAAGATATAAATAAATTAAATAAGTATTAAAATTATTGTATATTTAGAAAAGGTGGATCCACTTTCATGAAACCATTTGAATAGGTTAAAATTTTTATAAAACAAGTTTACTTATAATGAAAAAATATGTAAAATAGAGAAAAACCTAAACAAATACAGTCCAAAAGGCCTGAGAAATAAAAAAACAAGATATAAAAATATAAATAGGTATCAAAAATATTGTATTTTTAGAATCTTTGGATCTACTTGCTTGAAACCATTTGAATTGGTTAAAATTTTTATAAACCAAGTTTACTAATAATAAGAGAATATTCTATGTAGAGGAAAACTAAAACAAATACGGCCCACCAGGCCAGCGTAATTAAAAAACAAGATATAAATAAATTAAATAAGTATTAAAATTATTGTATATTTAGAAAAGGTGGATCCACTTTCATGAAACCGTTTGAATTGGTTAAAATTCTTATAAACCAAGTTTACTTATAATAGAAAAATATATAAAATAGAGAAAAACTTAAACAAATACAGTCCAAAAGGCCTGAGAAATAAAAAAACATAATATAAAAAATTTAAATAGGTATCAAAATAATTGTATTTTTATAAACGTTGGATCCACTTGCATGAAACCATTTGAATAGGTTGAAATTTTTATAAAACAAGTTTACTTATAATGAAAAAATATGTGAAATAGAGAAAAACCTAAACAAATACAGTCCAAAAGGCCTGAGAAATAAATAAACAAGATATAAAAAATTTAATTAGGTATCAAAATTATTGTATTTTTATAAACGTTGGATCTACTTGCATAAAACCATTTGAATTGGTTAAAATTTTTATAAACCCAGTTTACAAATAATGAGAGAATATTCTACGTAGAGAAAAACTTAAACAAATATGGCCCTTGAGGACAGCGTAATTAAAAAACAAGATATAAATAAATTAAATAAGTATTAAAATTAATGTATATTTAGATAAGGTGTATTCACTTTCATGAAAACATTTGAATAGGTTAAAATTTTTATAAAACAAGTTTACTTATAATGAAAAAATATGTAAAATAGAGAAGAACCTAAACCAATACAGTCCAAAAGGCCTGAGAAATAAAAAAACAAGATATAAAAAATTTAATTAGGTATCAAAATTATTGTATTTTTATAATCGTTGGATCCACTTTCATGAAACCATTTGAATAGGTTAAAATTTTTATAAAACAAGTTTACTTATAATGAAAAAATATGTAAAATAGAGAAAAACCTTAACAAATACAGTCCAAAAGGCCTGAGAAATAAAAAAACAAGATATAAAAATTTAAATAGGTATCAAAAATATTGTATTTTTAGAATCTTTGGATCTACTTGCATGAAACCATTTGAATTGGTTAAAATTTTTATAAACCAAATTTACTAATAATAAGAGAATATTCTACGTAGAGGAAAACTAAAACAAATACGGCCCTTCAGGCCAGCGTAATTAAAAAACAAGATATAAATAAATTAAATAAGTATTAAAATTATTGTATATTTAGAAAAGGTGGATCCACTTTCATGAAACCATTTGAATAGGTTAAAATTTTTATAAAACAAGTTTACTTATAATGAAAAAATATGTAAAATAGAGAAAAACCTTAACAAATACAGTCCAAAAAGCCTGAGAAATAAAAAAACAAGATATAAAAATTTAAATAGGTATCAAAAATATTGTATTTTTAGAATCTTTGGATCTACTTGCATGAAACCATTTGAATTGGTTAAAATTTTTATAAACCCAGTTTACAAATAATGAGAGAATGTTCTACGTAGAGAAAAACTTAAACAAATATGGCCCTTGAGGCCAGCGTAATTAAAAAACAAGATATAAATAAATTAAATAAGTATTAAAATTAATGTATATTTAGATAAGGTGTATTCACTTTCATGAAACCATTTGAATAGGTTAAAATTTTTATAAAACAAGTTTACTTATAATGAAAAAATATGTAAAATTGAGAAAAACCTAAACCAATACAGTCCAAAAGGCCTGAGAAATAAAAAAACAAGATATAAAAAATTTAAATAGGTATCAAAATTATTGTATTTTTATAAACGTTGGATCCACTTGCATGAAACCATTTGAATAGGTTAAAATTTTTATAAAACAAGTTTACTTATAATGAAAAAATATGTAAAATAGAGAAAAACCTTAACAAATACAGTCCAAAAGGCCTGAGAAATAAAAAAACAAGATATAATAATTTAAATAGGTATCAAAAATATTGTATTTTTAGAATCTTTGGATCTACTTGCTTGAAACCATTTGAATTGGTTAAAATTTTTATAAACCAAGTTTACTAATAATAAGAGAATATTCTATGTAGAGGAAAACTAAAACAAATACGGCCCACCAGGCCAGCGTAATTAAAAAACAAGATATAAATAAATTAAATAAGTATTAAAATTATTGTATATTTAGAAAAGGTGGATCCACTTTCATGAAACCATTTGAATAGGTTAAAATTCTTATAAACCAAGTTTACTTATAATAGAAAAATATATAAAATAGAGAAAAACTTAAACAAATACAGTCCAAAAGGCCTGAGAAATAAAAAAACAAGATATAAAAATATAAATAGGTATCAAAAATATTGTATTTTTAGAATCTTTGGATCTACTTGCTTGAAACCATTTGAATTGGTTAAAATTTTTATATACCAAGTTTACTAATAATAAGAGAATATTCTATGTAGAGGAAAACTAAAACAAATACGGCCCACCAGGCCAGCGTAATTAAAAAACAAGATATAAATAAATTAAATAAGTATTAAAATTATTGTATATTTAGAAAAGGTGGATCCACTTTCATGAAACCATTTGAATTGGTTAAAATTCTTATAAACCAAGTTTACTTATAATAGAAAAATATATAAAATAGAGAAAAACTTAAACAAATACAGTCCAAAAGGCCTGAGAAATAAAAAAACATAATATAAAAACTTAAATAGGTATCAAAATTATTGTATTTTTATAAACGTTGGATCCACTTGCATGAAACCATTTGAATAGGTTAAAATTTTTATAAAACAAGTTTACTTATAATGAAAAAATATGTAAAATAGAGAAAAACCTAAACAAATACAGTCAAAAGGGCCTGAGAAATAAAAAAACAAGATATAAAAAATTTAATTAGGTATCAAAATTATTGTATTTTTATAAACGTTGGATCTACTTGCATAAAACCATTTGAATTGGTTAAAATTTTTATAAACCAATTTTACTAATAATGAGAGAATATTCTACGTAGAGAAAAACTTAAACAAATACGGCCCTTCAGGCCAGCGTAATTAAAAAACAAGATATAAATAAATTAAATAAGTATTAAAATTATTGTATATTTAGAAAAGGTGGATCCACTTTCATGAAACCATTTGAATTGGTTAAAATTCTTATAAACCAAGTTTACTTATAATAAAAAAATATATAAAATAGAGAAAAACTTAAACAAATACAGTCCAAAAGGCCTGAGAAATAAAAAAACATAATATAAAAAATTTAAATAGGTATTAAAATTATTGTATATTTAGAAAAGGTGGATCCACTTTCATGAAACCATTTGAATAGGTTAAAATTTTTATAAAACAAGTTTACTTATAATGAAAAAATATGTAAAATAGAGAAAAACCTAAACAAATACAGTCAAAAAGGCCTGAGAAATAAAAAAACAAGATATAAAAAATTTAATTAGGTATCAAAATTATTGTATTTTTATAAACGTTGGATCTACTTGCATAAAACCATTTGAATTGGTTAAAATTTTTATAAACCAATTTTACTAATAATGAGAGAATATTCTACGTAGAGAAAAACTTAAACAAATACGGCCCTTCAGGCCAGCGTAATTAAAAAACAAGATATAAATGAATTAAATAAGTATTAAAATTATTGTATATTTAGAAAAGGTGGATCCACTTTCATGAAACCATTTGAATAGGTTAAAATTTTTATAAAACAAGTTTACTTATAATGAAAAAATATGTAAAATAGAGAAAAACCTTAACAAATACAGTCCAAAAGGCCTGAGAAATAAAAAAACAAGATATAAAAATTTAAATAGGTATCAAAAATATTGTATTTTTAGAATCTTTGGATCTACTTGCATAAAACCATTTGAATTGGTTAAAATTTTTATAAACCAAGTTTACTAATAATAATAGAATATTCTACGTAGAGGAAAACTAAAACACATACGGCCCTTCAGGCCAGCGTAATTAAAAAACAAGATATAAATAAATTAAAAAAGTATTAAAATTATTGTATATTTAGAAAAGGTGGATCCACTCTCATGAAACCATTTGAATTGGTTAAAATTCTTATAAACCAAGTTTACTTATAATAGAAAAATATATAAAATAGAGAAAAACTTAAACAAATACAGTCCAAAAGGCCTGAGAAATAAAAAAACATAATATAAAAAATTTAAATAGTTATCAAAATTATTGTATTTTTATAAACGTTGGATCCACTTGCATGAAACCATTTGAATAGGTTAAAATTTTTATAAAACAAGTTTACTTATAATGAAAAATTATGTAAAATAGAGAAAAACCTAAACAAATACAGTCAAAAAGGCCTGAGAAATAAAAAAACAAGATATAAAAAATTTAATTAGGTATCAAAATTATTGTATTTTTATAAACGTTGGATCTACTTGCATAAAACCATTTGAATTGGTTAAAATTTTTATAAACCAATTTTACTAATAATGAGAGAATATTCTACGTAGAGAAAAACTTAAACAAATACGGCCCTTCAGGCCAGCGTAATTAAAAAACAAGATATAAATAAATTAAATAAGTATTAAAATTATTGTATATTTAGAAAAGGTGGATCCACTCTCATGAAACCATTTGAATAGGTTAAAATTTTTATAAAACAAGTTTACTTATAATGAAAAAATATGTAAAATAGAGAAAAACCTAAACAAATACAGTCCAAAAGGCCTGAGAAATAAAAAAACAAGATATAAAAATATAAATAGGTATCAAAAATATTGTATTTTTAGAATCTTTGGATCTACTTGCTTGAAACCATTTGAATTGGTTAAAATTTTTATAAACCAAGTTTACTAATAATAAGAGAATATTCTATGTAGAGGAAAACTAAAACAAGTACGGCCCACCAGGCCAGCGTAATTAAAAAACAAGATATAAATAAATTAAATAAGTATTAAAATTATTGTATATTTAGAAAAGGTGGATCCACTTTCATGAAACCGTTTGAATTGGTTAAAATTCTTATAAACCAAGTTTACTTATAATAGAAAAATATATAAAATAGAGAAAAACTTAAACAAATACAGTCCAAAAGGCCTGAGAAATAAAAAACATAATATAAAAAATTTAAATAGGTATCAAAATAATTGTATTTTTATAAACGTTGGATCCACTTGCATGAAACCATTTGAATAGGTTGAAATTTTTATAAAACAAGTTTACTTATAATGAAAAAATATGTGAAATAGAGAAAAACCTAAACAAATACAGTCCAAAAGGCCTGAGAAATAAATAAACAAGATATAAAAAATTTAATTAGGTATCAAAATTATTGTATTTTTATAAACGTTGGATCTACTTGCATAAAACCATTTGAATTGGTTAAAATTTTTATAAACCCAGTTTACAAATAATGAGAGAATATTCTACGTAGAGAAAAACTTAAACAAATATGGCCCTTGAGGACAGCGTAATTAAAAAACAAGATATAAATAAATTAAATAAGTATTAAAATTAATGTATATTTAGATAAGGTGTATTCACTTTCATGAAAACATTTGAATAGGTTAAAATTTTTATAAAACAAGTTTACTTATAATGAAAAAATATGTAAAATAGAGAAAAACCTAAACCAATACAGTCCAAAAGGCCTGAGAAATAAAAAAACAAGATATAAAAAATTTAATTAGGTATCAAAATTATTGTATTTTTATAATCGTTGGATCCACTTTCATGAAACCATTTGAATTGGTTAAAATTCTTATAAACCAAGTTTACTTATAATAGAAAAATATATAAAATAGAGAAAAACTTAAACAAATACAGTCCAACAGGCCTGAGAAATAAAAAAACATAATATAAAAAATTTAACTAGATATCAAAATTATTGTATTTTTATAAACGTTGGATCTACTTGCATAAAACCATTTGAATTGGTTAAAATTTTTATAAACCAATTTTACTAATAATGAGAGAATATTCTACGTAGAGAAAAACTTAAACAAATACGGCCCTTCAGGCCAGCGTAATTAAAAAACAAGATATAAATAAATTAAATAAGTATTAAAATTATTGTATATTTAGAAAAGGTGGATCCACTTTCATGAAACCATTTGAATAGGTTAAAATTTTTATAAAACAAGTTTACTTATAATGAAAAAATATGTAAAATAGAGAAAAACCTAAACAAATACAGTCCAAAAGGCCTGAGAAATAAAAAAACAAGATATAAAAATATAAATAGGTATCAAAAATATTGTATTTTTAGAATCTTTGGATCTACTTGCTTGAAACCATTTGAATTGGTTAAAATTTTTATAAACCAAGTTTACTAATAATAAGAGAATATTCTATGTAGAGGAAAACTAAAACAAATACGGCCCACCAGGCCAGCGTAATTAAAAAACAAGATATAAATAAATTAAATAAGTATTAAAATTATTGTATATTTAGAAAAGGTGGATCCACTTTCATGAAACCGTTTGAATTGGTTAAAATTCTTATAAACCAAGTTTACTTATAATAGAAAAATATATAAAATAGAGAAAAACTTAAACAAATACAGTCCAAAAGGCCTGAGAAATAAAAAAACATAATATAAAAAATTTAAATAGATATCAAAATAATTGTATTTTTATAAACGTTGGATCCACTTGCATGAAACCATTTGAATAGGTTGAAATTTTTATAAAACAAGTTTACTTATAATGAAAAAATATGTGAAATAGAGAAAAACCTAAACAAATACAGTCCAAAAGGCCTGAGAAATAAATAAACAAGATATAAAAAATTTAATTAGGTATCAAAATTATAGTATTTTTATAAACGTTGGATCTACTTGCATAAAACCATTTGAATTGGTTAAAATTTTTATAAACCCAGTTTACAAATAATGAGAGAATATTCTACGTAGAGAAAAACTTAAACAAATATGGCCCTTGAGGACAGCGTAATTAAAAAACAAGATATAAATAAATTAAATAAGTATTAAAATTAATGTATATTTAGATAAGGTGTATTCACTTTCATGAAAACATTTGAATAGGTTAAAATTTTTATAAAACAAGTTTACTTATAATGAAAAAATATGTAAAATAGAGAAGAACCTAAACCAATACAGTCCAAAAGGCCTGAGAAATAAAAAAACAAGATATAAAAAATTTAATTAGGTATCAAAATTATTGTATTTTTATAATCGTTGGATCCACTTTCATGAAACCATTTGAATAGGTTAAAATTTTTATAAAACAAGTTTACTTATAATGAAAAAATATGTAAAATAGAGAAAAACCTTAACAAATACAGTCCAAAAGGCCTGAGAAATAAAAAAACAAGATATAAAAATTTAAATAGGTATCAAAAATATTGTATTTTTAGAATCTTTGGATCTACTTGCATGAAACCATTTGAATTGGTTAAAATTTTTATAAACCAAATTTACTAATAATAAGAGAATATTCTACGTAGAGGAAAACTAAAACAAATACGGCCCTTCAGGCCAGCGTAATTAAAAAACAAGATATAAATAAATTAAATAAGTATTAAAATTATTGTATATTTAGAAAAGGTGGATCCACTTTCATGAAACCATTTGAATAGGTTAAAATTTTTATAAAACAAGTTTACTTATAATGAAAAAATATGTAAAATAGAGAAAAACCTTAACAAATACAGTCCAAAAAGCCTGAGAAATAAAAAAACAAGATATAAAAATTTAAATAGGTATCAAAAATATTGTATTTTTAGAATCTTTGGATCTACTTGCATGAAACCATTTGAATTGGTTAAAATTTTTATAAACCCAGTTTACAAATAATGAGAGAATGTTCTACGTAGAGAAAAACTTAAACAAATATGGCCCTTGAGGCCAGCGTAATTAAAAAACAAGATATAAATAAATTAAATAAGTATTAAAATTAATGTATATTTAGATAAGGTGTATTCACTTTCATGAAACCATTTGAATAGGTTAAAATTTTTATAAAACAAGTTTACTTATAATGAAAAAATATGTAAAATTGAGAAAAACCTAAACCACTACAGTCCAAAAGGCCTGAGAAATAAAAAAACAAGATATAAAAAATTTAAATAGGTATCAAAATTATTGTATTTTTATAAACGTTGGATCCACTTGCATGAAACCATTTGAATAGGTTAAAATTTTTATAAAACAAGTTTACTTATAATGAAAAAATATGTAAAATAGAGAAAAACCTTAACAAATACAGTCCAAAAGGCCTGAGAAATAAAAAAACAAGATATAATAATTTAAATAGGTATCAAAAATATTGTATTTTTAGAATCTTTGGATCTACTTGCTTGAAACCATTTGAATTGGTTAAAATTTTTATAAACCAAGTTTACTAATAATAAGAGAATATTCTATGTAGAGGAAAACTAAAACAAATACGGCCCACCAGGCCAGCGTAATTAAAAAACAAGATATAAATAAATTAAATAAGTATTAAAATTATTGTATATTTAGAAAAGGTGGATCCACTTTCATGAAACCATTTGAATAGGTTAAAATTTTTATAAAAGAAGTTTACTTATAATGAAAAAATATGTAAAATAGAGAAAAACCTTAACAAATACAGTCCAAAAGGCCTGAGAAATAAAAAAACAAGATATAAAAATTTGAATACGTATCAAAAATATTGTATTTTTAGAATCTTTGGATCTACTTGCATGAAACCATTTGAATTGGTTAAAATTTTTATAAACCAAGTTTACTAATAATAAGACAATATTCTACGTAGAGGAAAACTAAAACAAATACGGCCCTTCAGGCCAGCGTAATTAAAAAACAAGATATAAATAAATTAAAAAAGTATTAAAATTATTGTATATTTAGAAAAGGTGGATCCACTCTCATGAAACCATTTGAATAGGTTAAAATTTTTATAAAACAAGTTTACTTATAATGAAAAAATATGTAAAATAGAGAAAAACCTTAACAAATACAGTCCAAAAGGCCTGAGAAATAAAAAAACAAGATATAAAAATATAAATAGGTATCAAAAATATTGTATTTTTAGAATCTTTGGATCTACTTGCTTGAAACCATTTGAATTGGTTAAAATTTTTATATACCAAGTTTACTAATAATAAGAGAATATTCTATGTAGAGGAAAACTAAAACAAATACGGCCCACCAGGCCAGCGTAATTAAAAAACAAGATATAAATAAATTAAATAAGTATTAAAATTATTGTATATTTAGAAAATGTGGATCCACTTTCATGAAACCATTTGAATTGGTTAAAATTCTTATAAACCAAGTTTACTTATAATAGAAAAATATATAAAATAGAGAAAAACTTAAACGAATACAGTCCAAAAGGCCAGAGAAATAAAAAAACATAATATAAAAAATTTAAATAGGTATCAAAATTATTGTATTTTTATAAACGTTGGATCCACTTGCATGAAACCATTTGAATAGGTTAAAATTTTTATAAAACAAGTTTACTTATAATGAAAAAATATGTAAAATAGAGAAAAACCTTAACAAATACAGTCTAAAAGGCCTGAGAAATAAAAAAACAAGATATAATAATTTAAATAGGTATCAAAAATATTGTATTTTTAGAATCTTTGGATCCACTTTTATGAATTCATTTGAATTGGTTAAAATTTTTATAAACCAATTTTACTAATAATGAGAGAATATTCTACGTAGAGAAAAACTTAAACAAATACGGCCCTTCAGGCCAGCGTAATTAAAAAACAAGATATAAATAAATTAAATAAGTATTAAAATTATTGTATATTTAGAAAAGGTGGATCCACTTTCATGAAACCATTTGAATTGGTTAAAATTCTTATAAACCAAGTTTACTTATAATAGAAAAATATATAAAATAGAGGAAAACTTAAACAAATACAGTCCAAAAGGCCTGAGAAATAAAAAAACATAATATAAAAAATTTAAATAGGTATCAAAATTATTGTATTTTTATAAACGTTGGATCCACTTGCATGAAACCATTTGAATAGGTTAAAATTTTTATAAAACAAGTTTACTTATAATGAAAAAATATGTAAAATAGAGAAAAACCTAAACAAATACAGTCAAAAGGGCCTGAGAAATAAAAAAACAAGATATAAAAAATTTAATTAGGTATCAAAATTATTGTATTTTTATAAACGTTGGATCTACTTGCATAAAACCATTTGAATTGGTTAAAATTTTTATAAACCAATTTTACTAATAATGAGTGAATATTCTACGTAGAGAAAAACTTAAACAAATACGGCCCTTCAGGCCAGCGTAATTAAAAAACAAGATATAAATAAATTAAATAAGTATTAAAATTATTGTATATTTAGAAAAGGTGGATCCACTTTCATGAAACCATTTGAATAGGTTAAAATTTTTATAAAACAAGTTTACTTACAATGAAAAAATATGTAAAATAGAGAAAAACCTAAACAAATACAGTCCAAAAGGTCTGAGAAATAAAAAAACATAATATAAAAAATTTAAATAGGTATCAAAATTATTGTATTTTTATAAACGTTGGATCCACTTGCATGAAACCATTTGAATAGGTTAAAATTTTTATAAAACAAGTTTACTTATAATGAAAAAATATGTAAAATAGAGAAAAACCTAAACAAATACAGTCAAAAGGGCCTGAGAAATAAAAAAACAAGATATAAAAAATTTAATTAGGTATCAAAATTATTGTATTTTTATAAACGTTGGATCTACTTGCATAAAACCATTTGAATTGGTTAAAATTTTTATAAACCAAGTTTACTAATAATAAGAGAATATTCTACGTAGAGGAAAACTAAAACAAATACGGCCCTTCAGGCCAGCGTAATTAAAAAACAAGATATAAATAAATTAAATAAGTATTAAAATTATTGTATATTTAGAAAAGGTGGATCCACTTTCATGAAACCATTTGAATAGGTTAAAATTTTTATAAAACAAGTTTACTTATAATGAAAAAATATGTAAAATAGAGAAAAACCTAAACAAATACAGTCAAAAAGGCCTGAGAAATAAAAAAACAAGATATAAAAAATTTAATTAGGTATCAAAATTATTGTATTTTTATAAACGTTGGATCTACTTGCATAAAACCATTTGAATTGGTTAAAATTTTTATAAACCAATTTTACTAATAATGAGAGAATATTCTACGTAGAGAAAAACTTAAACAAATACGGCCCTTCAGGCCAGCGTAATTAAAAAACAAGATATAAATAAATTAAATAAGTATTAAAATTATTGTATATTTAGAAAAGGTGGATCCACTCTCATGAAACCATTTGAATAGGTTAAAATTTTTATAAAACAAGTTTACTTATAATGAAAAAATATGTAAAATAGAGAAAAAACTTAACAAATACAGTCCAAAAGGCCTGAGAAATAAAAAAACAAGATATAAAAATATAAATAGGTATCAAAAATATTGTATTTTTAGAATCTTTGGATCTACTTGCTTGAAACCATTTGAATTGGTTAAAATTTTTATAAACCAAGTTTACTAATAATAAGAGAATATTCTATGTAGAGGAAAACTAAAACAAATACGGCCCACCAGGCCAGCGTAATTAAAAAACAAGATATAAATAAATTAAATAAGTATTAAAATTATTGTATATTTAGAAAAGGTGGATCCACTTTCATGAAACCATTTGAATTGGTTAAAATTCTTATAAACCAAGTTTACTTATAATAGAAAAATATATAAAATAGAGAAAAACTTAAACAAATACAGTCCAAAAGGCCAGAGAAATAAAAAAACATAATATAAAAAATTTAAATAGGTATCAAAATTATTGTATTTTTATAAACGTTGGATCCACTTGCATGAAACCATTTGAATAGGTTAAAATTTTTATAAAACAAGTTTACTTATAATGAAAAAATATGTAAAATAGAGAAAAACCTTAAAAAATACAGTCCAAAAGGCCTGAGAAATAAAAAAACAAGATATAATAATTTAAATAGGTATCAAAAATATTGTATTTTTAGAATCTTTGGATCCACTTTTATGAATTCATTTGAATTGGTTAAAATTTTTATAAACCAATTTTACTAATAATGAGAGAATATTCTACGTAGAGAATAAACTTAAACAAATACGGCCCTTCAGGCCAGCGTAATTAAAAAACAAGATATAAATAAATTAAATAAGTATTAAAATTATTGTATATTTAGAAAAGGTGGATCCACTTTCATGAAACCATTTGAATAATTTAAAATTTTTATAAAACAAGTTTACTTATAATGAAAAAATATGTAAAATAGAGAAAAACCTTAACAAATACAGTCCAAAAGGCCTGAGAAATAAAAAAACAAGATATAAAAATATAAATAGGTATCAAAAATATTGTATTTTTAGAATCTTTGGATCTACTTGCTTGAAACCATTTGAATTGGTTAAAATTTTTATAAACCAAGTTTACTAATAATAAGAGAATATTCTATGTAGAGGAAAACTAAAACAAATACGGCCCACTAGGCCAGCGTAATTAAAAAACAAGATATAAATAAATTAAATAAGTATTAAAATTATTGTATATTTAGAAAAGGTGGATCCACTTTCATGAAACCATTTGAATTGGTTAAAATTCTTATAAACCAAGTTTACTTATAATAGAAAAATATATAAAATAGAGAAAAACTTAAACAAATACAGTCCAAAAGGCCAGAGAAATAAAAAAACATAATATAAAAAATTTAAATAGGTATCAAAATTATTGTATTTTTATAAACGTTGGATCCACTTGCATGAAACCATTTGAATAGGTTAAACTTTTTCTAAAACAAGTTTACTTATAATGAAAAAATATGTAAAATAGAGAAAAACCTTAAAAAATACAGTCCAAAAGGCCTGAGAAATAAAAATACAAAATATAATAATTTAAATAGGTATCAAAAATATTGTATTTTTAGAATCTTTGGATCCACTTTTATGAATTCATTTGAATTGGTTAAAATTTTTATAAACCAATTTTACTAATAATGAGAGAATATTCTACGTAGAGAAAAACTTAAACAAATACGGCCCTTCAGGCCAGCGTAATTAAAAAACAAGATATAAATAAATTAAATAAGTATTAAAATTATTGTATATTTAGAAAAGGTGGATCCACTTTCATGAAACCATTTGAATAATTTAAAATTTTTATAAAACAAGTTTACTTATAATGAAAAAATATGTAAAATAGAGAAAAACCTTAACAAATACAGTCCAAAAGGCCTGAGAAATAAAAAAACAAGATATAAAAATATAAATAGGTATCAAAAATATTGTATTTTTAGAATCTTTGGATCTACTTGCTTGAAACCATTTGAATTGGTTAAAATTTTTATAAACCAAGTTTACTAATAATAAGAGAATATTCTATGTAGAGGAAAACTAAAACAAATACGGCCCACTAGGCCAGCGTAATTAAAAAACAAGATATAAATAAATTAAATAAGTATTAAAATTATTGTATATTTAGAAAAGGTGGATCCACTTTCATGAAACCATTTGAATTGGTTAAAATTCTTATAAACCAAGTTTACTTATAATAGAAAAATATATAAAATAGAGAAAAACTTAAACAAATACAGTCCAAAAGGCCAGAGAAATAAAAAAACATAATATAAAAAATTTAAATAGGTATCAAAATTATTGTATTTTTATAAACGTTGGATCCACTTGCATGAAACCATTTGAATAGGTTAAAATTTTTATAAAACAAGTTTACTTATAATGAAAAAATATGTAAAATAGAGAAAAACCTTAAAAAATACAGTCCAAAAGGCCTGAGAAATAAAAAAACAAGATATAATAATTTAAATAGGTATCAAAAATATTGTATTTTTAGAATCTTTGGATCCACTTTTATGAATTCATTTGAATTGGTTAAAATTTTTATAAACCAATTTTACTAATAATGAGAGAATATTCTACGTAGAGAAAAACTTAAACAAATACGGCCCTTCAGGCCAGCGTAATTAAAAAACAAGATATAAATAAATTAAATAAGTATTAAAATTATTGTATATTTAGAAAAGGTGGATCCACTTTCATGAAACCATTTGAATAGGAAACAAATACGGCCCTTCAGGCCAGCGTAATTAAAAAACAAGATATAAATAAATTAAATAAGTATTAAAATTATTGTATATTTAGAAAAGGTGGATCCACTTTCATGAAACCATTTGAATAGGTTAAAATTTTTATAAAACAAGTTTACTTATAATGAAAAAATATGTAAAATAGAGAAAAACCTTAACAAATACAGTCCAAAAGGCCTGAGAAATAAAAAAACAAGATAGAAAAATATAAATAGGTATCAAAAATATTGTATTTTTAGAATCTTTGGATCTACTTGCTTGAAACCATTTGAATTGGTTAAAATTTTTATAAACCAAGTTTACTAATAATAAGAGAATATTCTATGTAGAGGAAAACTAAAACAAATACGGCCCACTAGGCCAGCGTAATTAAAAAACAAGATATAAATAAATTAAATAAGTATTAAAATTATTTTATATTTAGAAAAGGTGGATCCACTTTCATGAAACCATTTGAATTGGTTAAAATTCTTATAAACCAAGTTTACTTTTAATAGAAAAATATATAAAATAGAGAAAAACTTAAACAAATACAGTCCAAAAGGCCAGAGAAATAAAAAAACATAATATAAAAAATTTAAATAGGTATCAAAATTATTGTATTTTTATAAACGTTGGATCCACTTGCATGAAACCATTTGAATAGGTTAAAATTTTTATAAAACAAGTTTACTTATAATGAAAAAATATGTAAAATAGAGAAAAACCTTAACAAATACAGTCCAAAAGGCCTGAGAAATAAAAAAACAAGATATAATAATTTAAATAGGTATCAAAAATATTGTATTTTTAGAATCTTTGGATCCACTTTTATGAATTCATTTGAATTGGTTAAAATTTTTATAAACCAATTTTACTAATAATGAGAGAATATTCTACGTAGAGAAAAACTTAAACAAATACGGCCCTTCAGGCCAGCGTAATTAAAAAACAAGATATAAATAAATTAAATAAGTATTAAAATTATTGTATATTTAGAAAAGGTGGATCCACTTTCATGAAACCATTTGAATAGGTTAAAATTTTTATAAAACAAGTTTACTTATAATGAAAAAATATGTAAAATAGAGAAAAACCTTAACAAATACAGTCCAAAAGGCCTGAGAAATAAAAAAACAAGATATAAAAATTTAAATAGGTATCAAAAATATTGTATTTTTAGAATCTTTGGATCTACTTGCATGAAACCATTTGAATTGGTTAAAATTTTTATAAACCAAATTTACTAATAATAAGAGAATATTCTACGTAGAGGAAAACTAAAACAAATACGGCCCTTCAGGCCAGCGTAATTAAAAAACAAGATATAAATAAATTAAATAAGTATTAAAATTATTGTATATTTAGAAAAGGTGGATCCACTTTCATGAAACCATTTGAATAGGTTAAAATTTTTATAAAACAAGTTTACTTATAATGAAAAAATATGTAAAATAGAGAAAAACTTTAACAAATACAGTCCAAAAAGCCTGAGAAATAAAAAAACAAGATATAAAAATTTAAATAGGTATCAAAAATATTGTATTTTTAGAATCTTTGGATCTACTTGCATGAAACCATTTGAATTGGTTAAAATTTTTATAAACCCAGTTTACAAATAATGAGAGAATATTCTACGTAGAGAAAAACTTAAACAAATATGGCCCTTGAGGCCAGCGTAATTAAAAAACAAGATATAAATAAATTAAATAAGTATTAAAATTAATGTATATTTAGAAAAGGTGGATCCACTCTCATGAAACCATTTGAATAGATTAAAATTTTTATAAAACAAGTTTACTTATAATGAAAAAATATGTAAAATAGAGAAAAACCTTAACAAATACAGTCCAAAAGGCCTGAGAAATAAAAAAACAAGATATAAAAATATAAATAGTAATCAAAAATATTGTATTTTTAGAATCTTTGGATCTACTTGCTTGAAACCATTTGAATTGGTTAAAATTTTTATAAACCAAGTTTACTAATAATAAGAGAATATTCTATGTAGAGGAAAACTAAAACAAATACGGCCCACCTGGCCAGCGTAATTAAAAAACAAGATATAAATAAATTAAATAAGTATTAAAATTATTGTATATTTAGAAAAGGTGGATCCACTTTCATGAAACCATTTGAATTGGTTAAAATTCTTATAAACCAAGTTTACTTATAATAGAAAAATATATAAAATAGAGAAAAACTTAAACAAATACAGTCCAAAAGGCCTGAGAAATAAAAAAACATAATATAAAAAATTTAAATAGGTATCAAAATTATTGTATTTTTATAAACGTTGGATCCACTTGCATGAAACCATTTGAATAGGTTAAAATTTTTATAAAACAAGTTTACTTATAATGAAAAAATATGTAAAATAGAGAAAAACCTAAACAAATACAGTCAAAAGGGCCTGAGAAATAAAAAAACAAGATATAAAAAATTTAATTAGGTATCAAAATTATTGTATTTTTATAAACGTTGGATCTACTTGCATAAAACCATTTGAATTGGTTAAAATTTTTATAAACCAATTTTACTAATAATGAGTGAATATTCTACGTAGAGAAAAACTTAAACAAATACGGCCCTTCAGGCCAGCGTAATTAAAAAACAAGATATAAATAAATTAAATAAGTATTAAAATTATTGTATATTTAGAAAAGGTGGATCCACTTTCATGAAACCATTTGAATAGGTTAAAATTTTTATAAAACAAGTTTACTTACAATGAAAAAATATGTAAAATAGAGAAAAACCTAAACAAATACAGTCCAAAAGGTCTGAGAAATAAAAAAACATAATATAAAAAATTTAAATAGGTATCAAAATTATTGTATTTTTATAAACGTTGGATCCACTTGCATGAAACCATTTGAATAGGTTAAAATTTTTATAAAACAAGTTTACTTATAATGAAAAAATATGTAAAATAGAGAAAAACCTAAACAAATACAGTCAAAAGGGCCTGAGAAATAAAAAAACAAGATATAAAAAATTTAATTAGGTATCAAAATTATTGTATTTTTATAAACGTTGGATCTACTTGCATAAAACCATTTGAATTGGTTAAAATTTTTATAAACCAAGTTTACTAATAATAAGAGAATATTCTACGTAGAGGAAAACTAAAACAAATACGGCCCTTCAGGCCAGCGTAATTAAAAAACAAGATATAAATAAATTAAATAAGTATTAAAATTATTGTATATTTAGAAAAGGTGGATCCACTTTCATGAAACCATTTGAATAGGTTAAAATTTTTATAAAACAAGTTTACTTATAATGAAAAAATATGTAAAATAGAGAAAAACCTAAACAAATACAGTCAAAAAGGCCTGAGAAATAAAAAAACAAGATATAAAAAATTTAATTAGGTATCAAAATTATTGTATTTTTATAAACGTTGGATCTACTTGCATAAAACCATTTGAATTGGTTAAAATTTTTATAAACCAATTTTACTAATAATGAGAGAATATTCTACGTAGAGAAAAACTTAAACAAATACGGCCCTTCAGGCCAGCGTAATTAAAAAACAAGATATAAATAAATTAAATAAGTATTAAAATTATTGTATATTTAGAAAAGGTGGATCCACTCTCATGAAACCATTTGAATAGGTTAAAATTTTTATAAAACAAGTTTACTTATAATGAAAAAATATGTAAAATAGAGAAAAAACTTAACAAATACAGTCCAAAAGGCCTGAGAAATAAAAAAACAAGATATAAAAATATAAATAGGTATCAAAAATATTGTATTTTTAGAATCTTTGGATCTACTTGCTTGAAACCATTTGAATTGGTTAAAATTTTTATAAACCAAGTTTACTAATAATAAGAGAATATTCTATGTAGAGGAAAACTAAAACAAATACGGCCCACCAGGCCAGCGTAATTAAAAAACAAGATATAAATAAATTAAATAAGTATTAAAATTATTGTATATTTAGAAAAGGTGGATCCACTTTCATGAAACCATTTGAATTGGTTAAAATTCTTATAAACCAAGTTTACTTATAATAGAAAAATATATAAAATAGAGAAAAACTTAAACAAATACAGTCCAAAAGGCCAGAGAAATAAAAAAACATAATATAAAAAATTTAAATAGGTATCAAAATTATTGTATTTTTATAAACGTTGGATCCACTTGCATGAAACCATTTGAATAGGTTAAAATTTTTATAAAACAAGTTTACTTATAATGAAAAAATATGTAAAATAGAGAAAAACCTTAAAAAATACAGTCCAAAAGGCCTGAGAAATAAAAAAACAAGATATAATAATTTAAATAGGTATCAAAAATATTGTATTTTTAGAATCTTTGGATCCACTTTTATGAATTCATTTGAATTGGTTAAAATTTTTATAAACCAATTTTACTAATAATGAGAGAATATTCTACGTAGAGAATAAACTTAAACAAATACGGCCCTTCAGGCCAGCGTAATTAAAAAACAAGATATAAATAAATTAAATAAGTATTAAAATTATTGTATATTTAGAAAAGGTGGATCCACTTTCATGAAACCATTTGAATAATTTAAAATTTTTATAAAACAAGTTTACTTATAATGAAAAAATATGTAAAATAGAGAAAAACCTTAACAAATACAGTCCAAAAGGCCTGAGAAATAAAAAAACAAGATATAATAATTTAAATAGGTATCAAAAATATTGTATTTTTAGAATCTTTGGATCCACTTTTATGAATTCATTTGAATTGGTTAAAATTTTTATAAACCAATTTTACTAATAATGAGAGAATATTCTACGTAGAGAATAAACTTAAACAAATACGGCCCTTCAGGCCAGCGTAATTAAAAAACAAGATATAAATAAATTAAATAAGTATTAAAATTATTGTATATTTAGAAAAGGTGGATCCACTTTCATGAAACCATTTGAATAATTTAAAATTTTTATAAAACAAGTTTACTTATAATGAAAAAATATGTAAAATAGAGAAAAACCTTAACAAATACAGTCCAAAAGGCCTGAGAAATAAAAAAACAAGATATAAAAATATAAATAGGTATCAAAAATATTGTATTTTTAGAATCTTTGGATCTACTTGCTTGAAACCATTTGAATTGGTTAAAATTTTTATAAACCAAGTTTACTAATAATAAGAGAATATTCTATGTAGAGGAAAACTAAAACAAATACGGCCCACTAGGCCAGCGTAATTAAAAAACAAGATATAAATAAATTAAATAAGTATTAAAATTATTGTATATTTAGAAAAGGTGGATCCACTTTCATGAAACCATTTGAATTGGTTAAAATTCTTATAAACCAAGTTTACTTATAATAGAAAAATATATAAAATAGAGAAAAACTTAAACAAATACAGTCCAAAAGGCCAGAGAAATAAAAAAACATAATATAAAAAATTTAAATAGGTATCAAAATTATTGTATTTTTATAAACGTTGGATCCACTTGCATGAAACCATTTGAATAGGTTAAACTTTTTCTAAAACAAGTTTACTTATAATGAAAAAATATGTAAAATAGAGAAAAACCTTAAAAAATACAGTCCAAAAGGCCTGAGAAATAAAAATACAAAATATAATAATTTAAATAGGTATCAAAAATATTGTATTTTTAGAATCTTTGGATCCACTTTTATGAATTCATTTGAATTGGTTAAAATTTTTATAAACCAATTTTACTAATAATGAGAGAATATTCTACGTAGAGAAAAACTTAAAAAAATACGGCCCTTCAGGCCAGCGTAATTAAAAAACAAGATATAAATAAATTAAATAAGTATTAAAATTATTGTATATTTAGAAAAGGTGGATCCACTTTCATGAAACCATTTGAATAATTTAAAATTTTTATAAAACAAGTTTACTTATAATGAAAAAATATGTAAAATAGAGAAAAACCTTAACAAATACAGTCGAAAAGGCCTGAGAAATAAAAAAACAAGATATAAAAATATAAATAGGTATCAAAAATATTGTATTTTTAGAATCTTTGGATCTACTTGCTTGAAACCATTTGAATTGGTTAAAATTTTTATAAACCAAGTTTACTAATAATAAGAGAATATTCTATGTAGAGGAAAACTAAAACAAATACGGCCCACTAGGCCAGCGTAATTAAAAAACAAGATATAAATAAATTAAATAAGTATTAAAATTATTGTATATTTAGAAAAGGTGGATCCACTTTCATGAAACCATTTGAATTGGTTAAAATTCTTATAAACCAAGTTTACTTATAATAGAAAAATATATAAAATAGAGAAAAACTTAAACAAATACAGTCCAAAAGGCCAGAGAAATAAAAAAACATAATATAAAAAATTTAAATAGGTATCAAAATTATTGTATTTTTATAAACGTTGGATCCACTTGCATGAAACCATTTGAATAGGTTAAAATTTTTATAAAACAAGTTTACTTATAATGAAAAAATATGTAAAATAGAGAAAAACCTTAAAAAATACAGTCCAAAAGGCCTGAGAAATAAAAAAACAAGATATAATAATTTAAATAGGTATCAAAAATATTGTATTTTTAGAATCTTTGGATCCACTTTTATGAATTCATTTGAATTGGTTAAAATTTTTATAAACCAATTTTACTAATAATGAGAGAATATTCTACGTAGAGAAAAACTTAAACAAATACGGCCCTTCAGGCCAGCGTAATTAAAAAACAAGATATAAATAAATTAAATAAGTATTAAAATTATTGTATATTTAGAAAAGGTGGATCCACTTTCATGAAACCATTTGAATAGGTTAAAATTTTTATAAAACAAGTTTACTTATAATGAAAAAATATGTAAAATAGAGAAAAACCTTAACAAATACAGTCCAAAAGGCCTGAGAAATAAAAAAACAAGATATAAAAATATAAATAGGTATCAAAAATATTGTATTTTTAGAATCTTTGGATCTACTTGCTTGAAACCATTTGAATTGGTTAAAATTTTTATAAACCAAGTTTACTAATAATAAGAGAATATTCTATGTAGAGGAAAACTAAAACAAATACGGCCCACTAGGCCAGCGTAATTAAAAAACAAGATATAAATAAATTAAATAAGTATTAAAATTATTTTATATTTAGAAAAGGTGGATCCACTTTCATGAAACCATTTGAATTGGTTAAAATTCTTATAAACCAAGTTTACTTTTAATAGAAAAATATATAAAATAGAGAAAAACTTAAACAAATACAGTCCAAAAGGCCAGAGAAATAAAAAAACATAATATAAAAAATTTAAATAGGTATCAAAATTATTGTATTTTTATAAACGTTGGATCCACTTGCATGAAACCATTTGAATAGGTTAAAATTTTTATAAAACAAGTTTACTTATAATGAAAAAATATGTAAAATAGAGAAAAACCTTAACAAATACAGTCCAAAAGGCCTGAGAAATAAAAAAACAAGATATAATAATTTAAATAGGTATCAAAAATATTGTATTTTTAGAATCTTTGGATCCACTTTTATGAATTCATTTGAATTGGTTAAAATTTTTATAAACCAATTTTACTAATAATGAGAGAATATTCTACGTAGAGAAAAACTTAAACAAATACGGCCCTTCAGGCCAGCGTAATTAAAAAACAAGATATAAATAAATTAAATAAGTATTAAAATTATTGTATATTTAGAAAAGGTGGATCCACTTTCATGAAACCATTTGAATAGGTTAAAATTTTTATAAAACAAGTTTACTTATAATGAAAAAATATGTAAAATAGAGAAAAACCTTAACAAATACAGTCCAAAAGGCCTGAGAAATAAAAAAACAAGATATAAAAATTTAAATAGGTATCAAAAATATTGTATTTTTAGAATCTTTGGATCTACTTGCATGAAACCATTTGAATTGGTTAAAATTTTTATAAACCAAATTTACTAATAATAAGAGAATATTCTACGTAGAGGAAAACTAAAACAAATACGGCCCTTCAGGCCAGCGTAATTAAAAAACAAGATATAAATAAATTAAATAAGTATTAAAATTATTGTATATTTAGAAAAGGTGGATCCACTTTCATGAAACCATTTGAATAGGTTAAAATTTTTATAAAACAAGTTTACTTATAATGAAAAAATATGTAAAATAGAGAAAAACTTTAACAAATACAGTCCAAAAAGCCTGAGAAATAAAAAAACAAGATATAAAAATTTAAATAGGTATCAAAAATATTGTATTTTTAGAATCTTTGGATCTACTTGCATGAAACCATTTGAATTGGTTAAAATTTTTATAAACCCAGTTTACAAATAATGAGAGAATATTCTACGTAGAGAAAAACTTAAACAAATATGGCCCTTGAGGCCAGCGTAATTAAAAAACAAGATATAAATAAATTAAATAAGTATTAAAATTAATGTATATTTAGAAAAGGTGGATCCACTCTCATGAAACCATTTGAATAGATTAAAATTTTTATAAAACAAGTTTACTTATAATGAAAAAATATGTAAAATAGAGAAAAACCTTAACAAATACAGTCCAAAAGGCCTGAGAAATAAAAAAACAAGATATAAAAATATAAATAGTAATCAAAAATATTGTATTTTTAGAATCTTTGGATCTACTTGCTTGAAACCATTTGAATTGGTTAAAATTTTTATAAACCAAGTTTACTAATAATAAGAGAATATTCTATGTAGAGGAAAACTAAAACAAATACGGCCCACCAGGCCAGCGTAATTAAAAAACAAGATATAAATAAATTAAATAAGTATTAAAATTATTGTATATTTAGAAAAGGTGGATCCACTTTCATGAAACCATTTGAATTGGTTAAAATTCTTATAAACCAAGTTTACTTATAATAGAAAAATATATAAAATAGAGAAAAACTTAAACAAATACAGTCCAAAAGGCCAGAGAAATAAAAAAACATAATATAAAAAATTTAAATAGGTATCAAAATTATTGTATTTTTATAAACGTTGGATCCACTTGCATGAAACCATTTGAATAGGTTAAAATTTTTATAAAACAAGTTTACTTATAATGAAAAAATATGTAAAATAGAGAAAAACCTTAACAAATACAGTCCAAAAGGCCTGAGAAATAAAAAAACAAGATATAATAATTTAAATAGGTATCAAAAATATTGTATTTTTAGAATCTTTGGATCCACTTTTATGAATTCATTTGAATTGGTTAAAATTTTTATAAACCCAGTTTAAAAATAATGAGAGAATATTCTACGTAGAGAAAAACTTAAACAAATATGGCCCTTCAGGCCAGCGTAATTAAAAAACAAGATATAAATAAATTAAATAAGTATTAAAATTAATGTATATTTAGAAAAGGTGGATCCACTCTCATGAAACCATTTGAATAGGTTAAAATTTTTATAAAACAAGTTTACTTATAATGAAAAAATATGTAAAATAGAGAAAAACCTTAACAAATACAGTCCAAAAGGCCTGAGAAATAAAAAAACAAGATATAAAAATATAAATAGTAATCAAAAATATTGTATTTTTAGAATCTTTGGATCTACTTGCTTGAAACCATTTGAATTGGTTAAAATTTTTATAAACCAAGTTTACTATTAATAAGAGAATATTCTATGTAGAGGAAAACTAAAACAAATACGGCCCACCAGGCCAGCGTAATTAAAAAACAAGATATAAATAAATTAAATAAGTATTAAAATTATTGTATATTTAGAAAAGGTGGATCCACTTTCATGAAACCATTTGAATAATTTAAAATTTTTATAAAACAAGTTTACTTATAATGAAAAAATATGTAAAATAGAGAAAAACCTTAACAAATACAGTCCAAAAGGCCTGAGAAATAAAAAAACAAGATATAAAAATATAAATAGGTATCAAAAATATTGTATTTTTAGAATCTTTGGATCTACTTGCTTGAAACCATTTGAATTGGTTAAAATTTTTATAAACCAAGTTTACTTTTAATAGAAAAATATATAAAATAGAGAAAAACTTAAACAAATACAGTCCAAAAGGCCAGAGAAATAAAAAAACATAATATAAAAAATTTAAATAGGTATCAAAATTATTGTATTTTTATAAACGTTGGATCCACTTGCATGAAACCATTTGAATAGGTTAAAATTTTTATAAAACAAGTTTACTTATAATGAAAAAATATGTAAAATAGAGAAAAACCTTAACAAATACAGTCCAAAAGGCCTGAGAAATAAAAAAACAAGATATAAAAATATAAATAGGTATCAAAAATATTGTATTTTTAGAATCTTTGGATCTACTTGCTTGAAACCATTTGAATTGGTTAAAATTTTTATAAACCAAGTTTACTTTTAATAGAAAAATATGTAAAATAGAGAAAAACCTTAAAAAATACAGTCCAAAAGGCCTGAGAAATAAAAAAACAAGATATAATAATTTAAATAGGTATCAAAAATATTGTATTTTTAGAATCTTTGGATCCACTTTTATGAATTCATTTGAATTGGTTAAAATTTTTATAAACCAATTTTACTAATAATGAGAGAATATTCTACGTAGAGAATAAACTTAAACAAATACGGCCCTTCAGGCCAGCGTAATTAAAAAACAAGATATAAATAAATTAAATAAGTATTAAAATTATTGTATATTTAGAAAAGGTGGATCCACTTTCATGAAACCATTTGAATAATTTAAAATTTTTATAAAACAAGTTTACTTATAATGAAAAAATATGTAAAATAGAGAAAAACCTTAACAAATACAGTCCAAAAGGCCTGAGAAATAAAAAAACAAGATATAATAATTTAAATAGGTATCAAAAATATTGTATTTTTAGAATCTTTGGATCCACTTTTATGAATTCATTTGAATTGGTTAAAATTTTTATAAACCAATTTTACTAATAATGAGAGAATATTCTACGTAGAGAATAAACTTAAACAAATACGGCCCTTCAGGCCAGCGTAATTAAAAAACAAGATATAAATAAATTAAATAAGTATTAAAATTATTGTATATTTAGAAAAGGTGGATCCACTTTCATGAAACCATTTGAATAATTTAAAATTTTTATAAAACAAGTTTACTTATAATGAAAAAATATGTAAAATAGAGAAAAACCTTAACAAATACAGTCCAAAAGGCCTGAGAAATAAAAAAACAAGATATAAAAATATAAATAGGTATCAAAAATATTGTATTTTTAGAATCTTTGGATCTACTTGCTTGAAACCATTTGAATTGGTTAAAATTTTTATAAACCAAGTTTACTAATAATAAGAGAATATTCTATGTAGAGGAAAACTAAAACAAATACGGCCCACTAGGCCAGCGTAATTAAAAAACAAGATATAAATAAATTAAATAAGTATTAAAATTATTGTATATTTAGAAAAGGTGGATCCACTTTCATGAAACCATTTGAATTGGTTAAAATTCTTATAAACCAAGTTTACTTATAATAGAAAAATATATAAAATAGAGAAAAACTTAAACAAATACAGTCCAAAAGGCCAGAGAAATAAAAAAACATAATATAAAAAATTTAAATAGGTATCAAAATTATTGTATTTTTATAAACGTTGGATCCACTTGCATGAAACCATTTGAATAGGTTAAACTTTTTCTAAAACAAGTTTACTTATAATGAAAAAATATGTAAAATAGAGAAAAACCTTAAAAAATACAGTCCAAAAGGCCTGAGAAATAAAAATACAAAATATAATAATTTAAATAGGTATCAAAAATATTGTATTTTTAGAATCTTTGGATCCACTTTTATGAATTCATTTGAATTGGTTAAAATTTTTATAAACCAATTTTACTAATAATGAGAGAATATTCTACGTAGAGAAAAACTTAAAAAAATACGGCCCTTCAGGCCAGCGTAATTAAAAAACAAGATATAAATAAATTAAATAAGTATTAAAATTATTGTATATTTAGAAAAGGTGGATCCACTTTCATGAAACCATTTGAATAATTTAAAATTTTTATAAAACAAGTTTACTTATAATGAAAAAATATGTAAAATAGAGAAAAACCTTAACAAATACAGTCGAAAAGGCCTGAGAAATAAAAAAACAAGATATAAAAATATAAATAGGTATCAAAAATATTGTATTTTTAGAATCTTTGGATCTACTTGCTTGAAACCATTTGAATTGGTTAAAATTTTTATAAACCAAGTTTACTAATAATAAGAGAATATTCTATGTAGAGGAAAACTAAAACAAATACGGCCCACTAGGCCAGCGTAATTAAAAAACAAGATATAAATAAATTAAATAAGTATTAAAATTATTGTATATTTAGAAAAGGTGGATCCACTTTCATGAAACCATTTGAATTGGTTAAAATTCTTATAATATACACCAGGCCAGCGTAATTAAAAAACAAGATATAAATAAATTAAATAAGTATTAAAATTATTGTATATTTAGAAAAGGTGGATCCACTTTCATGAAACCATTTGAATTGGTTAAAATTCTTATAAACCAAGTTTACTTATAATAGAAAAATATATAAAATAGAGAAAAACTTAAACAAATACAGTCCAAAAGGCCAGAGAAATAAAAAAACATAATATAAAAAATTTAAATAGGTATCAAAATTATTGTATTTTTATAAACGTTGGATCCACTTGCATGAAACCATTTGAATAGGTTAAAATTTTTATAAAACAAGTTTACTTATAATGAAAAAATATGTAAAATAGAGAAAAACCTTAACAAATACAGTCCAAAAGGCCTGAGAAATAAAAAAACAAGATATAATAATTTAAATAGGTATCAAAAATATTGTATTTTTAGAATCTTTGGATCCACTTTTATGAATTCATTTGAATTGGTTAAAATTTTTATAAACCCAGTTTAAAAATAATGAGAGAATATTCTACGTAGAGAAAAACTTAAACAAATATGGCCCTTCAGGCCAGCGTAATTAAAAAACAAGATATAAATAAATTAAATAAGTATTAAAATTAATGTATATTTAGAAAAGGTGGATCCACTCTCATGAAACCATTTGAATAGGTTAAAATTTTTATAAAACAAGTTTACTTATAATGAAAAAATATGTAAAATAGAGAAAAACCTTAACAAATACAGTCCAAAAGGCCTGAGAAATAAAAAAACAAGATATAAAAATATAAATAGTAATCAAAAATATTGTATTTTTAGAATCTTTGGATCTACTTGCTTGAAACCATTTGAATTGGTTAAAATTTTTATAAACCAAGTTTACTATTAATAAGAGAATATTCTATGTAGAGGAAAACTAAAACAAATACGGCCCACCAGGCCAGCGTAATTAAAAAACAAGATATAAATAAATTAAATAAGTATTAAAATTATTGTATATTTAGAAAAGGTGGATCCACTTTCATGAAACCATTTGAATAATTTAAAATTTTTATAAAACAAGTTTACTTATAATGAAAAAATATGTAAAATAGAGAAAAACCTTAACAAATACAGTCCAAAAGGCCTGAGAAATAAAAAAACAAGATATAAAAATATAAATAGGTATCAAAAATATTGTATTTTTAGAATCTTTGGATCTACTTGCTTGAAACCATTTGAATTGGTTAAAATTTTTATAAACCAAGTTTACTAATAATAAGAGAATATTCTATGTAGAGGAAAACTAAAACAAATACGGCCCACTAGGCCAGCGTAATTAAAAAACAAGATATAAATAAATTAAATAAGTATTAAAATTATTGTATATTTAGAAAAGGTGGATCCACTTTCATGAAACCATTTGAATTGGTTAAAATTCTTATAAACCAAGTTTACTTATAATAGAAAAATATATAAAATAGAGAAAAACTTAAACAAATACAGTCCAAAAGGCCAGAGAAATAAAAAAACATAATATAAAAAATTTAAATAGGTATCAAAATTATTGTATTTTTATAAACGTTGGATCCACTTGCATGAAACCATTTGAATAGGTTAAAATTTTTATAAAACAAGTTTACTTATAATGAAAAAATATGTAAAATAGAGAAAAACCTTAAAAAATACAGTCCAAAAGGCCTGAGAAATAAAAAAACAAGATATAATAATTTAAATAGGTATCAAAAATATTGTATTTTTAGAATCTTTGGATCCACTTTTATGAATTCATTTGAATTGGTTAAAATTTTTATAAACCAATTTTACTAATAATGAGAGAATATTCTACGTAGAGAAAAACTTAAACAAATACGGCCCTTCAGGCCAGCGTAATTAAAAAACAAGATATAAATAAATTAAATAAGTATTAAAATTATTGTATATTTAGAAAAGGTGGATCCACTTTCATGAAACCATTTGAATAGGTTAAAATTTTTATAAAACAAGTTTACTTATAATGAAAAAATATGTAAAATAGAGAAAAACCTTAACAAATACAGTCCAAAAGGCCTGAGAAATAAAAAAACAAGATATAAAAATATAAATAGGTATCAAAAATATTGTATTTTTAGAATCTTTGGATCTACTTGCTTGAAACCATTTGAATTGGTTAAAATTTTTATAAACCAAGTTTACTAATAATAAGAGAATATTCTATGTAGAGGAAAACTAAAACAAATACGGCCCACTAGGCCAGCGTAATTAAAAAACAAGATATAAATAAATTAAATAAGTATTAAAATTATTGTATATTTAGAAAAGGTGGATCCACTTTCATGAAACCATTTGAATTGGTTAAAATTCTTATAAACCAAGTTTACTTATAATAGAAAAATATATAAAATAGAGAAAAACTTAAACAAATACAGTCCAAAAGGCCAGAGAAATAAAAAAACATAATATAAAAAATTTAAATAGGTATCAAAATTATTGTATTTTTATAAACGTTGGATCCACTTGCATGAAACCATTTGAATAGGTTAAACTTTTTCTAAAACAAGTTTACTTATAATGAAAAAATATGTAAAATAGAGAAAAACCTTAAAAAATACAGTCCAAAAGGCCTGAGAAATAAAAATACAAAATATAATAATTTAAATAGGTATCAAAAATATTGTATTTTTAGAATCTTTGGATCCACTTTTATGAATTCATTTGAATTGGTTAAAATTTTTATAAACCAATTTTACTAATAATGAGAGAATATTCTACGTAGAGAAAAACTTAAAAAAATACGGCCCTTCAGGCCAGCGTAATTAAAAAACAAGATATAAATAAATTAAATAAGTATTAAAATTATTGTATATTTAGAAAAGGTGGATCCACTTTCATGAAACCATTTGAATAATTTAAAATTTTTATAAAACAAGTTTACTTATAATGAAAAAATATGTAAAATAGAGAAAAACCTTAACAAATACAGTCCAAAAGGCCTGAGAAATAAAAAAACAAGATATAAAAATATAAATAGGTATCAAAAATATTGTATTTTTAGAATCTTTGGATCTACTTGCTTGAAACCATTTGAATTGGTTAAAATTTTTATAAACCAAGTTTACTAATAATAAGAGAATATTCTATGTAGAGGAAAACTAAAACAAATACGGCCCACTAGGCCAGCGTAATTAAAAAACAAGATATAAATAAATTAAATAAGTATTAAAATTATTGTATATTTAGAAAAGGTGGATCCACTTTCATGAAACCATTTGAATTGGTTAAAATTCTTATAAACCAAGTTTACTTATAATAGAAAAATATATAAAATAGAGAAAAACTTAAACAAATACAGTCCAAAAGGCCAGAGAAATAAAAAAACATAATATAAAAAATTTAAATAGGTATCAAAATTATTGTATTTTTATAAACGTTGGATCCACTTGCATGAAACCATTTGAATAGGTTAAAATTTTTATAAAACAAGTTTACTTATAATGAAAAAATATGTAAAATAGAGAAAAACCTTAAAAAATACAGTCCAAAAGGCCTGAGAAATAAAAAAACAAGATATAATAATTTAAATAGGTATCAAAAATATTGTATTTTTAGAATCTTTGGATCCACTTTTATGAATTCATTTGAATTGGTTAAAATTTTTATAAACCAATTTTACTAATAATGAGAGAATATTCTACGTAGAGAAAAACTTAAACAAATACGGCCCTTCAGGCCAGCGTAATTAAAAAACAAGATATAAATAAATTAAATAAGTATTAAAATTATTGTATATTTAGAAAAGGTGGATCCACTTTCATGAAACCATTTGAATAGGTTAAAATTTTTATAAAACAAGTTTACTTATAATGAAAAAATATGTAAAATAGAGAAAAACCTTAACAAATACAGTCCAAAAGGCCTGAGAAATAAAAAAACAAGATATAAAAATATAAATAGGTATCAAAAATATTGTATTTTTAGAATCTTTGGATCTACTTGCTTGAAACCATTTGAATTGGTTAAAATTTTTATAAACCAAGTTTACTAATAATAAGAGAATATTCTATGTAGAGGAAAACTAAAACAAATACGGCCCACTAGGCCAGCGTAATTAAAAAACAAGATATAAATAAATTAAATAAGTATTAAAATTATTTTATATTTAGAAAAGGTGGATCCACTTTCATGAAACCATTTGAATTGGTTAAAATTCTTATAAACCAAGTTTACTTTTAATAGAAAAATATATAAAATAGAGAAAAACTTAAACAAATACAGTCCAAAAGGCCAGAGAAATAAAAAAACATAATATAAAAAATTTAAATAGGTATCAAAATTATTGTATTTTTATAAACGTTGGATCCACTTGCATGAAACCATTTGAATAGGTTAAAATTTTTATAAAACAAGTTTACTTATAATGAAAAAATATGTAAAATAGAGAAAAACCTTAACAAATACAGTCCAAAAGGCCTGAGAAATAAAAAAACAAGATATAATAATTTAAATAGGTATCAAAAATATTGTATTTTTAGAATCTTTGGATCCACTTTTATGAATTCATTTGAATTGGTTAAAATTTTTATAAACCAATTTTACTAATAATGAGAGAATATTCTACGTAGAGAAAAACTTAAACAAATACGGCCCTTCAGGCCAGCGTAATTAAAAAACAAGATATAAATAAATTAAATAAGTATTAAAATTATTGTATATTTAGAAAAGGTGGATCCACTTTCATGAAACCATTTGAATAGGTTAAAATTTTTATAAAACAAGTTTACTTATAATGAAAAAATATGTAAAATAGAGAAAAACCTTAACAAATACAGTCCAAAAGGCCTGAGAAATAAAAAAACAAGATATAAAAATTTAAATAGGTATCAAAAATATTGTATTTTTAGAATCTTTGGATCTACTTGCATGAAACCATTTGAATTGGTTAAAATTTTTATAAACCAAATTTACTAATAATAAGAGAATATTCTACGTAGAGGAAAACTAAAACAAATACGGCCCTTCAGGCCAGCGTAATTAAAAAACAAGATATAAATAAATTAAATAAGTATTAAAATTATTGTATATTTAGAAAAGGTGGATCCACTTTCATGAAACCATTTGAATAGGTTAAAATTTTTATAAAACAAGTTTACTTATAATGAAAAAATATGTAAAATAGAGAAAAACTTTAACAAATACAGTCCAAAAAGCCTGAGAAATAAAAAAACAAGATATAAAAATTTAAATAGGTATCAAAAATATTGTATTTTTAGAATCTTTGGATCTACTTGCATGAAACCATTTGAATTGGTTAAAATTTTTATAAACCCAGTTTACAAATAATGAGAGAATATTCTACGTAGAGAAAAACTTAAACAAATATGGCCCTTGAGGCCAGCGTAATTAAAAAACAAGATATAAATAAATTAAATAAGTATTAAAATTAATGTATATTTAGAAAAGGTGGATCCACTCTCATGAAACCATTTGAATAGATTAAAATTTTTATAAAACAAGTTTACTTATAATGAAAAAATATGTAAAATAGAGAAAAACCTTAACAAATACAGTCCAAAAGGCCTGAGAAATAAAAAAACAAGATATAAAAATATAAATAGTAATCAAAAATATTGTATTTTTAGAATCTTTGGATCTACTTGCTTGAAACCATTTGAATTGGTTAAAATTTTTATAAACCAAGTTTACTAATAATAAGAGAATATTCTATGTAGAGGAAAACTAAAACAAATACGGCCCACCAGGCCAGCGTAATTAAAAAACAAGATATAAATAAATTAAATAAGTATTAAAATTATTGTATATTTAGAAAAGGTGGATCCACTTTCATGAAACCATTTGAATTGGTTAAAATTCTTATAAACCAAGTTTACTTATAATAGAAAAATATATAAAATAGAGAAAAACTTAAACAAATACAGTCCAAAAGGCCAGAGAAATAAAAAAACATAATATAAAAAATTTAAATAGGTATCAAAATTATTGTATTTTTATAAACGTTGGATCCACTTGCATGAAACCATTTGAATAGGTTAAAATTTTTATAAAACAAGTTTACTTATAATGAAAAAATATGTAAAATAGAGAAAAACCTTAACAAATACAGTCCAACAGGCCTGAGAAATAAAAAAACAAGATATAATAATTTAAATAGGTATCAAAAATATTGTATTTTTAGAATCTTTGGATCCACTTTTATGAATTCATTTGAATTGGTTAAAATTTTTATAAACCCAGTTTAAAAATAATGAGAGAATATTCTACGTAGAGAAAAACTTAAACAAATATGGCCCTTCAGGCCAGCGTAATTAAAAAACAAGATATAAATAAATTAAATAAGTATTAAAATTAATGTATATTTAGAAAAGGTGGATCCACTCTCATGAAACCATTTGAATAGGTTAAAATTTTTATAAAACAAGTTTACTTATAATGAAAAAATATGTAAAATAGAGAAAAACCTTAACAAATACAGTCCAAAAGGCCTGAGAAATAAAAAAACAAGATATAAAAATATAAATAGTAATCAAAAATATTGTATTTTTAGAATCTTTGGATCTACTTGCTTGAAACCATTTGAATTGGTTAAAATTTTTATAAACCAAGTTTACTAATAATAAGAGAATATTCTATGTAGAGGAAAACTAAAACAAATACGGCCCACCAGGCCAGCGTAATTAAAAAACAAGATATAAATAAATTAAATAAGTATTAAAATTATTGTATATTTAGAAAAGGTGTATCCACTTTCATGAAACCATTTGAATAGGTTAAAATTTTTATAAAACAAGTTTACTTATAATGAAAAAATATGTAAAATAGAGAAAAACCTTAACAAATACAGTCCAAAAGGCCTGAGAATTAAAAAAACAAGATATAAAAATATAAATAGGTATCAAAAATATTGTATTTTTAGAATCTTTGGATCTACTTGCTTGAAACCATTTGAATTGGTTAAAATTTTTATAAACCAAGTTTACTAATAATAAGAGAATATTCTATGTAGAGGAAAACTAAAACAAATACGGCCCACCAGGCCAGCGTAATTAAAAAACAAGATATAAATAAATTAAATAAGTATTAAAATTATTGTATATTTAGAAAAGGTGGATCCACTTTCATGAAACCATTTGAATTGGTTAAAATTCTTATAAACCAAGTTTACTTATAATAGAAAAATATATAAAATAGAGAAAAACTTAAACAAATACAGTCCAAAAGGCCTGAGAAATAAAAAAACATAATATAAAAAATTTAAATAGGTATCAAAAATATTGTATTTTTAGAATCTTTGGATCTACTTGCATGAAACCATTTGAATTGATTAAAATTTTTATAAACCAAGTTTACTAACAATAAGAGAATATTCTACGTAGAGGAAAACTAAAACAAATACGGCCCTTCAGGCCAGCGTAATTAAAAAACAAGATATAAATAAATTAAAAAAGTATTAAAATTATTGTATATTTAGAAAAGGTGGATCCACTTTCATGAAACCGTTTGAATTGGTTAAAATTCTTATAAACCAAGTTTACTTATAATAGAAAAATATATAAAATAGAGAAAAACCTTAACAAATACAGTCCAAAAGGCCTGAGAATTAAAAAAACAAGATATAAAAATATAAATAGGTATCAAAAATATTGTATTTTTAGAATCTTTGGATCTACTTGCTTGAAACCATTTGAATTGGTTAAAATTTTTATAAACCAAGTTTACTAATAATAAGAGAATATTCTATGTAGAGGAAAACTAAAACAAATACGGCCCACCAGGCCAGCGTAATTAAAAAACAAGATATAAATAAATTAAATAAGTATTAAAATTATTGTATATTTAGAAAAGGTGGATCCACTTTCATGAAACCATTTGAATAGGTTAAAATTTTTATAAAACAAGTTTACTTATAATGAAAAAATATGTAAAATAGAGAAAAACCTTAACAAATACAGTCCAAAAGGCCTGAGAAATAAAAAAACAAGATATAAAAATTTAAATAGGTATCAAAAATATTGTATTTTTAGAATCTTTGGATCTACTTGCATGAAACCATTTGAATTGGTTAAAATTTTTATAAACCAAATTTACTAATAATAAGAGAATATTCTACGTAGAGGAAAACTAAAACAAATACGGCCCTTCAGGCCAGCGTAATTAAAAAACAAGATATAAATAAATTAAATAAGTATTAAAATTATTGTATATTTAGAAAAGGTGGATCCACTTTCATGAAACCATTTGAATAGGTTAAAATTTTTATAAAACAAGTTTACTTATAATGAAAAAATATGTAAAATAGAGAAAAACTTTAACAAATACAGTCCAAAAAGCCTGAGAAATAAAAAAACAAGATATAAAAATTTAAATAGGTATCAAAAATATTGTATTTTTAGAATCTTTGGATCTACTTGCATGAAACCATTTGAATTGGTTAAAATTTTTATAAACCCAGTTTACAAATAATGAGAGAATATTCTACGTAGAGAAAAACTTAAACAAATATGGCCCTTGAGGCCAGCGTAATTAAAAAACAAGATATAAATAAATTAAATAAGTATTAAAATTAATGTATATTTAGAAAAGGTGGATCCACTCTCATGAAACCATTTGAATAGATTAAAATTTTTATAAAACAAGTTTACTTATAATGAAAAAATATGTAAAATAGAGAAAAACCTTAACAAATACAGTCCAAAAGGCCTGAGAAATAAAAAAACAAGATATAAAAATATAAATAGTAATCAAAAATATTGTATTTTTAGAATCTTTGGATCTACTTGCTTGAAACCATTTGAATTGGTTAAAATTTTTATAAACCAAGTTTACTAATAATAAGAGAATATTCTATGTAGAGGAAAACTAAAACAAATACGGCCCACCAGGCCAGCGTAATTAAAAAACAAGATATAAATAAATTAAATAAGTATTAAAATTATTGTATATTTAGAAAAGGTGGATCCACTTTCATGAAACCATTTGAATTGGTTAAAATTCTTATAAACCAAGTTTACTTATAATAGAAAAATATATAAAATAGAGAAAAACTTAAACAAATACAGTCCAAAAGGCCAGAGAAATAAAAAAACATAATATAAAAAATTTAAATAGGTATCAAAATTATTGTATTTTTATAAACGTTGGATCCACTTGCATGAAACCATTTGAATAGGTTAAAATTTTTATAAAACAAGTTTACTTATAATGAAAAAATATGTAAAATAGAGAAAAACCTTAACAAATACAGTCCAAAAGGCCTGAGAAATAAAAAAACAAGATATAATAATTTAAATAGGTATCAAAAATATTGTATTTTTAGAATCTTTGGATCCACTTTTATGAATTCATTTGAATTGGTTAAAATTTTTATAAACCCAGTTTAAAAATAATGAGAGAATATTCTACGTAGAGAAAAACTTAAACAAATATGGCCCTTCAGGCCAGCGTAATTAAAAAACAAGATATAAATAAATTAAATAAGTATTAAAATTAATGTATATTTAGAAAAGGTGGATCCACTCTCATGAAACCATTTGAATAGGTTAAAATTTTTATAAAACAAGTTTACTTATAATGAAAAAATATGTAAAATAGAGAAAAACCTTAACAAATACAGTCCAAAAGGCCTGAGAAATAAAAAAACAAGATATAAAAATATAAATAGTAATCAAAAATATTGTATTTTTAGAATCTTTGGATCTACTTGCTTGAAACCATTTGAATTGGTTAAAATTTTTATAAACCAAGTTTACTAATAATAAGAGAATATTCTATGTAGAGGAAAACTAAAACAAATACGGCCCACCAGGCCAGCGTAATTAAAAAACAAGATATAAATAAATTAAATAAGTATTAAAATTATTGTATATTTAGAAAAGGTGTATCCACTTTCATGAAACCATTTGAATAGGTTAAAATTTTTATAAAACAAGTTTACTTATAATGAAAAAATATGTAAAATAGAGAAAAACCTTAACAAATACAGTCCAAAAGGCCTGACAATTAAAAAAACAAGATATAAAAATATAAATAGGTATCAAAAATATTGTATTTTTAGAATCTTTGGATCTACTTGCTTGAAACCATTTGAATTGGTTAAAATTTTTATAAACCAAGTTTACTAATAATAAGAGAATATTCTATGTAGAGGAAAACTAAAACAAATACGGCCCACCAGGCCAGCGTAATTAAAAAACAAGATATAAATAAATTAAATAAGTATTAAAATTATTGTATATTTAGAAAAGGTGGATCCACTTTCATGAAACCGTTTGAATTGGTTAAAATTCTTATAAACCAAGTTTACTTATAATAGAAAAATATATAAAATAGAGAAAAACTTAAACAAATACAGTCCAAAAGGCCTGAGAAATAAAAAAACATAATATAAAAAATTTAAATAGGTATCAAAAATATTGTATTTTTAGAATCTTTGGATCTACTTGCATGAAACCATTTGAATTGATTAAAATTTTTATAAACCAAGTTTACTAACAATAAGAGAATATTCTACGTAGAGGAAAACTAAAACAAATACGGCCCTTCAGGCCAGCGTAATTAAAAAACAAGATATAAATAAATTAAAAAAGTATTAAAATTATTGTATATTTAGAAAAGGTGGATCCACTTTCATGAAACCGTTTGAATTGGTTAAAATTCTTATAAACCAAGTTTACTTATAATAGAAAAATATATAAAATAGAGAAAAACCTTAACAAATACAGTCCAAAAGGCCTGAGAATTAAAAAAACAAGATATAAAAATATAAATAGGTATCAAAAATATTGTATTTTTAGAATCTTTGGATCTACTTGCTTGAAACCATTTGAATTGGTTAAAATTTTTATAAACCAAGTTTACTAATAATAAGAGAATATTCTATGTAGAGGAAAACTAAAACAAATACGGCCCACCAGGCCAGCGTAATTAAAAAACAAGATATAAATAAATTAAATAAGTATTAAAATTATTGTATATTTAGAAAAGGTGGATCCACTTTCATGAAACCATTTGAATAGGTTAAAATTTTTATAAAACAAGTTTACTTATAATGAAAAAATATGTAAAATAGAGAAAAACCTTAACAAATACAGTCCAAAAGGCCTGAGAAATAAAAAAACAAGATATAAAAATTTAAATAGGTATCAAAAATATTGTATTTTTAGAATCTTTGGATCCACTTTTATGAATTCATTTGAATTGGTTCAAATTTTTATTAACCAATTTTACTAATAATGAGAGAATATTCTACGTAGAGAAAAACTTAAACAAATACAGCCCTTCAGGCCAGCGTAATTAAAAAACAAGATATAAATAAATTAAATAAGTATTAAAATTATTGTATATTTAGAAAAGGTGGATCCACTTTCATGAAACCATTTGAATAGGTTAAAATTTTTATAAAACAAGTTTACTTATAATGAAAAAATATGTAAAATAGAGAAAAACCTTAACAAATACAGTCCAAAAGGCCTGAGAAATAAAAAAACAAGATATAAAAATTTAAATAGGTATCAAAAATATTGTATTTTTAGAATCTTTGGATCTACTTGCATGAAACCATTTGAATTGGTTAAAATTTTTATAAACCAAATTTACTAATAATAAGAGAATATTCTACGTAGAGGAAAACTAAAACAAATACGGCCCTTCAGGCCAGCGTAATTAAAAAACAAGATATAAATAAATTAAATAAGTATTAAAATTATTGTATATTTAGAAAAGGTGGATCCACTTTCATGAAACCATTTGAATAGGTTAAAATTTTTATAAAACAAGTTTACTTATAATGAAAAAATATGTAAAATAGAGAAAAACCTTAACAAATACAGTCCAAAAAGCCTGAGAAATAAAAAAACAAGATATAAAAATTTAAATAGGTATCAAAAATATTGTATTTTTAGAATCTTTGGATCTACTTGCATGAAACCATTTGAATTGGTTAAAATTTTTATAAACCAAGTTTACTAACAATAAGAGAATATTCTACGTAGAGGAAAACTAAAACAAATACGGCCCTTCAGGCCAGCGTAATTAAAAAACAAGATATAAATAAATTAAAAAAGTATTAAAATTATTGTATATTTAGAAAAGGTGGATCCACTTTCATGAAACCATTTGAATAGGTTAAAATTTTTATAAAACAAGTTTACTTATAATGAAAAAATATGTAAAATAGAGAAAAACCTTAACAAATACAGTCCAAAAAGCCTGAGAAATAAAAAAACAAGATATAAAAATTTAAATAGGTATCAAAAATATTGTATTTTTAGAATCTTTGGATCCACTTTTATGAATTCATTTGAATTGGTTAAAATTTTTATTAACCAAGTTTACTAATAATAAGAGAATATTCTATGTAGAGGAAAACTAAAACAAATACGGCCCACCAGGCCAGCGTAATTAAAAAACAAGATATAAATAAATTAAATAAGTATTAAAATTATTGTATATTTAGAAAAGGTGGATCCACTTTCATGAAACCGTTTAAATTGGTTAAAATTCTTATAAACCAAGTTTACTTATAATAGAAAAATATATAAAATAGAGAAAAACTTAAACAAATACAGTCCAAAAGGCCTGAGAAATAAAAAAACATAATATAAAAAATTTAAATAGGTATCAAAATAATTGTATTTTTATAAATGTTGGATCCACTTGCATGAAACCATTTGAATAGGTTGAAATTTTTATAAAACAAGTTTACTTATAATGAAAAAATATGTGAAATAGAGAAAAACCTAAACAAATACAGTCCAAAAGGCCTGAGAAATAAATAAACAAGATATAAAAAATTTAATTAGGTATCAAAATTATTGTATTTTTATAAACGTTGGATCTACTTGCATAAAACCATTTGAATTGGTTAAAATTTTTATAAACCCAGTTTACAAATAATGAGAGAATATTCTACGTAGAGAAAAACTTAAACAAATATGGCCCTTGAGGACAGCGTAATTAAAAAACAAGATATAAATAAATTAAATAAGTATTAAAATTAATGTATATTTAGATAAGGTGTATTCACTTTCATGAAAACATTTGAATAGGTTAAAATTTTTATAAAACAAGTTTACTTATAATGAAAAAATATGTAAAATAGAGAAGAACCTAAACCAATACAGTCCAAAAGGCCTGAGAAATAAAAAAACAAGATATAAAAAATTTAATTAGGTATCAAAATTATTGTATTTTTATAATCGTTGGATCCACTTTCATGAAACCATTTGAATAGGTTAAAATTTTTATAAAACAAGTTTACTTATAATGAAAAAATATGTAAAATAGAGAAAAACCTTAACAAATACAGTCCAAAAGGCCTGAGAAATAAAAAAACAAGATATAAAAATTTAAATAGGTATCAAAAATATTGTATTTTTAGAATCTTTGGATCTACTTGCATGAAACCATTTGAATTGGTTAAAATTTTTATAAACCAAATTTACTAATAATAAGAGAATATTCTACGTAGAGGAAAACTAAAACAAATACGGCCCTTCAGGCCAGCGTAATTAAAAAACAAGATATAAATAAATTAAATAAGTATTAAAATTATTGTATATTTAGAAAAGGTGGATCCACTTTCATGAAACCATTTGAATAGGTTAAAATTTTTATAAAACAAGTTTACTTATAATGAAAAAATATGTAAAATAGAGAAAAACCTTAACAAATACAGTCCAAAAAGCCTGAGAAATAAAAAAACAAGATATAAAAATTTAAATAGGTATCAAAAATATTGTATTTTTAGAATCTTTGGATCTACTTGCATGAAACCATTTGAATTGGTTAAAATTTTTATAAACCCAGTTTACAAATAATGAGAGAATATTCTACGTAGAGAAAAACTTAAACAAATATGGCCCTTGAGGCCAGCGTAATTAAAAAACAAGATATAAATAAATTAAATAAGTATTAAAATTAATGTATATTTAGATAAGGTGTATTCACTTTCATGAAACCATTTGAATAGGTTAAAATTTTTATAAAACAAGTTTACTTATAATGAAAAAATATGTAAAATTGAGAAAAACCTAAACCAATACAGTCCAAAAGGCCTGAGAAATAAAAAAACAAGATATAAAAAATTTAAATAGGTATCAAAATTATTGTATTTTTATAAACGTTGGATCCACTTGCATGAAACCATTTGAATAGGTTAAAATTTTTATAAAACAAGTTTACTTATAATGAAAAAATATGTAAAATAGAGAAAAACCTCAACAAATACAGTCCAAAAGGCCTGAGAAATAAAAAAACAAAATATAATAATTTAAATAGGTATCAAAAATATTGTATTTTTAGAATCTTTGGATCTACTTGCTTGAAACCATTTGAATTGGTTAAAATTTTTATAAACCAAGTTTACTAATAATAAGAGAATATTCTATGTAGAGGAAAACTAAAACAAATACGGCCCACCAGGCCAGCGTAATTAAAAAACAAGATATAAATAAATTAAATAAGTATTAAAATTATTGTATATTTAGAAAAGGTGGATCCACTTTCATGAAACCATTTGAATAGGTTAAAATTTTTATAAAAGAAGTTTACTTATAATGAAAAAATATGTAAAATAGAGAAAAACCTTAACAAATACAGTCCAAAAGGCCTGAGAAATAAAAAAACAAGATATAAAAATTTGAATACGTATCAAAAATATTGTATTTTTAGAATCTTTGGATCTACTTGCATGAAACCATTTGAATTGGTTAAAATTTTTATAAACCAAGTTTACTAATAATAAGAGAATATTCTACGTAGAGGAAAACTAAAACAAATACGGCCCTTCAGGCCAGCGTAATTAAAAAACAAGATATAAATAAATTAAAAAAGTATTAAAATTATTGTATATTTAGAAAAGGTGTATCCACTCTCATGAAACCATTTGAATAGGTTAAAATTTTTATAAAACAAGTTTACTTATAATGAAAAAATATGTAAAATAGAGAAAAACCTTAACAAATACAGTCCAAAAGGCCTGAGAAATAAAAAAACAAGATATAAAAATATAAATAGGTATCAAAAATATTGTATTTTTAGAATCTTTGGATCTACTTGCTTGAAACCATTTGAATTGGTTAAAATTTTTATATACCAAGTTTACTAATAATAAGAGAATATTCTATGTAGAGGAAAACTAAAACAAATACGGCCCACCAGGCCAGCGTAATTAAAAAACAAGATATAAATAAATTAAATAAGTATTAAAATTATTGTATATTTAGAAAATGTGGATCCACTTTCATGAAACCATTTGAATTGGTTAAAATTCTTATAAACCAAGTTTACTTATAATAGAAAAATATATAAAATAGAGAAAAACTTAAACGAATACAGTCCAAAAGGCCAGAGAAATAAAAAAACATAATATAAAAAATTTAAATAGGTATCAAAATTATTGTATTTTTATAAACGTTGGATCCACTTGCATGAAACCATTTGAATAGGTTAAAATTTTTATAAAACAAGTTTACTTATAATGAAAAAATATGTAAAATAGAGAAAAACCTTAACAAATACAGTCTAAAAGGCCTGAGAAATAAAAAAACAAGATATAATAATTTAAATAGGTATCAAAAATATTGTATTTTTAGAATCTTTGGATCCACTTTTATGAATTCATTTGAATTGGTTAAAATTTTTATAAACCAATTTTACTAATAATGAGAGAATATTCTACGTAGAGAAAAACTTAAACAAATACGGCCCTTCAGGCCAGCGTAATTAAAAAACAAGATATAAATAAATTAAATAAGTATTAAAATTATTGTATATTTAGAAAAGGTGGATCCACTTTCATGAAACCATTTGAATAGGTTAAAATTCTTATAAAACAAGTTTACTTACAATGAAAAAATATGTAAAATAGAGAAAAACCTAAACAAATACAGTCCAAAAGGTCTGAGAAATAAAAAAACATAATATAAAAAATTTAAATAGGTATCAAAATTATTGTATTTTTATAAACGTTGGATCCACTTGCATGAAACCATTTGAATAGGTTAAAATTTTTATAAAACAAGTTTACTTATAATGAAAAAATATGTAAAATAGAGAAAAACCTAAACAAATACAGTCAAAAGGGCCTGAGAAATAAAAAAACAAGATTTAAAAAATTTAATTAGGTATCAAAATTATTGTATTTTTATAAACGTTGGATCTACTTGCATAAAACCATTTGAATTGGTTAAAATTTTTATAAACCAAGTTTACTAATAATAAGAGAATATTCTACGTAGAGGAAAACTAAAACAAATACGGCCCTTCAGGCCAGCGTAATTAAAAAACAAGATATAAATAAATTAAATAAGTATTAAAATTATTGTATATTTAGAAAAGGTGGATCCACTTTCATGAAACCATTTGAATAGGTTAAAATTTTTATAAAACAAGTTTACTTATAATGAAAAAATATGTAAAATAGAGAAAAACCTAAACAAATACAGTCAAAAAGGCCTGAGAAATAAAAAAACAAGATATAAAAAATTTAATTAGGTATCAAAATTATTGTATTTTTATAAACGTTGGATCTACTTGCATAAAACCATTTGAATTGGTTAAAATTTTTATAAACCAATTTTACTAATAATGAGAGAATATTCTACGTAGAGAAAAACTTAAACAAATACGGCCCTTCAGGCCAGCGTAATTAAAAAACAAGATATAAATAAATTAAATAAGTATTAAAATTATTGTATATTTAGAAAAGGTGGATCCACTCTCATGAAACCATTTGAATAGGTTAAAATTTTTATAAAACAAGTTTACTTATAATGAAAAAATATGTAAAATAGAGAAAAAACTTAACAAATACAGTCCAAAAGGCCTGAGAAATAAAAAAACAAGATATAAAAATATAAATAGGTATCAAAAATATTGTATTTTTAGAATCTTTGGATCTACTTGCTTGAAACCATTTGAATTGGTTAAAATTTTTATAAACCAAATTTACTAATAATAAGAGAATATTCTATGTAGAGGAAAACTAAAACAAATACGGCCCACCAGGCCAGCGTAATTAAAAAACAAGATATAAATAAATTAAATAAGTATTAAAATTATTGTATATTTAGAAAAGGTGGATCCACTTTCATGAAACCATTTGAATTGGTTAAAATTCTTATAAACCAAGTTTACTTATAATAGAAAAATATATAAAATAGAGAAAAACTTAAACAAATACAGTCCAAAAGGCCAGAGAAATAAAAAAACATAATATAAAAAATTTAAATAGGTATCAAAATTATTGTATTTTTATAAACGTTGGATCCACTTGCATGAAACCATTTGAATAGGTTAAAATTTTTATAAAACAAGTTTACTTATAATGAAAAAATATGTAAAATAGAGAAAAACCTTAAAAAATACAGTCCAAAAGGCCTGAGAAATAAAAAAACAAGATATAATAATTTAAATAGGTATCAAAAATATTGTATTTTTAGAATCTTTGGATCCACTTTTATGAATTCATTTGAATTGGTTAAAATTTTTATAAACCAATTTTACTAATAATGAGAGAATATTCTACGTAGAGAAAAACTTAAACAAATACGGCCCTTCAGGCCAGCGTAATTAAAAAACAAGATATAAATAAATTAAATAAGTATTAAAACTATTGTATATTTAGAAAAGGTGGATCCACTTTCATGAAACCATTTGAATAATTTAAAATTTTTATAAAACAAGTTTACTTATAATGAAAAAATATGTAAAATAGAGAAAAACCTTAACAAATACAGTCCAAAAGGCCTGAGAAATAAAAAAACAAGATATAAAAATATAAATAGGTATCAAAAATATTGTATTTTTAGAATCTTTGGATCTACTTGCTTGAAACCATTTGAATTGGTTAAAATTTTTATAAACCAAGTTTACTAATAATAAGAGAATATTCTATGTAGAGGAAAACTAAAACAAATACGGCCCACTAGGCCAGCGTAATTAAAAAACAAGATATAAATAAATTAAATAAGTATTAAAATTATTGTATATTTAGAAAAGGTGGATCCACTTTCATGAAACCATTTGAATTGGTTGAAATTCTTATAAACCAAGTTTACTTATAATAGAAAAATATATAAAATAGAGAAAAACTTAAACAAATACAGTCCAAAAGGCCAGAGATATAAAAAAACATAATATAAAAAATTTAAATAGGTATCAAAATTATTGTATTTTTATAAACGTTGGATCCACTTGCATGAAACCATTTGAATAGGTTAAAATTTTTATAAAACAAGTTTACTTATAATGAAAAAATATGTAAAATAGAGAAAAACCTTAAAAAATACAGTCCAAAAGGCCTGAGAAATAAAAAAACAAGATATAATAATTTAAATAGGTATCAAAAATATTGTATTTTTAGAATCTTTGGATCCACTTTTATGAATTCATTTGAATTGGTTAAAATTTTTATAAACCAATTTTACTAATAATGAGAGAATATTCTACGTAGAGAAAAACTTAAACAAATACGGCCCTTCAGGCCAGCGTAATTAAAAAACAAGATATAAATAAATTAAATAAGTATTAAAATTATTGTATATTTAGAAAAGGTGGATCCACTTTCATGAAACCATTTGAATAGGTTAAAATTTTTATAAAACAAGTTTACTTATAATGAAAAAATATGTAAAATAGAGAAAAACCTTAACAAATACAGTCCAAAAGGCCTGAGAAATAAAAAAACAAGATATAAAAATATAAATAGGTATCAAAAATATTGTATTTTTAGAATCTTTGGATCTACTTGCTTGAAACCATTTGAATTGGTTAAAATTTTTATAAACCAAGTTTACTAATAATAAGAGAATATTCTATGTAGAGGAAAACTAAAACAAATACGGCCCTTCAGGCCAGCGTAATTAAAAAACAAGATATAAATAAATTAAATAAGTATTAAAATTATTGTATATTTAGAAAAGGTGGATCCACTCTCATGAAACCATTTGAATAGGTTAAAATTTTTATAAAACAAGTTTACTTATAATGAAAAAATATGTAAAATAGAGAAAAAACTTAACAAATACAGTCCAAAAGGCCTGAGAAATAAAAAAACAAGATATAAAAATATAAATAGGTATCAAAAATATTGTATTTTTAGAATCTTTGGATCTACTTGCTTGAAACCATTTGAATTGGTTAAAATTTTTATAAACCAAGTTTACTAATAATAAGAGAATATTCTATGTAGAGGAAAACTAAAACAAATACGGCCCACCAGGCCAGCGTAATTAAAAAACAAGATATAAATAAATTAAATAAGTATTAAAATTATTGTATATTTAGAAAAGGTGGATCCACTTTCATGAAACCATTTGAATTGGTTAAAATTCTTATAAACCAAGTTTACTTATAATAGAAAAATATATAAAATAGAGAAAAACTTAAACAAATACAGTCCAAAAGGCCAGAGAAATAAAAAAACATAATATAAAAAATTTAAATAGGTATCAAAATTATTGTATTTTTATAAACGTTGGATCCACTTGCATGAAACCATTTGAATAGGTTAAAATTTTTATAAAACAAGTTTACTTATAATGAAAAAATATGTAAAATAGAGAAAAACCTTAAAAAATACAGTCCAAAAGGCCTGAGAAATAAAAAAACAAGATATAATAATTTAAATAGGTATCAAAAATATTGTATTTTTAGAATCTTTGGATCCACTTTTATGAATTCATTTGAATTGGTTAAAATTTTTATAAACCAATTTTACTAATAATGAGAGAATATTCTACGTAGAGAAAAACTTAAACAAATACGGCCCTTCAGGCCAGCGTAATTAAAAAACAAGATATAAATAAATTAAATAAGTATTAAAATTATTGTATATTTAGAAAAGGTGGATCCACTTTCATGAAACCATTTGAATAGGTTAAAATTTTTATAAAACAAGTTTACTTATAATGAAAAAATATGTAAAATAGAGAAAAACCTTAACAAATACAGTCCAAAAGGCCTGAGAAATAAAAAAACAAGATATAAAAATATAAATAGGTATCAAAAATATTGTATTTTTAGAATCTTTGGATCTACTTGCTTGAAACCATTTGAATTGGTTAAAATTTTTATAAACCAAGTTTACTAATAATAAGAGAATATTCTATGTAGAGGAAAACTAAAACAAATACGGCCCACTAGGCCAGCGTAATTAAAAAACAAGATATAAATAAATTAAATAAGTATTAAAATTATTGTATATTTAGAAAAGGTGGATCCACTTTCATGAAACCATTTGAATTGGTTAAAATTCTTATAAACCAAGTTTACTTTTAATAGAAAAATATATAAAATAGAGAAAAACTTAAACAAATACAGTCCAAAAGGCCAGAGAAATAAAAAAACATAATATAAAAAATTTAAATAGGTATCAAAATTATTGTATTTTTATAAACGTTGGATCCACTTGCATGAAACCATTTGAATAGGTTAAAATTTTTATAAAACAAGTTTACTTATAATGAAAAAATATGTAAAATAGAGAAAAACCTTAACAAATACAGTCCAAAAGGCCTGAGAAATAAAAAAACAAGATATAATAATTTAAATAGGTATCAAAAATATTGTATTTTTAGAATCTTTGGATCCACTTTTATGAATTCATTTGAATTGGTTAAAATTTTTATAAACCAATTTTACTAATAATGAGAGAATATTCTACGTAGAGAAAAACTTAAACAAATACGGCCCTTCAGGCCAGCGTAATTAAAAAACAAGATATAAATAAATTAAATAAGTATTAAAATTATTGTATATTTAGAAAAGGTGGATCCACTTTCATGAAACCATTTGAATAGGTTAAAATTTTTATAAAACAAGTTTACTTATAATGAAAAAATATGTAAAATAGAGAAAAACCTTAACAAATACAGTCCAAAAAGCCTGAGAAATAAAAAAACAAGATATAAAAATTTAAATAAGTATCAAAAATATTGTATTTTTAGAATCTTTGGATCTACTTGCATGAAACCATTTGAATTGGTTAAAATTTTTATAAACCCAGTTTACAAATAATGAGAGAATATTCTACGTAGAGAAAAACTTAAACAAATATGGCCCTTGAGGCCAGCGTAATTAAAAAACAAGATATAAATAAATTAAATAAGTATTAAAATTAATGTATATTTAGAAAAGGTGGATCCACTCTCATGAAACCATTTGAATAGATTAAAATTTTTATAAAACAAGTTTACTTATAATGAAAAAATATGTAAAATAGAGAAAAACCTTAACAAATACAGTCCAAAAGGCCTGAGAAATAAAAAAACAAGATATAAAAATATAAATAGTAATCAAAAATATTGTATTTTTAGAATCTTTGGATCTACTTGCTTGAAACCATTTGAATTGGTTAAAATTTTTATAAACCAAGTTTACTAATAATAAGAGAATATTCTATGTAGAGGAAAACTAAAACAAATACGGCCCACCAGGCCAGCGTAATTAAAAAACAAGATATAAATAAATTAAATAAGTATTAAAATTATTGTATATTTAGAAAAGGTGGATCCACTTTCATGAAACCATTTGAATTGGTTAAAATTCTTATAAACCAAGTTTACTTATAATAGAAAAATATATAAAATAGAGAAAAACTTAAACAAATACAGTCCAAAAGGCCAGAGAAATAAAAAAACATAATATAAAAAATTTAAATAGGTATCAAAATTATTGTATTTTTATAAACGTTGGATCCACTTGCATGAAACCATTTGAATAGGTTAAAATTTTTATAAAACAAGTTTACTTATAATGAAAAAATATGTAAAATAGAGAAAAACCTTAAAAAATACAGTCCAAAAGGCCTGAGAAATAAAAAAACAAGATATAATAATTTAAATAGGTATCAAAAATATTGTATTTTTAGAATCTTTGGATCCACTTTTATGAATTCATTTGAATTGGTTAAAATTTTTATAAACCAATTTTACTAATAATGAGAGAATATTCTACGTAGAGAAAAACTTAAACAAATACGGCCCTTCAGGCCAGCGTAATTAAAAAACAAGATATAAATAAATTAAATAAGTATTAAAATTATTGTATATTTAGAAAAGGTGGATCCACTTTCATGAAACCATTTGAATAGGTTAAAATTTTTATAAAACAAGTTTACTTATAATGAAAAAATATGTAAAATAGAGAAAAACCTTAACAAATACAGTCCAAAAGGCCTGAGAAATAAAAAAACAAGACATAAAAATTTAAATAGGTATCAAAAATATTGTATTTTTAGAATCTTTGGATCTACTTTCATGAAACCATTTGAATTGGTTAAAATTTTTATAAACCAAATTTACTAATAATAAGAGAATATTCTACGTAGAGGAAAACTAAAACAAATACGGCCCTTCAGGCCAGCGTAATTAAAAAACAAGATATAAATAAATTAAATAAGTATTAAAATTAATGTATATTTAGATAAGGTGTATTCACTTTCATGAAACCATTTGAATAGGTTAAAATTTTTATAAAACAAGTTTACTTATAATGAAAAAGTATGTAAAATAGAGAAAAACCTAAACCAATACAGTCCAAAACGCCTGAGAAATAAAAAAACAAGATATAAAAAATTTAAATAGGTATCAAAATTATTGTATTTTTATAAACGTTGGATCCACTTGCATGAAACCATTTGAATAGGTTAAAATTTTTATAAAACAAGTTTACTTATAATGAAAAAATATGTAAAATAGAGAAAAACCTTAACAAATACAGTCCAAAAGGCCTGAGAAATAAAAAAACAAGATATAATAATTTAAATAGGTATCAAAAATATTGTATTTTTAGAATCTTTGGATCCACTTTTATGAATTCATTTGAATTGGTTAAAATTTTTATATACCAAGTTTACTAATAATAAGAGAATATTCTATTTAGAGGAAAACTAAAACAAATACGGCCCACCAGGCCAGCGTAATTAAAAAACATGATATAAATAAATTAAATAAGTATTAAAATTATTGTATATTAGAAAAGGTGGATCCACTTTCATGAAATCATTTGAGTTGGTTAAAATTCTTATAAACCAAGTTTACTTATAATAGAAAAATATATAAAATAGAGAAAAACTTAAACAAATACAGTCCAAAAGGCCTGAAAAATAAAAAAACATAATATAAAAAATTTAAATAGGTATCAAAATTATTGTATTTTTATAAACGTTGGATCCACTTGCATGAAACCATTTGAATTGGTTAAAATTTTTATAAACCCAGTTTACAAATAATGAGAGAATATTCTACGTAGAGAAAAACTTAAACAAATATGGCCCTTGAGGCCAGCGTAATTAAAAAACAAGATATAAATAAATTAAATAAGTATTAAAATTAATGTATATTTAGATAAGGTGTATTCACTTTCATGAAACCAGTTGAATAGGTTAAAATTTTTATAAAACAAGTTTACTTATAATGAAAAAATATGTAAAATAGAGAAAAACCTAAACCAATACAGTCCAAAAGGCCTGAGAAATAAAAAAACAAGATATAAAAATTTAAATAGGTATCAAAAATATTGTATTTTTAGAATCTTTGGATCTACTTGCATGAAACCATTTGAATTGGTTAATATTTTTATAAACCAAATTTACTAATAATAAGAGAATATTCTACGTAGAGGAAAACTAAAACAAATACGGCCCTTCAGGCCAGCGTAATTAAAAAACAAGATATAAATAAATTAAATAAGTATTAAAATTATTGTATATTTAGAAAAGGTGGATCCACTTTCATGAAACCATTTGAATAGGTTAAAATTTTTATAAAACAAGTTTACTTGTAATGAAAAAATATGTAAAATAGAGAAAAACCTTAACAAATACAGTCCAAAAAGCCTGAGAAATAAAAAAACAAGATATAAAAATTTAAATAGGTATCAAAAATATTGTATTTTTAGAATCTTTGGATCTACTTGCATAAAACCATTTGAATTGGTTAAAATTTTTATAAACCAAGTTTACTAATAATAAGAGAATATTCTACGTAGAGGAAAACTAAAACAAATACGGCCCTACAGGCCAGCGTAATTAAAAAACAAGATATAAATAAATTAAAAAAGTATTAAAATTATTGTAAATTTAGAAAAGGTGGATCCACTCTCATGAAACCATTTGAATAGGTTAAAATTTTTATAAAACAAGTTTACTTATAATGAAAAAATATGTATAATAGAGAAAAACCTTAACAAATACAGTCCAAAAGGCCTGAGAAATAAAAAAACAAGATATAAAAATATAAATAGGTATCAAAAATATTGTATTTTTAGAATCTTTGGATCTACTTGCTTGAAACCATTTGAATTGGTTAAAATTTTTAAAAAACCAAGTAAATTGTATATTTAGAAAAGGTGGATCCACTCTCATGAAACCATTTGAATAGGTTTAAATTTTTATAAACTTATAATAGAAAAATATATAAAATAGAGAAAAACTTAAACAAATACAGTCAAAAAGGCCTGAGAAATAAAAAAACATAATATAAAAAATTTAAATAGGTATCAAAATTATTGTATTTTTATAAACGTTGGATCCACTTGCATGAAACCATTTGAATAGGTTAAAATTTTTATAAAACAAGTTTACTTATAATGAAAAAATATGTAAAATAGAGAAAAACCTAAACAAATACAGTCAAAAAGGCCTGAGAAATAAAAAAACAAGATATAAAAAATTTAATTAGGTATCAAAATTATTGTATTTTTATAAACGTTGGATCTTCTTGCATAAAACCATTTTAATTGGTTAAAATTTTTATAAACCAATTTTACTAATAATGAGAGAATATTCTACGTAGAGAAAAACTTAAACAAATACGGCCTTTCAGGCCAGCGTAATTAAAAAACAAGATATAAATAAATTAAATAAGTATTAAAATTATTGTATATTTAGAAAAGGTGGATCCACTTTCATGAAACCGTTTGAATTGGTTAAAATTCTTATAAACCAAGTTTACTTATAATAGAAAAATATATAAAATAGAGAAAAACTTAAACAAATACAGTCCAAAAGGCCTGAGAAATAAAAAAACATAATATAAAAAATTTAAATAGGTATCAAAATTATTGTATTTTTATAAACGTTGGATCCACTTGCATGAAACCATTTGAATAGGTTGAAATTTTTATAAAACAAGTTTACTTATAATGAAAAAATATGTGAAATAGAGAAAAACCTAAACAAATACAGTCCAAAAGGCCTGAGAAATAAATAAACAAGATATAAAAAATTTAATTAGGTATCAAAATTATTGTATTTTTATAAACGTTGGATCTACTTGCATAAAACCATTTGAATTGGTTAAAATTTTTATAAACCCAGTTTACAAATAATGAGAGAATATTCTACGTAGAGAAATACTTAAACAAATATGGCCGTTGAGGCCAGCGTAATTAAAAAACAAGATATAAATAAATTAAATAAGTATTAAAATTAATGTATATTTAGATAAGGTGTATTCACTTTCATGAAACCATTTGAATAGGTTAAAATTTTTATAAAACAAGTTTACTTATAATGAAAAAATATGTAAAATAGAGAAAAACCTAAACCAATGCAGTCCAAAAGGCCTGAGAAATAAAAAAACAAGATATAAATAAATTAAATAAGTATCAAAATTATTGTATTTTTATAAACGTTGGATCCACTTGCATGAAACCATGTGAATAGGTTAAAATTTTTATAAAACAAGTTTACTTATAATGAAAAAATATGTAAAATAGAGAAAAACCTTAACAAATACAGTCCAAAAGGCCTGAGAAATAAAAAAACAAGATATAAAAATATAAATAGGTATCAAAAATATTGTATTTTTAGAATCTTTGGATCTACTTGCTTGAAACCATTTGAATTGGTTAAAATTTTTATAAACCAAGTTTACTAATAATAAGAGAATATTCTACGTAGAGGAAAACTAAAACAAATACGGCCCTTCAGGCCAGCGTAATTAAAAAACAAGATATAAATAAATTAAAAAAGTATTAAAATTATTGTATATTTAGAAAAGGTGGATCCACTTTCATGAAACCATTTGAATTGGTTAAAATTCTTATAAACCAAGTTTACTTATAATAGAAAAATATATAAAATAGAGAAAAACTTAAACAAATACAGTCCAAAAGGCCTGAGAAATAAAAAAACATAATATAAAAAATTTAAATAGGTATCAAAATTATTGTATTTTTATAAACGTTGGATCCACTTGCATGAAACCATTTGAATAAGTTGAAATTTTTATAAAACAAGTTTACTTATAATGAAAAAATATGTGAAATAGAGAAAAACCTAAACAAATACAGTCCAAAAGGCCTGAGAAATAAATAAACAAGATATAAAAAATTTAATTAGGTATCAAAATTATTGTATTTTCATAAACGTTGGATCTACTTGCATAAAACCATTTGAATTGGTTAAAATTTTTATAAACCCAGTTTACAAATAATGAGAGAATATTCTACGTAGAGAAAAACTTAAACAAATATGGCCCTTGAGGCCAGCGTAATTAAAAAACAAGATATAAATAAATTAAATAAGTATTAAAATTAATGTATATTTAGATAAGGTGTATTCACTTTCATGAAACCATTTGAATAGGTTAAAATTTTTATAAAACAAGTTTACTTATAATGAAAAAATATGTAAAATAGAGAAAAACCTAAACCAATACAGTCCAAAAGGCCTGAGAAATAAAAAACAAGATATAAATAAATTAAATAAGTATCAAAATTATTGTATTTTTATAAACGTTGGATCCACTTGCATGAAACCATTTGAATAGGTTAAAATTTTTATAAAACAAGTTTACTTATAATGAAAAAATATGTAAAATAGAGAAAAACCTTAACAAATACAGTCCAAAAGGCCTGAGAAATAAAAAAACAAGATATAAAAATATAAATAGGTATCAAAAATATTGTATTTTTAGAATCTTTGGATCTACTTGCTTGAAACCATTTGAATTGGTTAAAATTTTTATAAACCAAGTTTACTAATAATAAGAGAATATTCTACGTAGAGGAAAACTAAAACAAATACGGCCCTTCAGGCCAGCGTAATTAAAAAACAAGATATAAATAAATTAAAAAAGTATTAAAATTATTGTATATTTAGAAAAGGTGGATCCACTCTCATGAAACCATTTGAATAGGTTAAAATTTTTATAAAACAAGTTTACTTATAATGAAAAAATATGTAAAATAGAGAAAAACCTTAACAAATACAGTCCAAAAGGCCTGAGAAATAAAAAAACAAGATATAAAAATATAAATAGGTATCAAAAATATTGTATTTTTAGAATCTTTGGATCTACTTGCTTGAAACCATTTGAATTGGTTAAAATTTTTATAAACCAAGTTTACTAATAATAAGAGAATATTCTATGTAGAGGAAAACTAAAACAAATACGGCCCACCAGGCCAGCGTAATTAAAAAACAAGATATAAATAAATTAAATAAGTATTAAAATTATTGTATATTTAGAAAAGGTGGATCCACTTTCATGAAACCATTTGAATTGGTTAAAATTCTTATAAACCAAGTTTACTTATAATAGAAAAATATATAAAATAGAGAAAAACTTAAACAAATACAGTCAAAAAGGCCTGAGAAATAAAAAAACATAATATAAAAAATTTAAATAGGTATCAAAATTATTGTATTTTTATAAACGTTGGATCCACTTGCATGAAACCATTTGAATAGGTTAAAATTTTTATAAAACAAGTTTACTTATAATGAAAAAATATGTAAAATAGAGAAAAACCTAAACAAATACAGTCAAAAAGGCCTGAGAAATAAAAAAACAAGATATAAAAAATTTAATTAGGTATCAAAATTATTGTATTTTTATAAACGTTGGATCTACTTGCATAAAACCATTTGAATTGGTTAAAATTTTTATAAACCAATTTTACTAATAATGAGAGAATATTCTACGTAGAGAAAAACTTAAACAAATACGGCCCTTCAGGCCAGTGTAATTAAAAAACAAGATATAATTAAATTAAATAAGTATTAAAATTATTGTATATTTAGAAAAGGTGGATCCACTTTCATGAAACCATTTGAATTGGTTAAAATTTTTATAAACCAAGTTTACTAACAATAAGAGAATATTCTATGCAGAGAAAAACTAAAACAAATACGGCCCACCAGGCCAGCGTAATTAAAAAACAAGATATAAATAAATTAAATAAGTATTAAAATTATTGTATATTTAGAAAAGGTGGATCCACTTTCATGAAACCATTTGAATAGGTTAAAATTTTTATAAAACAAGTTTACTTATAATGAAAAAATATGGAAAATAGAGAAAAACCTTAACAAATACAGTCCAAAAAGCCTGAGAAATAAAAAAACAAGATATAAAAATTTAAATAGGTATCAAAAATATTGTATTTTTAGAATCTTTGGATCTACTTGCATGAAACCATTTGAATTGGTTAAAATTTTTATAAACCAAGTTTACTAACAATAAGAGAATATTCTACGTAGAGGAAAACTAAAACAAATACGGCCCTTCAGGCCAGCGTAATTAAAAAACAAGATATAAATAAATTAAAAAAGTATTAAAATTATTGTATATTTAGAAAAGGTGGATCCACTTTCATGAAACCATTTGAATAGGTTAAAATTTTTATAAAACAAGTTTACTTATAATGAAAAAATATGTAAAATAGAGAAAAACCTTAACAAATACAGTCCAAAAGGCCTGAGAAATAAAAAAACAAGATATAAAAATATAAATAGGTATCAAAAATATTGTATTTTTAGAATCTTTGGATCTACTTGCTTGAAACCATTTGAATTGGTTAAAATTTTTATAAACCAAGTTTACTAATAATAAGAGAATATTCTATGTAGAGGAAAACTAAAACAAATACGGCCCACCAGGCCAGCGTAATTAAAAAACAAGATATAAATAAATTAAATAAGTATTAAAATTATTGTATATTTAGAAAAGGTGGATCCACTTTCATGAAACCATTTGAATTGGTTAAAATTCTTATAAACCAAGTTTACTTATAATAGAAAAATATATAAAATAGAGAAAAACTTAAACAAATACAGTCCAAAAGGCCAGAGAAATAAAAAAACATAATATAAAAAATTTAAATAGGTATCAAAATTATTGTATTTTTATAAACGTTGGATCCACTTGCATGAAACCATTTGAATAGGTTAAAATTTTTATAAAACAAGTTTACTTATAATGAAAAAATATGTAAAATAGAGAAAAACCTTAACAAATACAGTCCAAAAGGCCTGAGAAATAATAAAACAAGATATAATAATTTAAATAGGTATCAAAAATATTGTATTTTTAGAATCTTTGGATCCACTTTTATGAATTCATTTGAATTGGTTAAAATTTTTATAAACCAATTTTACTAATAATGAGAGAATATTCTACGTAGAGAAAAACTTAAACAAATACGGCCCTTCAGGCCAGCGTAATTAAAAAACAAGATATAAATAAATTAAATAAGTATTAAAATTATTGTATATTTAGAAAAGGTGGATCCACTTTCATGAAACCATTTGAATAGGTTAAAATTTTTATAAAACAAGTTTACTTATAATGAAAAAATATGTAAAATAGAGAAAAACCTTAACAAATACAGTCCAAAAGGCCTGAGAAATAAAAAAACAAGATATAAAAATTTAAATAGGTATCAAAAATATTGTATTTTTAGAATCTTTGGATCTACTTGCATGAAACCATTTGAATTGGTTAAAATTTTTATAAAACAAGTTTACTTATAATGAAAAAATATGTAAAATAGAGAAAAACCTAAACAAATACAGTCAAAAGGGCCTGAGAAATAAAAAAACAAGATATAAAAAATTTAATTAGGTATCAAAATTATTGTATTTTTATAAACGTTGGATCTACTTGCATAAAACCATTTGAATTGGTTAAAATTCTTATAAACCAAGTTTACTTATAATAGAAAAATATATAAAATAGAGAAAAACCTTAACAAATACAGTCCAAAAAGCCTGAGAAATAAAAAAACAAGATATAAAAATTTAAATAGGTATCAAAAATATTGTATTTTTAGAATCTTTGGATCTACTTGCATAAAACCATTTGAATTGGTTAAAATTTTTATAAACCAAGTTTACTAATAATATGAGAATATTCTACGTAGAGGAAAACTAAAACAAATACGGCCCTTCAGGCCAGCGTAATTAAAAAACAAGATATAAATAAATTAAAAAAGTATTAAAATTATTGTATATTTAGAAAAGGTGGATCCACTCTCATGAAACCATTTGAATAGGTTAAAATTTTTATAAAACAAGTTCACTTATAATGAAAAAATATGTAAAATAGAGAAAAACCTAAACAAATACAGTCAAAAGGGCCTGAGAAATAAAAAAACAAGATATAAAAAATTTAATTAGGTATCAAAAATATTGTATTTTTAGAATCTTTGGATCTACTTGCATGAAACCATTTGAATTGGTTAAAATTTTTATAAAACAAGTTTACTTATAATGAAAAAATATGTAAAATAGAGAAAAACCTAAACAAATACAGTCCAAAAGGCCTGAGAAATAATAAAACAAGATATAATAATTTAAATAGGTATCAAAAATATTGTATTTTTAGAATCTTTGGATCCACTTTTATGAATTCATTTGAATTGGTTAAAATTTTTATAAACCAATTTTACTAATAATGAGAGAATATTCTACGTAGAGAAAAACTTAAACAAATACGGCCCTTCAGGCCAGCGTAATTAAAAAACAAGATATAAATAAATTAAATAAGTATTAAAATTATTGTATATTTAGAAAAGGTGGATCCACTTTCATGAAACCATTTGAATAGGTTAAAATTTTTATAAAACAAGTTTACTTATAATGAAAAAATATGTAAAATAGAGAAAAACCTTAACAAATACAGTCCAAAAGGCCTGAGAAATAAAAAAACAAGATATAAAAATTTAAATAGGTATCAAAAATATTGTATTTTTAGAATCTTTGGATCTACTTGCATGAAACCATTTGAATTGGTTAAAATTTTTATAAAACAAGTTTACTTATAATGAAAAAATATGTAAAATAGAGAAAAACCTAAACAAATACAGTCAAAAGGGCCTGAGAAATAAAAAAACAAGATATAAAAAATTTAATTAGGTATCAAAATTATTGTATTTTTATAAACGTTGGATCTACTTGCATAAAACCATTTGAATTGGTTAAAATTCTTATAAACCAAGTTTACTTATAATAGAAAAATATATAAAATAGAGAAAAACCTTAACAAATACAGTCCAAAAAGCCTGAGAAATAAAAAAACAAGATATAAAAATTTAAATAGGTATCAAAAATATTGTATTTTTAGAATCTTTGGATCTACTTGCATAAAACCATTTGAATTGGTTAAAATTTTTATAAACCAAGTTTACTAATAATATGAGAATATTCTACGTAGAGGAAAACTAAAACAAATACGGCCCTTCAGGCCAGCGTAATTAAAAAACAAGATATAAATAAATTAAAAAAGTATTAAAATTATTGTATATTTAGAAAAGGTGGATCCACTCTCATGAAACCATTTGAATAGGTTAAAATTTTTATAAAACAAGTTTACTTATAATGAAAAAATATGTAAAATAGAGAAAAACCTAAACAAATACAGTCAAAAGGGCCTGAGAAATAAAAAAACAAGATATAAAAAATTTAATTAGGTATCAAAAATATTGTATTTTTAGAATCTTTGGATCTACTTGCATGAAACCATTTGAATTGGTTAAAATTTTTATAAAACAAGTTTACTTATAATGAAAAAATATGTAAAATAGAGAAAAACCTAAACAAATACAGTCCAAAAGGCCTGAGAAATAATAAAACAAGATATAATAATTTAAATAGGTATCAAAAATATTGTATTTTTAGAATCTTTGGATCCACTTTTATGAATTCATTTGAATTGGTTAAAATTTTTATAAACCAATTTTACTAATAATGAGAGAATATTCTACGTAGAGAAAAACTTAAACAAATACGGCCCTTCAGGCCAGCGTAATTAAAAAACAAGATATAAATAAATTAAATAAGTATTAAAATTATTGTATATTTAGAAAAGGTGGATCCACTTTCATGAAACCATTTGAATAGGTTAAAATTTTTATAAAACAAGTTTACTTATAATGAAAAAATATGTAAAATAGAGAAAAACCTTAACAAATACAGTCCAAAAGGCCTGAGAAATAAAAAAACAAGATATAAAAATTTAAATAGGTATCAAAAATATTGTATTTTTAGAATCTTTGGATCTACTTGCATGAAACCATTTGAATTGGTTAAAATTTTTATAAAACAAGTTTACTTATAATGAAAAAATATGTAAAATAGAGAAAAACCTAAACAAATACAGTCAAAAGGGCCTGAGAAATAAAAAAACAAGATATAAAAAATTTAATTAGGTATCAAAATTATTGTATTTTTATAAACGTTGGATCTACTTGCATAAAACCATTTGAATTGGTTAAAATTCTTATAAACCAAGTTTACTTATAATAGAAAAATATATAAAATAGAGAAAAACCTTAACAAATACAGTCCAAAAAGCCTGAGAAATAAAAAAACAAGATATAAAAATTTAAATAGGTATCAAAAATATTGTATTTTTAGAATCTTTGGATCTACTTGCATAAAACCATTTGAATTGGTTAAAATTTTTATAAACCAAGTTTACTAATAATATGAGAATATTCTACGTAGAGGAAAACTAAAACAAATACGGCCCTTCAGGCCAGCGTAATTAAAAAACAAGATATAAATAAATTAAAAAAGTATTAAAATTATTGTATATTTAGAAAAGGTGGATCCACTCTCATGAAACCATTTGAATAGGTTAAAATTTTTATAAAACAAGTTTACTTATAATGAAAAAATATGTAAAATAGAGAAAAACCTAAACAAATACAGTCAAAAAGGCCTGAGAAATAAAAAAACAAGATATAAAAAATTTAATTAGGTATCAAAATTATTGTATTTTTATAAACGTTGGATCTACTTGCATAAAACCATTTGAATTGGTTAAAATTTTTATAAACCAATTTTACTAATAATGAGTGAATATTCTACGTAGAGGAAAACTTAAACAAATACGGCCCTTCAGGCCAGCGTATTTAAAAAACAAGATATAAATGAATTAAATAAGTATTAAAATTATTGTATATTTAGAAAAGGTGGATCCACTTTCATGAAACCATTTGAATAGGTTAAAATTTTTATAAAACAAGTTTACTTATAATGAAAAAATATGTAAAATAGAGAAAAACCTTAACAAATACAGTCCAAAAGGCCTGAGAAATAAAAAAACAAGATATAATAATTTAAATAGGTATCAAAAATATTGTATTTTTAGAATCTTTGGATCCACTTTTATGAATTCATTTGAATTGGTTAAAATTTTTATTAACCAATTTTACTAATAATGAGAGAATATTCTACGTAGAGAAAAACTTAAACAAATACAGCCCTTCAGGCCAGCGTAATTAAAAAACAAGATATAAATAAATTAAATAAGTATTAAAATTATTGTATATTTAGAAAAGGTGGATCCACTTTCATGAAAACATTTGAATAGGTTAAAATTTTTATAAAACAAGTTTACTTATAATGAAAAAGTATGTAAAATAGAGAAAAACCTAAACCAATACAGTCCAAAACGCCTGAGAAATAAAAAAACAAGATATAAAAAATTTAAATAGGTATCAAAATTATTGTATTTTTATAAACGTTGGATCCACTTGCATGAAACCATTTGAATAGGTTAAAATTTTTATAAAACAAGTTTACTTATAATGAAAAAATATGTAAAATAGAGAAAAACCTTAACAAATACAGTCCAAAAGGCCTGAGAAATAAAAAAACAAGACATAAAAATTTAAATAGGTATCAAAAATATTGTATTTTTAGAATCTTTGGATCTACTTTCATGAAACCATTTGAATTGGTTAAAATTTTTATAAACCAAGTTTACTAATAATAAGAGAATATTCTACGTAGAGGAAAACTAAAACAAATACGGCCCTTCAGGCCAGCGTAATTAAAAAACAAGATATAAATAAATTAAAAAAGTATTAAAATTATTGTAAATTTAGAAAAGGTGGATCCACTCTCATGAAACCATTTGAATAGGTTAAAATTTTTATAAAACAAGTTTACTTATAATGAAAAAATATGTAAAATAGAGAAAAACCTTAACAAATACAGTCCAAAAGGCCTGAGAAATAAATAAACAAGATATAAAAATTTAAATAGGTATCAAAAATATTGTATTTTTAGAATCTTTGGATCTACTTGCATGAAACCATTTGAATTGGTTAAAATTTTTATAAACCCAGTTTACAAATAATGAGAGAATATTCTACGTAGAGAAAAACTTAAACAAATATGGCCCTTGAGGACAGCGTAATTAAAAAACAAGATATAAATAAATTAAATAAGTATTAAAATTAATGTATATTTAGATAAGGTGTATTCACTTTCATGAAAACATTTGAATAGGTTAAAATTTTTATAAAACAAGTTTACTTATAATGAAAAAGTATGTAAAATAGAGAAAAACCTAAACCAATACAGTCCAAAACGCCTGAGAAATAAAAAAACAAGATATAAAAAATTTAAATAGGTATCAAAATTATTGTATTTTTATAAACGTTGGATCCACTTGCATGAAACCATTTGAATAGGTTAAAATTTTTATAAAACAAGTTTACTTATAATGAAAAAATATGTAAAATAGAGAAAAACCTTAACAAATACAGTCCAAAAGGCCTGAGAAATAAAAAAACAAGACATAAAAATTTAAATAGGTATCAAAAATATTGTATTTTTAGAATCTTTGGATCTACTTTCATGAAACCATTTGAATTGGTTAAAATTTTTATAAACCAAGTTTACTAATAATAAGAGAATATTCTACGTAGAGGAAAACTAAAACAAATACGGCCCTTCAGGCCAGCGTAATTAAAAAACAAGATATAAATAAATTAAAAAAGTATTAAAATTATTGTAAATTTAGAAAAGGTGGATCCACTCTCATGAAACCATTTGAATAGGTTAAAATTTTTATAAAACAAGTTTACTTATAATGAAAAAATATGTAAAATAGAGAAAAACCTTAACAAATACAGTCCAAAAGGCCTGAGAAATAAATAAACAAGATATAAAAATATAAATAGGTATCAAAAATATTGTATTTTTAGAATCTTTGGATCTACTTGCTTGAAACCATTTGAATTGGTTAAAATTTTTAAAAAACCAAGTTTACTAATAATAAGAGAATATTCTATGTAGAGGAAAACTAAAACAAATACGGCCCACCAGGCCAGCGTAATTAAAAAACAAGATATAAATAAATTAAATAAGTATTAAAATTATTGTATATTTAGAAAAGGTGGATCCACTTTCATGAAACCATTTGAATTGGTTAAAATTCTTATAAACCAAGTTTACTTATAATAGAAAAATATATAAAATAGAGAAAAACTTAAACAAATACAGTCAAAAAGGCCTGAGAAATAAAAAAACATAATATAAAAAATTTAAATAGGTATCAAAATTATTGTATTTTTATAAACGTTGGATCCACTTGCATGAAACCATTTGAATAGGTTAAAATTTTTATAAAACAAGTTTACTTATAATGAAAAAATATGTAAAATAGAGAAAAACCTAAACAAATACAGTCAAAAAGGCCTGAGAAATAAAAAAACAAGATATAAAAAATTTAATTAGGTATCAAAATTATTGTATTTTTATAAACGTTGGATCTACTTGCATAAAACCATTTGAATTGGTTAAAATTTTTATAAACCAATTTTACTAATAATGAGAGAATATTCTACGTAGAGAAAGACTTAAACAAATACGGCCCTTCAGGCCAGCGTAATTAAAAAACAAGATATAAATAAATTAAATAAGTATTAAAATTATTGTATATTTAGAAAAGGTGGGTCCACTCTCATGAAACCATTTGAATAGGTTAAAATTTTTATAAAACAAGTTTACTTATAATGAAAAAATATGTAAAATAGAGAAAAACCTTAACAAATACAGTCCAAAAGGCCTGAGAAATAAAAAAACAAGATATAAAAATATAAATAGGTATCAAAAATATTGTATTTTTAGAATCTTTGGATCTACTTGCTTGAAACCATTTGAATTGGTTAAAATTTTTATAAACCAAGTTTACTAATAATAAGAGAATATTCTATGTAGAGGAAAACTAAAACAAATACGGCCCACCAGGCCAGCGTAATTAAAAAACAAGATATAAATAAATTAAATAAGTATTAAAATTATTGTATATTTAGAAAAGGTGGATCCACTTTCATGAAACCATTTGAATTGGTTAAAATTCTTATAAACCAAGTTTACTTATAATAGAAAAATATATAAAATAGAGAAAAGCTTAAACAAATACAGTCCAAAAGGCCAGAGAAATAAAAAAACATAATATAAAAAATTTAAATAGGTATCAAAATTATTGTATTTTTATAAACGTTGGATCCACTTGCATGAAACCATTTGAATAGGTTAAAATTTTTATAAAACAAGTTTACTTATAATAAAAAAATATGTAAAATAGAGAAAAACCTAAACAAATACAGTCAAAAAGGCCTGAGAAATAAAAAAACAAGATATAAAAAATTTAATTAGGTATCAAAATTATTGTATTTTTATAAACGTTGGATCTACTTGCATAAAACCATTTGAATTGGTTAAAATTTTTATAAACCAATTTTACTAATAATGAGAGAATATTCTACGTAGAGAAAAACTTAAACAAATACGGCCCTTCAGGCCAGCGTAATTAAAAAACAAGATATAAATAAATTAAATAAGTATTAAAATTATTGTATATTTAGAAAAGGTGTATCCACTTTCATGAAACCATTTGAATAGGTTAAAATTTTTATAAAACAAGTTTACTTATAATGAAAAAATATGTAAAATAGAGAAAAACCTTAACAAATACAGTCCAAAAGGCCTGAGAATTAAAAAAACAAGATATAAAAATATAAATAGGTATCAAAAATATTGTATTTTTAGAATCTTTGGATCTACTTGCTTGAAACCATTTGAATTGGTTAAAATTTTTATAAACCAAGTTTACTAATAATAAGAGAATATTCTATGTAGAGGAAAACTAAAACAAATACGGCCCACCAGGCCAGCGTAATTAAAAAACAAGATATAAATAAATTAAATAAGTATTAAAATTATTGTATATTTAGAAAAGGTGGATCCACTTTCATGAAACCATTTGAATAGGTTAAAATTTTTATAAAACAAGTTTACTTATAATGAAAAAATATGTAAAATAGAGAAAAACCTTAACAAATACAGTCCAAAAGGCCTGAGAAATAAAAAAACAAGATATAATAATTTAAATAGGTATCAAAAATATTGTATTTTTAGAATCTTTAGATCCACTTTTATGAATTCATTTGAATTGGTTAAAATTTTTATTAACCAATTTTACTAATAATGAGAGAATATTCTACGTAGAGAAAAACTTAAACAAATACGGCCCTTCAGGCCAGCGTAATTAAAAAACAAGATATAAATAAATTAAATAAGTATTAAAATTATTGTATATTTAGAAAAGGTGGATCCACTTTCATAAAACCATTTGAATAGGTTAAAATTTTTATAAAACAAAATTACTTATAATGAAAAAATATGTAAAATAGAGAAAAACCTTAACAAATACAGTCCAAAAAGCCTGAGAAATAAAAAAACAAGATATAAAAATTTAAATAGGTATCAAAAATATTGTATTTTTAGAATCTTTGGATCTACTTGCATGAAACCATTTGAATTGGTTAAAATTTTTATAAACCAAGTTTACTAATAATAAGAGAATATTCTACGTAGAGGAAAACTAAAACAAATACGGCCCTTAGGGCCAGCGTAATTAAAAAACAAGATATAAATAAATTAAAAAAGTATTAAAATTATTGTATATTTAGAAAAGGTGGATCCACTTTCATGAAACCATTTGAATAGGTTAAAATTTTTATAAAACAAGTTTACTTATAATGAAAAAATATGTAAAATAGAGAAAAACCTTAACAAATACAGTCCAAAAGGCCTGAGAAATAAAAAAACAAGATATAAAAATATAAATAGGTATCAAAAATATTGTATTTTTAGAATCTTTGGATCTACTTGCTTGAAACCATTTGAATTGGTTAAAATTTTTTAAACCAAGTTTACTAATAATAAGAGAATATTCTATGTAGAGGAAAACTAAAACAAATACGGCCCACCAGGCCAGCGTAATTAAAAAACAAGATATAAATAAATTAAATAAGTATTAAAATTATTGTATATTTAGAAAAGGTGGATCCACTTTCATGAAACCATTTGAATAGGTTAAAATTTTTATAAAACAAGTTTATTTATAATGAAAAAATATGTAAAATAGAGAAAAACCTTAACAAATACAGTCCAAAAGGCCTGAGAAATAAAAAAACAAGATATAAAAATATAAATAGGTATCAAAAATATTGTATTTTTAGAATCTTTGGATCTACTTGCTTGAAACCATTTGAATTGGTTAAAATTTTTATAAACCAAGTTTACTAATAATAAGAGAATATTCTATGTAGAGGAAAACTAAAACAAATACGGCCCACCAGGCCAGCGTAATTAAAAAACAAGATATAAATAATTAAAATAATTATTAAAATTATTGTTTATTTAGAAATGGAGGATCCACTTTCATGAAACCATTTGAATTGGTTAAAATTTTTATAAACCATGTTTACTTATAATGAAAAAATATTTAAAATAGAGGAAAACTTAAACAAATACAGTCCACAAGGCCTGAGAAATAAAAAAACAAGATATAAATAATTTAAATAAGTATTAAAATTATTGTAAATTTAGAAAAGGTGGATCCACTTTTCTGAATTCATTTGAATTGGTTATAATTTTTATAAACCAATTTTGCTAATAATGAGAGAATATTCTACGTAGAGAAAAACTTAAACAAATACGCCCCACCAGGCCAGCATAATTAAAAAACAAGATATAAATAAATTAAATAAGTATTAAAATTATTGTATATTTAGAAAAGGTGGATCCACTTTCATGAAACCATTTGAAAATGTTAAAATTTTTATAAAACAAGTTTACTTATAATGAAAAAATATGTAAAATAGAGAAAAACCTTAACAAATACAGTCCAAAAGGCCTGAGAAATAAAAAAACAAGATATAAAAATTTAAATAGGTATCAAAAATATTGTATTTTTAGAATCTTTGGATCTACTTGCATGAAACCATTTGAATTGGTTAAAATTTTTATAAACCAAGTTTACTAATAATAAGAGAATATTCTACGTAGAGGAAAACTAAAACAAATACGGCCCACCGGGCCAACGTAATTAAAAAACAAGATATAAATAAATTAAATAAGTATTAAAATTATTGTATATTTAGAAAAGGTGGATCCACTTTCATGAAACCATTTGAATAGGTTAAAATTTTTATAAAACAAGTTTACTTATAATGAAAAAATATGTAAAATAGAGAAAAACCTTAACAAATACAGTCCAAAAGGCCTGAGAAATAAAAAAACAAGATATAATAATTTAAATAGGTATCAAAAATATTGTATTTTTAGAATCTTTGGATCCACTTTTATGAATTCATTTGAATTGGTTAAAATTTTTATAAACCAATTTTACTAATAATGAGAGAATATTCTACGTAGAGAAAAACTAAAACAAATACGGTCCTTCAGGCCAGCGTAATTAAAAAACAAGATATAAATAAATTAAATAAGTATTAAAATTATTGTATATTTAGAAAAGGTGGATCCACTTTCATGAAACCATTTGAATAGGTTAAAATTTTTATAAAACAAGTTTACTTATAATGAAAAAATATGTAAAATAGAGAAAAACCTTAACAAATACAGTCCAAAAGGCCTGAGAAATAAAAAAACAAGATATAAAAATTTAAATAGGTATCAAAAATATTGTATTTTTAGAATCTTTGGATCTACTTGCATAAAACCATTTGAATTGGTTAAAATTTTTATAAACCAAGTTTACTAATAATAATAGAATATTCTACGCAGAGGAAAACTAAAACAAATACGGCCCTTCAGGCCAGCGTAATTAAAAAACAAGATATAAATAAATTAAAAAAGTATTAAAATTATTGTATATTTAGAAAAGGTGGATCCACTTTCATGAAACCATTTGAATTGGTTAAAATTCTTATAAACCAAGTTTACTTATAATAGAAAAATATATAAAATAGAGAAAAACTTAAACAAATACAGTCCAAAAGGCCTGAGAAATAAAAAAACATAATATAAAAAATTTAAATAGGTATCAAAATTATTATATTTTTATAAACGTTGGATCCACTTGCATGAAACCATCTGAATAGGTTAAAATTTTTATAAAACAAGTTTACTTATAATGAAAAAATATGTAAAATAGAGAAAAACCTAAACAAATACAGTCAAAAAGGCCTGAGAAATAAAAAAACAAGATATAAAAAATTTAATTAGGTATCAAAATTATTGTATTTTTATAAACGTTGGATCTACTTGCATAAAACCATTTGAATTGGTTAAAATTTTTATAAACCAATTTTACTAATAATAAGAGAATATTCTACGTAGAGAAAAACTTAAACAAATACGGCCCTTCAGGCCAGCGTAATTAAAAAACAAGATATAAATAAATTAAATAAGTATTAAAATTATTGTATATTTAGAAAAGGTGGATCCACTTTCATGAAACCATTTGAATAGGTTAAAATTTTTATAAAACAAGTTTACTTATAATGAAAAAATATGTAAAATAGAGAAAAACCTTAACAAATACAGTCCAAAAGGCCTGAGAAATAAAAAAACAAGATATAAAAATTTAAATAGGTATCAAAAATATTGTATTTTTAGAATCTTTGGATCTACTTGCATGAAACCATTTGAATTGGTTAAAATTTTTATAACACAAGTTTACTTATAATGAAAAAATATGTAAAAGAGAGAAAAACCTTAAAAAATACAGTCCAAAAGGCCTGAGTAATAAAAAAACAAGATATAATAATTTAAATAGGTATCAAAAATATTGTATTTTTAGAATCTTTGGATCCACTTTTATGAATTCATTTGAATTGGTTAAAATTTTTTTAAACCAATTTTACTAATAATGAGAGAATATTCTACGTAGAGAAAAACTTAAACAAATACGGCCCTTCAGGCCAGCGTAATTAAAAAACAAGATATAAATAAATTAAATAAGTATTAAAATTATTGTATATTTAGAAAAGGTGGATCCACTTTCATGAAACCATTTGAATAGGTTAAAATTTTTATAAAACAAGTTTACTTATAATGAAAAAATATGTAAAATAGAGAAAAACCTTAACAAATACAGTCCAAAAGGCCTGAGAAATAAAAAAACAAGATATAAAAATTTAAATAGGTATCAAAAATATTGTATTTTTAGAATCTTTGGATCTACTTGCATGAAACCATTTGAATTGGTTAAAATTTTTATAAACCAAATTTACTAATAATAAGAGAATATTCTACGTAGAGGAAAACTAAAACAAATACGGCCCTTCAGGCCAGCGTAATTAAAAAACAAGATATAAATAAATTAAATAAGTATTAAAATTATTGTATATTTAGAAAAGGTGGATCCACTTTCATGAAACCATTTGAATAGGTTAAAATTTTTATAAAACAAGTTTACTTATAATGAAAAAATATGCAAAATAGAGAAAAACCTTAACAAATACAGTCCAAAAGGCCTGAGAAATAAAAAAACAAGATATAAAAATATAAATAGGTATCAAAAATATTGTATTTTTAGAATCTTTGGATCTACTTGCATGAAACCATTTGAATTGGTTAAAATTTTTATATACCAAGTTTACTAATAATAAGAGAATATTCTATGTAGAGGAAAACTAAAACAAATACGGCCCACCAGGCCAGCGTAATTAAAAAACAAGATATAAATAAATTAAATAAGTATTAAAATTATTGTATATTTAGAAAAGGTGGATCCACTTTCATGAAATCATTTGAATTGGTTAAAATTCTTATAAACCAAGTTTACTTATAATAGAAAAATATATAAAATAGAGAAAAACCTAAACAAATACAGTCCAAAAGGCCTGAGAAATAAAAAAACATAATATAAAAAATTTAAATAGGTATCAAAATTATTGTATTTTTATAAACGTTGGATCCACTTGCATGAAACCATTTGAATAGGTTGAAATTTTTATAAAACAAGCTTACTTATAATGAAAAAATATGTGAAATAGAGAAAAACCTAAACAAATACAGTCCAAAAGGCCTGAGAAATAAAAAAACAAGATATAAAAAATTTAATTAGGTATCAAAATTATTGTATTTTTATAAACGTTGGATCTACTTGCATAAAACCATTTGAATTGGTTAAAATTTTTATAAACCCAGTTTAAAAATAATGAGAGAATATTCTACGTAGAGAAAAACTTAAACAAATATGGCCCTTGAGGCCAGCGTAATTAAAAAACAAGATATAAATAAATTAAATAAGTATTAAAATTAATGTATATTTAGATAAGGTGTATTCACTTTCATGAAACCATTTGAATAGGTTAAAATTTTTATAAAACAAGTTTACTTATAATGAAAAAATATGTAAAATAGAGAAAAACCTAAACCAATACAGTCCAAAAGGCCTGAGAAATAAAAAAACAAGATATAAAAATTTAAATAGGTATCAAAAATATTGTATTTTTAGAATCATTGGATCTACTTGCATGAAACCATTTGAATTGGTTAATATTTTTATAAACCAAATTTACTAATAATAAGAGAATATTCTACGTAGAGGAAAACTAAAACAAATACGGCCCTTCAGGCCAGCGTAATTAAAAAACAAGATATAAATAAATTAAATAAGTATTAAAATTATTGTATATTTAGAAAAGGTGGATCCACTTTCATGAAACCATTTGAATAGGTTAAAATTTTTATAAAACAAGTTTACTAATAATAAGAGAATATTCTATGTAGAGGAAAACTAAAACAAATACGGCCCACCAGGCCAGCGTAATTAAAAAACAAGATATAAATAAATTAAATAAGTATTAAAAATATTGTATTTTTAGAATCTTTGGATCTACTTGCATGAAACCATTTGAATTGGTTAAAATTTTTATAAAACAAGTTTACTTATAATGAAAAAATATGTAAAAGAGAGAAAAACCTTAAAAAATACAGTCCAAAAGGCCTGAGAAATAAAAAAACAAGTTATAATAATTTAAATAGGTATCAAAAATATTGTATTTTTAGAATCTTTGGATCCACTTTTATGAATTCATTTGAATTGGTTAAAATTTTTATAAACCAATTTTACTAATAATGAGAGAATATTCTACGTAGAGAAAAACTTAAACAAATACGGCCCTTCAGGCCAGCGTAATTAAAAAACAAGATATAAATAAATTAGATAAGTATTAAAATTATTGTATATTTAGAAAAGGTGGATCCACTTTCATGAAACCATTTGAATAGGTTAAAAGTTTTATAAAACAAGTTTACTTATAATGAAAAAATATGTAAAATAGAGAAAAACCTTAACAAATACAGTCCAAAAAGCCTGAGAAATAAAAAAACAAGATATAAAAATTTAAATAGGTATCAAAAATATTGTATTTTTAGAATCTTTGGATCTACTTGCATGAAACCATTTGAATTGGTTAAAATTTTTTAATACCAAGTTTACTAATAATAAGAGAATATTCTATGTAGAGGAAAACTATAACAAATACGGCCCACCAGGCCAGCGTAATTAAAAAACAAGATATAAATAAATTAAATAAGTATTAAAATTATTGTATATTTAGAAAAGGTGGATCCACTTTCATGAAATCATTTGAATTGGTTAAAATTCTTATAAACCAAGTTTACTTATAATAGAAAAATATATAAAATAGAGAAAAACTTAAACAAATACAGTCCAAAAGGCCTGAGAAATAAAAAAACATAATATAAAAAATTTAAATAGGTATCAAAATTATTGTATTTTTATAAACGTTGGATCCACTTGCATGAAACCATTTGAATAGGTTAAAATTTTTATAAAACAAGTTTACTTATAATGAAAAAATATGTAAAATAGAGAAAAACCTTAACAAATACAGTCCAAAAAGCCTGAGAAATAAAAAAACAAGATATAAAAATTTAAATAGGTATCAAAGATATTGTATTTTTAGAATCTTTGGATCTACTTGCATAAAACCATTTGAATTGGTTAAAATTTTTATAAACCAAGTTTACTAATAATAAGAGAATATTCTACGTAGAGGAAAACTAAAACAAATACGGCCCTTCAGGCCAGCGTAATTAAAAAACAAGATATAAATAAATTAAAAAAGTATTAAAATTATTGTATATTTAGAAAAGGTGGATCCACTCTCATGAAAACATTTGAATAGGTTAAAATTTTTATAAAACAAGTTTACTTATAATGAAAAAATATGTAAAATAGAGAAAAACCTTAACAAATACAGTCCAAAAGGCCTGAGAAATAAAAAAACAAGATATAAAAATTTAAATAGGTATCAAAAATATTGTATTTTTAGAATCTTTGGATCTACTTGCATGAAACCATTTGAATTGGTTAAAATTTTTATAAACCAAATTTACTAATAATAAGAGAATATTCTACGTAGAGGAAAACTAAAACAAATACGGCCCTTCAGGCCAGCGTAATTAAAAAACAAGATATAAATAAATTAAATAAGTATTAAAATTATTGTTTATTTAGAAAAGGTGGATCCACTTTCATGAAACCATTTGAATAGATTAAAATTTTTATAAAACAAGTTTACTTATAATGAAAAAATATGTAAAATAGAGAAAAACCTTAACAAATACAGTCCAAAAGGCCTGAGAAATAAAAAAACAAGATATAAAAATATAAATAGGTATCAAAAATATTGTATTTTTAGAATCTTTGGATCTACTTGCTTGAAACCATTTGAATTGGTTAAAATTTTTATAAACCAAGTTTACTAATAATAAGAGAATATTCTATGTAGAGGAAAACTAAAACAAATACGGCCCACCAGGCCAGCGTAATTAAAAAACAAGATATAAATAAATTAAATAAGTATTAAAATTATTGTATATTTAGAAAAGGTGGATCCACTTTCATGAAACCATTTGAATTGGTTAAAATTCTTATAAACCAAGTTTACTTATAATAGAAAAATATATAAAATAGAGAAAAACTTAAACAAATACAGTCCAAAAGGCCAGAGAAATAAAAAAACATAATATAAAAAATTTAAATAGGTATCAAAATTATTGTATTTTTATAAACGTTGGATCCACTTGCATGAAACCATTTGAATAGGTTAAAATTTTTATAAAACAAGTTTACTTATAATGAAAAAATATGTAAAATAGAGAAAAACCTTAACAAATACAGTCCAAAAGGCCTGAGAAATAATAAAACAAGATATAATAATTTAAATAGGTATCAAAAATATTGTATTTTTAGAATCTTTGGATCCACTTTTATGAATTCATTTGAATTGGTTAAAATTTTTATAAACCAATTTTACTAATAATGAGAGAATATTCTACGTAGAGAAAAACTTAAACAAATACGGTCCTTCAGGCCAGCGTAATTAAAAAACAAGATATAAATAAATTAAATAAGTATTAAAATTATTGTATATTTAGAAAAGGTGGATCCACTTTCATGAAACCATTTGAATAGGTTAAAATTTTTATAAAACAAGTTTACTTATAATGAAAAAATATGTAAAATAGAGAAAAACCTTAACAAATACAGTCCAAAAGGCCTGAGAAATAAAAAAACAAGATATAAAAATTTAAATAGGTATCAAAAATATTGTATTTTTAGAATCTTTGGATCTACTTGCATGAAACCATTTGAATTGGTTAAAATTTTTATAAAACAAGTTTACTTATAATGAAAAAATATGTAAAATAGAGAAAAACCTAAACAAATACAGTCAAAAGGGCCTGAGAAATAAAAAAACAAGATATAAAAAATTTAATTAGGTATCAAAATTATTGTATTTTTATAAACGTTGGATCTACTTGCATAAAACCATTTGAATTGGTTAAAATTCTTATAAACCAAGTTTACTTATAATAGAAAAATATATAAAATAGAGAAAAACCTTAACAAATACAGTCCAAAAAGCCTGAGAAATAAAAAAACAAGATATAAAAATTTAAATAGGTATCAAAAATATTGTATTTTTAGAATCTTTGGATCTACTTGCATAAAACCATTTGAATTGGTTAAAATTTTTATAAACCAAGTTTACTAATAATATGAGAATATTCTACGTAGAGGAAAACTAAAACAAATACGGCCCTTCAGGCCAGCGTAATTAAAAAACAAGATATAAATAAATTAAAAAAGTATTAAAATTATTGTATATTTAGAAAAGGTGGATCCACTCTCATGAAACCATTTGAATAGGTTAAAATTTTTATAAAACAAGTTTACTTATAATGAAAAAATATGTAAAATAGAGAAAAACCTAAACAAATACAGTCAAAAGGGCCTGAGAAATAAAAAAACAAGATATAAAAAATTTAATTAGGTATCAAAATTATTGTATTTTTATAAACGTTGGATCTACTTGCATAAAACCATTTGAATTGGTTAAAATTTTTATAAACCAATTTTACTAATAATGAGTGAATATTCTACGTAGAGAAAAACTTAAACAAATACGGCCCTTCAGGCCAGCGTAATTAAAAAACAAGATATAAATAAATTAAATAAGTATTAAAATTATTGTATATTTAGAAAAGGTGGATCCACTTTCATGAAACCATTTGAATAGGTTAAAATTTTTATAAAACAAGTTTACTTATAATGAAAAAATATGTAAAATAGAGAAAAACCTTAACAAATACAGTCCAAAAGGCCTGAGAAATAAAAAAATAAGATATAATAATTTAAATAGGTATCAAAAATATTGTATTTTTAGAATCTTTGGATCCACTTTTATGAATTCATTTGAATTGGTTAAAATTTTTATTAACCAATTTTACTAATAATGAGAGAATATTCTACGTAGAGAAAAACTTAAACAAATACAGCCCTTCAGGCCAGCGTAATTAAAAAACAAGATATAAATAAATTAAATAAGTATTAAAATTATTGTATATTTAGAAAAGGTGGATCCACTTTCATGAAACCATTTGAATAGGTTAAAATTTTTATAAAACAAGTTTACTTATAATGAAAAAATATGTAAAATAGAGAAAAACCTTAACAAATACAGTCCAAAAGGCCTGAGAAATAAAAAAACAAGATATAAAAATTTAAATAGGTATCAAAAATATTGTATTTTTAGAATCTTTGGATCTACTTGCATGAAACCATTTGAATTGGTTAAAATTTTTATAAACCCAGTTTACAAATAATGAGAGAATATTCTACGTAGAGAAAAACTTAAACAAATATGGCCCTTGAGGACAGCGTAATTAAAAAACAAGATATAAATAAATTAAATAAGTATTAAAATTAATGTATATTTAGATAAGGTGTATTCACTTTCATGAAAACATTTGAATAGGTTAAAATTTTTATAAAACAAGTTTACTTATAATGAAAAAGTATGTAAAATAGAGAAAAACCTAAACCAATACAGTCCAAAACGCCTGAGAAATAAAAAAACAAGATATAAAAAATTTAAATAGGTATCAAAATTATTGTATTTTTATAAACGTTGGATCCACTTGCATGAAACCATTTGAATAGGTTAAAATTTTTATAAAACAAGTTTACTTATAATGAAAAAATATGTAAAATAGAGAAAAACCTTAACAAATACAGTCCAAAAGGCCTGAGAAATAAAAAAACAAGATATAAAAATTTAAATAGGTATCAAAAATATTGTATTTTTAGAATCTTTGGATCTACTTGCATGAAACCATTTGAATTGGTTAAAATTTTTATAAACCAAGTTTACTAATAATAAGAGAATATTCTACGTAGAGGAAAACTAAAACAAATACGGCCCACCGGGCCAACGTAATTAAAAAACAAGATATAAATAAATTAAATAAGTATTAAAATTATTGTATATTTAGAAAAGGTGGATCCACTTTCATGAAACCATTTGAATAGGTTAAAATTTTTATAAAACAAGTTTACTTATAATGAAAAAATATGTAAAATAGAGAAAAACCTTAACAAATACAGTCCAAAAGGCCTGAGAAATAAAAAAACAAGATATAATAATTTAAATAGGTATCAAAAATATTGTATTTTTAGAATCTTTGGATCCACTTTTATGAATTCATTTGAATTGGTTAAAATTTTTATAAACCAATTTTACTAATAATGAGAGAATATTCTACGTAGAGAAAAACTAAAACAAATACGGCCCTTCAGGCCAGCGTAATTAAAAAACAAGATATAAATAAATTAAATAAGTATTAAAATTATTGTATATTTAGAAAAGGTGGATCCACTTTCATGAAACCATTTGAATAGGTTAAAATTTTTATAAAACAAGTTTACTTATAATGAAAAAATATGTAAAATAGAGAAAAACCTTAACAAATACAGTCCAAAAGGCCTGAGAAATAAAAAAACAAGATATAAAAATTTAAATAGGTATCAAAAATATTGTATTTTTAGAATCTTTGGATCTACTTGCATAAAACCATTTGAATTGGTTAAAATTTTTATAAACCAAGTTTACTAATAATAATAGAATATTCTACGTAGAGGAAAACTAAAACAAATACGGCCCTTCAGGCCAGCGTAATTAAAAAACAAGATATAAATAAATTAAAAAAGTATTAAAATTATTGTATATTTAGAAAAGGTGGATCCACTTTCATGAAACCATTTGAATTGGTTAAAATTCTTATAAACCAAGTTTACTTATAATAGAAAAATATATAAAATAGAGAAAAACTTAAACAAATACAGTCCAAAAGGCCTGAGAAATAAAAAAACATAATATAAAAAATTTAAATAGGTATCAAAATTATTATATTTTTATAAACGTTGGATCCACTTGCATGAAACCATCTGAATAGGTTAAAATTTTTATAAAACAAGTTTACTTATAATGAAAAAATATGTAAAATAGAGAAAAACCTAAACAAATACAGTCAAAAAGGCCTGAGAAATAAAAAAACAAGATATAAAAAATTTAATTAGGTATCAAAATTATTGTATTTTTATAAACGTTGGATCTACTTGCATAAAACCATTTGAATTGGTTAAAATTTTTATAAACCAATTTTACTAATAATGAGAGAATATTCTACGTAGAGAAAAACTTAAACAAATACGGCCCTTCAGGCCAGCGTAATTAAAAAACAAGATATAAATAAATTAAATAAGTATTAAAATTATTGTATATTTAGAAAAGGTGGATCCACTTTCATGAAACCATTTGAATAGGTTAAAATTTTTATAAAACAAGTTTACTTATAATGAAAAAATATGTAAAATAGAGAAAAACCTTAACAAATACAGTCCAAAAGGCCTGAGAAATAAAAAAACAAGATATAAAAATTTAAATAGGTATCAAAAATATTGTATTTTTAGAATCTTTGGATCTACTTGCATGAAACCATTTGAATTGGTTAAAATTTTTATAACACAAGTTTACTTATAATGAAAAAATATGTAAAAGAGAGAAAAACCTTAAAAAATACAGTCCAAAAGGCCTGAGTAATAAAAAAACAAGATATAATAATTTAAATAGGTATCAAAAATATTGTATTTTTAGAATCTTTGGATCCACTTTTATGAATTCATTTGAATTGGTTAAAATTTTTTTAAACCAATTTTACTAATAATGAGAGAATATTCTACGTAGAGAAAAACTTAAACAAATACGGCCCTTCAGGCCAGCGTAATTAAAAAACAAGATATAAATAAATTAAATAAGTATTAAAATTATTGTATATTTAGAAAAGGTGGATCCACTTTCATGAAACCATTTGAATAGGTTAAAATTTTTATAAAACAAGTTTACTTATAATGAAAAAATATGTAAAATAGAGAAAAACCTTAACAAATACAGTCCAAAAGGCCTGAGAAATAAAAAAACAAGATATAAAAATTTAAATAGGTATCAAAAATATTGTATTTTTAGAATCTTTGGATCTACTTGCATGAAACCATTTGAATTGGTTAAAATTTTTATAAACCAAATTTACTAATAATAAGAGAATATTCTACGTAGAGGAAAACTAAAACAAATACGGCCCTTCAGGCCAGCGTAATTAAAAAACAAGATATAAATAAATTAAATAAGTATTAAAATTATTGTATATTTAGAAAAGGTGGATCCACTTTCATGAAACCATTTGAATAGGTTAAAATTTTTATAAAACAAGTTTACTTATAATGAAAAAATATGCAAAATAGAGAAAAACCTTAACAAATACAGTCCAAAAGGCCTGAGAAATAAAAAAACAAGATATAAAAATATAAATAGGTATCAAAAATATTGTATTTTTAGAATCTTTGGATCTACTTGCATGAAACCATTTGAATTGGTTAAAATTTTTATATACCAAGTTTACTAATAATAAGAGAATATTCTATGTAGAGGAAAACTAAAACAAATACGGCCCACCAGGCCAGCGTAATTAAAAAACAAGATATAAATAAATTAAATAAGTATTAAAATTATTGTATATTTAGAAAAGGTGGATCCACTTTCATGAAATCATTTGAATTGGTTAAAATTCTTATAAACCAAGTTTACTTATAATGAAAAAATATATAAAATAGAGAAAAACCTAAACAAATACAGTCCAAAAGGCCTGAGAAATAAAAAAACATAATATAAAAAATTTAAATAGGTATCAAAATTATTGTATTTTTATAAACGTTGGATCCCCTTGCATGAAACCATTTGAATAGGTTGAAATTTTTATAAAACAAGCTTACTTATAATGAAAAAATATGTGAAATAGAGAAAAACCTAAACAAATACAGTCCAAAAGGCCTGAGAAATAAAAAAACAAGATATAAAAAATTTAATTAGGTATCAAAATTATTGTATTTTTATAAACGTTGGATCTACTTGCATAAAACCATTTGAATTGGTTAAAATTTTTATAAACCAATTTTACTAATAATGAGAGAATATTCTACGTAGAGAAAAACTTAAACAAATACGGCCCTTCAGGCCAGCGTAATTAAAAAACAAGATATAAATAAATTAAATAAGTATTAAAATTATTGTATATTTAGAAAAGGTGGATCCACTTTCATGAAACCATTTGAATAGGTTAAAATTTTTATAAAACAAGTTTACTTATAATGAAAAAATATGTAAAATAGAGAAAAACCTTAACAAATACAGTCCAAAAGGCCTGAGAAATAAAAAAACAAGATATAAAAATTTAAATAGGTATCAAAAATATTGTATTTTTAGAATCTTTGGATCTACTTGCATGAAACCATTTGAATTGGTTAAAATTTTTATAACACAAGTTTACTTATAATGAAAAAATATGTAAAAGAGAGAAAAACCTTAAAAAATACAGTCCAAAAGGCCTGAGTAATAAAAAAACAAGATATAATAATTTAAATAGGTATCAAAAATATTGTATTTTTAGAATCTTTGGATCCACTTTTATGAATTCATTTGAATTGGTTAAAATTTTTTTAAACCAATTTTACTAATAATGAGAGAATATTCTACGTAGAGAAAAACTTAAACAAATACGGCCCTTCAGGCCAGCGTAATTAAAAAACAAGATATAAATAAATTAAATAAGTATTAAAATTATTGTATATTTAGAAAAGGTGGATCCACTTTCATGAAACCATTTGAATAGGTTAAAATTTTTATAAAACAAGTTTACTTATAATGAAAAAATATGTAAAATAGAGAAAAACCTTAACAAATACAGTCCAAAAGGCCTGAGAAATAAAAAAACAAGATATAAAAATTTAAATAGGTATCAAAAATATTGTATTTTTAGAATCTTTGGATCTACTTGCATGAAACCATTTGAATTGGTTAAAATTTTTATAAACCAAATTTACTAATAATAAGAGAATATTCTACGTAGAGGAAAACTAAAACAAATACGGCCCTTCAGGCCAGCGTAATTAAAAAACAAGATATAAATAAATTAAATAAGTATTAAAATTATTGTATATTTAGAAAAGGTGGATCCACTTTCATGAAACCATTTGAATAGGTTAAAATTTTTATAAAACAAGTTTACTTATAATGAAAAAATATGCAAAATAGAGAAAAACCTTAACAAATACAGTCCAAAAGGCCTGAGAAATAAAAAAACAAGATATAAAAATATAAATAGGTATCAAAAATATTGTATTTTTAGAATCTTTGGATCTACTTGCATGAAACCATTTGAATTGGTTAAAATTTTTATATACCAAGTTTACTAATAATAAGAGAATATTCTATGTAGAGGAAAACTAAAACAAATACGGCCCACCAGGCCAGCGTAATTAAAAAACAAGATATAAATAAATTAAATAAGTATTAAAATTATTGTATATTTAGAAAAGGTGGATCCACTTTCATGAAATCATTTGAATTGGTTAAAATTCTTATAAACCAAGTTTACTTATAATGAAAAAATATATAAAATAGAGAAAAACCTAAACAAATACAGTCCAAAAGGCCTGAGAAATAAAAAAACATAATATAAAAAATTTAAATAGGTATCAAAATTATTGTATTTTTATAAACGTTGGATCCCCTTGCATGAAACCATTTGAATAGGTTGAAATTTTTATAAAACAAGCTTACTTATAATGAAAAAATATGTGAAATAGAGAAAAACCTAAACAAATACAGTCCAAAAGGCCTGAGAAATAAAAAAACAAGATATAAAAAATTTAATTAGGTATCAAAATTATTGTATTTTTATAAACGTTGGATCTACTTGCATAAAACCATTTGAATTGGTTAAAATTTTTATAAACCCAGTTTACAAATAATGAGAGAATATTCTACGTAGAGAAAAACTAAAACAAATACGGCCCTTCAGGCCAGCGTAATTAAAAAACAAGATATAAATAAATTAAATAAGTATTAAAATTATTGTATATTTAGAAAAGGTGGATCCACTTTCATGAAACCATTTGAATAGGTTAAAATTTTTATAAAACAAGTTTACTAATAATAAGAGAATATTCTATGTAGAGGAAAACTAAAACAAATACGGCCCACCAGGCCAGCGTAATTAAAAAACAAGATATAAATAAATTAAATAAGTATTAAAATTAATGTATATTTAGATAAGGTGTATTCACTTTCATGAAACCATTTGAATAGGTTAAAATTTTTATAAAACAAGTTTACTTATAATGAAAAAATATGTAAAATAGAGAAAAACCTAAACCAATACAGTCCAAAAGGCCTGAGAAATAAAAAAACAAGATATAAAAATTTAAATAGGTATCAAAAATATTGTATTTTTAGAATCATTGGATCTACTTGCATGAAACCATTTGAATTGGTTAATATTTTTATAAACCAAATTTACTAATAATAAGAGAATATTCTACGTAGAGGAAAACTAAAACAAATACGGCCCTTCAGGCCAGCGTAATTAAAAAACAAGATATAAATAAATTAAATAAGTATTAAAATTATTGTATATTTAGAAAAGGTGGATCCACTTTCATGAAACCATTTGAATAGGTTAAAATTTTTATAAAACAAGTTTACTAATAATAAGAGAATATTCTATGTAGAGGAAAACTAAAACAAATACGGCCCACCAGGCCAGCGTAATTAAAAAACAAGATATAAATAAATTAAATAAGTATTAAAAATATTGTATTTTTAGAATCTTTGGATCTACTTGCATGAAACCATTTGAATTGGTTAAAATTTTTATAAAACAAGTTTACTTATAATGAAAAAATATGTAAAAGAGAGAAAAACCTTAAAAAATACAGTCCAAAAGGCCTGAGAAATAAAAAAACAAGTTATAATAATTTAAATAGGTATCAAAAATATTGTATTTTTAGAATCTTTGGATCCACTTTTATGAATTCATTTGAATTGGTTAAAATTTTTATAAACCAATTTTACTAATAATGAGAGAATATTCTACGTAGAGAAAAACTTAAACAAATACGGCCCTTCAGGCCAGCGTAATTAAAAAACAAGATATAAATAAATTAGATAAGTATTAAAATTATTGTATATTTAGAAAAGGTGGATCCACTTTCATGAAACCATTTGAATAGGTTAAAAGTTTTATAAAACAAGTTTACTTATAATGAAAAAATATGTAAAATAGAGAAAAACCTTAACAAATACAGTCCAAAAAGCCTGAGAAATAAAAAAACAAGATATAAAAATTTAAATAGGTATCAAAAATATTGTATTTTTAGAATCTTTGGATCTACTTGCATGAAACCATTTGAATTGGTTAAAATTTTTTAATACCAAGTTTACTAATAATAAGAGAATATTCTATGTAGAGGAAAACTATAACAAATACGGCCCACCAGGCCAGCGTAATTAAAAAACAAGATATAAATAAATTAAATAAGTATTAAAATTATTGTATATTTAGAAAAGGTGGATCCACTTTCATGAAATCATTTGAATTGGTTAAAATTCTTATAAACCAAGTTTACTTATAATAGAAAAATATATAAAATAGAGAAAAACTTAAACAAATACAGTCCAAAAGGCCTGAGAAATAAAAAAACATAATATAAAAAATTTAAATAGGTATCAAAATTATTGTATTTTTATAAACGTTGGATCCACTTGCATGAAACCATTTGAATAGGTTGAAATTTTTATAAAACAAGTTTACTTATAATGAAAAAATATGTGAAATAGAGAAAAACCTAAACAAATACAGTCCAAAAGGCCTGAGAAATAAAAAAACAAGATATAAAAAATTTAATTAGGTATCAAAATTATTGTATTTTTATAAACGTTGGATCTACTTGCATAAAACCATTTGAATTGGTTAAAATTTTTATAAACCCAGTTTACAAATAATGAGAGAATATTCTACGTAGAGAAAAACTTAAACAAATATGGCCCTTGAGGCCAGCGTAATTAAAAAACATATAAATAAATTAAATAAGTATTAAAATTAATGTATATTTAGATAAGGTGTATTCACTTTCATGAAACCATTTGAATAGGTTAAAATTTTTATAAAACAAGTTTACTTATAATGAAAAAATATGTAAAATAGAGAAAAACCTAAACCAATACAGTCCAAAAGGCCTGAGAAATAAAAAAACAAGATATAAAAATTTAAATAGGTATCAAAAATATTGTATTTTTAGAATCTTTGGATCTACTTGCATGAAACCATTTGAATTAGTTAATATTTTTATAAACCAAATTTACTAATAATAAGAGAATATTCTACGTAGAGGAAAACTAAAACAAATACGGCCCTTCAGGCCAGCGTAATTAAAAAACAAGATATAAATAAATTAAATAAGTATTAAAATTATTGTATATTTAGAAAAGGTGGATCCACTTTCATGAAACCATTTGAATAGGTTAAAATTTTTATAAAACAAGTTTACTTATAATGAAAAAATATGTAAAATAGAGAAAAACCTTAACAAATACAGTCCAAAAAGCCTGAGAAATAAAAAAACAAGATATAAAAATTTAAATAGGTATCAAAGATATTGTATTTTTAGAATCTTTGGATCTACTTGCATAAAACCATTTGAATTGGTTAAAATTTTTATAAACCAAGTTTACTAATAATAAGAGAATATTCTACGTAGAGGAAAACTAAAACAAATACGGCCCTTCAGGCCAGCGTAATTAAAAAACAAGATATAAATAAATTAAAAAAGTATTAAAATTATTGTATATTTAGAAAAGGTGGATCCACTCTCATGAAAACATTTGAATAGGTTAAAATTTTTATAAAACAAGTTTACTTATAATGAAAAAATATGTAAAATAGAGAAAAACCTTAACAAATACAGTCCAAAAGGCCTGAGAAATAAAAAAACAAGATATAAAAATTTAAATAGGTATCAAAAATATTGTATTTTTAGAATCTTTGGATCTACTTGCATGAAACCATTTGAATTGGTTAAAATTTTTATAAACCAAATTTACTAATAATAAGAGAATATTCTACGTAGAGGAAAACTAAAACAAATACGGCCCTTCAGGCCAGCGTAATTAAAAAACAAGATATAAATAAATTAAATAAGTATTAAAATTATTGTTTATTTAGAAAAGGTGGATCCACTTTCATGAAACCATTTGAATAGATTAAAATTTTTATAAAACAAGTTTACTTATAATGAAAAAATATGTAAAATAGAGAAAAACCTTAACAAATACAGTCCAAAAAGCCTGAGAAATAAAAAAACAAGATATAAAAATTTAAATAGGTATCAAAAATATTGTATTTTTAGAATCTTTGGATCTACTTGCATGAAACCATTTGAATTGGTTAAAATTTTTATAAACCAAGTTTACTAACAATAAGAGAATATTCTACGTAGAGGAAAACTAAAACAAATACGGCCCTTCAGGCCAGCGTAATTAAAAAACAAGATATAAATAAATTAAAAAAGTATTAAAATTATTGTATATTTAGAAAAGGTGGATCCACTTTCATGAAACCATTTGAATAGGTTAAAATTTTTATAAAACAAGTTTACTTATAATGAAAGAATATGTAAAATAGAGAAAAACCTTAACAAATACAGTCCAAAAGGCCTGAGAAATAAAAAAACAAGATATAAAAATATAAGTAGGTATCAAAAATATTGTATTTTTAGAATCTTTGGATCTACTTGCTTGAAACCATTTGAATTGGTTAAAATTTTTATAAACCAAGTTTACTAATAATAAGAGAATATTCTATGTAGAGGAAAACTGTTGGACTGTGGCGCCTCCGCGCACTTCCTTTTTGTACTATGTGGTGAAGAAGGAGGAGAAGCTAACAGTTTAGTTCCATGCTGATCGTCGCTCAGTACATATCACAGACGCGTATTGATTGCTTATAATAAAATCACTTATTAATTATTGTTAATTAAACGTGTAAATGAAGAGTTATAAATAAAGATTAGAGAAGACGAGTATTATTAAATAAACTGTGCTGATTAATAAAAAGAAGAGTGTTTATTTTATTTGCTTTAATCACATAACCCAATAGGTTATCGGCCCGCCATCGCTTCCACGGCGCGTGTGCCTTTTTTTTTGTGTGTTGATTAAAATAAAAAGCAAATAATTTTTGGTGAGAGAAATTATTTTAAGAAGTGTGTATAAAAATTAATTAAATTTTGGTGAGAGAAATTAAAGAAGTGTGTGGAAAATTATTTTTTAAAAAATAAAATTAATTATTTTTGTGTGTTTCCATTTATATATTTATATATATATATATAGAAGAGAAAATGGAGACCGAGCAGAAAGTAAAAGGTAGGATTTTTTTTATTATTGGTGTGAAATGGATGAGAGAGAAAAATTACCGGTAATTAATTAATTAAATTGAATTTTTTTTTATTGCTAAATTAATTATTGAAAAGTGGATGAGTAAAGGAATTAAAAATTAAATTTTTATTTGACGTGTATGTGTATGTGTGTGTTTTACACAAAATGGCCGAAACCGACGCCAAGTTTTTCTCGATGGTGATGTACACGCCGGGCAGAAATTGTGTTTTACAAAGATGGCGCTCGAAATTTTTTTTTATTGTTAAAATAAAAACGATCGATGACGAGAGAAATAATTTTTAATTTTCTTTCTTTTCAATAATTAAATATAAAAAGAAAAGTGAATAGATTTTGTTCGTACGAAAATGAAATTAATTAGATGCGCATAAATAAGACGTGAAATTTTTATTATTATTATTTTAGCGGGAAATGAAATTCGTGTGTGTGTTTTTGCGCGTGTATGTGTCCTGCACCCGGAAATACACGCACGAACATAACCGTTTTTTTAAGAAATGAAGAAAATAAAATGAATTTTTTTTGAGGTTATGTGTATGTGTCTTTGCATGTATGTGTTCTACGTGTAAGATTACATGAATTTTAACCTTTTTTTTAAAAATTATAAGAGAACGAAACGAAAAGTTGTAGATGTGAATTTATTATATGCATATAAAATAAAGATGTGAATTTTTATTAAATTCTTTAAATAATTCTTTTTAGAATAAGACTTAAATTTAAGCAATATATTTCTTTTAGAAAATAAAGATCTATACATCAGTCTCATGACAATGTATGAAGCAAATGGGATGAGAGAGAAATATGGAGGTGAAAACGTTGTAGTCAGGTTAGATGAGAACGTGATTCGACTTGTAACCGAAAGTGGCTCAACTGTTTATATAGGTGTGTAATTTTTTTTAGAAAAGATAAAATTTTTAAATAAATTTTTTTTGACGTCAAATTAATAAAATTAGGTACCTAAAATTAAAACTAAAATTTAAAAATTCATGAATTTTAAAATAAATAAATTTTTTTCAACATTAGCTGGTTTGTGAATAGTATAAATTATTATTGTGTTCATAATATGTTAAATATTTACAAGGGTGATCTTGAATAATATCTTGTGTTCGGATATGTGAAAGGTCATTCACTTTGTAGTTTTTCGTGCTTGTGTTCAGTCGATAAATTACGGAGTTAAATTCTTACCCTTTTATTACTTGTGCATGATTAGACTAAGTTAAAATCTTTTCAGATAAAAATACCATCGAAGAAAAGGAGTGGGATTTGATATCTGAAGCTGTAAAAAGGGAAGAATCATTGGGAAATAAGCTGCTCATTCCCATAGAAATCCAGCAAACAGAACTTAATGAAGGGGGTTTTGAGTTTGTAGATACGCGAAATGATGAGTCTGAAAATGAAAAGAAAAATGACGAGAAAAATGAATTAGATGATGTGAATAGAGGAGGCCATGGCATGAATGATGAGGATGATGTGATCGTGACTGATGCGTCTACTCAGACCCCACCTTTCGGTGAGAAACAAAAACCTTTAATTAAAAATGTTGAAAAATGTAACCTAAATCTGCAGAAGGGTTACAGTAAAAATCAAAATGTAAGTTTTGAAACTAAATTAAATGATTCTGAAGTTTTAGATGGGCAGAATTTTTATGATGAGATGCAGAGAAAATTTGATGCGTACTTGAAAGAAGTGAAGGAACAGCACAAAAAGAATTTAGATGTGATGGCAGCTAAAAATGATATTATTGCCAAGCATACTCAAGGTGTGATGAATGAAGTGGAAAGTAGGCTAGATAGGAGAGTGACAAGAATAGAAAATACTCTTTCTGGAGTTAAAAATTTAGATGAGATTGCTGGCACTTTGAAGAGAGCCTTAGATAGGGTAGATGGGACAAATAATGACGAGATACAAAATAGAGAGGTAAGAGACCATAATAATTCTAATTTATTTAATTCTACGATGGCGCCTGAAAGTATAAATATTTCTAATAAAAATGATATCACATTAATAATTCGAGACGAGATTAAAAAGTTAGGAATTAGTACGTTTTCGAATAAAAATTATTCAAATAAAGACGAGTCGATTGTAAATGAATTGAAAGATGTATTAAAGACCGGTTTATCATCTCGAGATACAGGTTCTAGAAGAGATTACAAGTTAACTAATAAAATGCGTTTTGAACATTTTATGGACTTTTTTACGTCAGAATTAAGAACAAAGGATTTGTTATATGTTATTGATACAAAAATTAAAGTAAATGATAATTTAGATGAGCGTACTATAGAAAGTAATAAATTTAGAGTCCGTGATATATTGATAAATAGAATAGATCAAAATTATCATAATAAAATTTTAGATGAGTCAAATCCTATTAAAATGTTAGAAAAGATACAAGAAATAAAAAGATGTGAAAATAATTTAACTTCCGTGGATCTTAGAAAACGGTTGTATAATATACAATATAATCCTAACAAAGAAAATGCAGCAGAATTTTGGGATAGATTTGACGAGTTGACGAGAAATTACAATAACATCCCAAATGCTCCTGCCCTTTCTGAACAAGAAATTAGAGACGCGTTTTATCAAGCAATAGAAAAGAATATACCTCAGGTACACCATCTAGAATTTGTAAATGTAAATTTGACGGGTAAAAGTCTCTCTTACGAGGACTTAAAACGTTTTATCATACAGCATGAAGCAAGTAGACGAGGTGGTCAAGGTGGTTCTGGCACTTCACAAAGTGTACAAGCTATGGTCACATGGCCTTCTGGAAGCCAACAGCGGTGTTTTCACTGTGATGGCTTAGGGCATATTGGTAGAAATTGCCCTCGTAAAAATTTGGAAGGAAAGCTATGCTATTCCTGTAAGGAATACACTACTGACCATATAGCAGCAAATTGTCCTTTAAATAGAGGATCAAATCGGCGAGATAGAAGGTATGATAATAACAATAGACGCGATTATAAAAACAATGGTGGTGGTCGTGGTTTTAAAAGAAAGATAGAAAGTAATAATGACGAGTCTAACTCAAAAAGAACCAAGTTTAATAATAGGGGTAGAGGAAATTATAAAAACAGGGGTCGAGGCGGAAAACAGCAAAACAATGGGCAGCAAGAAAAGAAGAGCTCTGACAGTAAAGGTAACCTTGATTGTTTAAATATTTTTAATACTGATTTAAATAGACGAGATAATATAACTCAAGTTAGCTTTACCGGATTAAACAATAATAAATTACTAGCCGAATTTTTGGCCGATTCCGGAGCTACAGAGCATCTTACAAATTCTAAATTAATATTTAAGACGTTAGATGAGAATTATAATAATATTATAAAATGCGCAAATAAAGATGAGTCAGCGAATTTTAAATCGGAGGGAGTAGGAGTTGTAGATTTGATAAATTCGGATAATAATATTTCTTTAAGAAATGTAATTTGCGCTGAAGGCTTATCGGAAAACTTGCTTTCCCTGAGAAAATTTGCTGATAAAGGTTTAGCTATTTATTTAGATAATGAAAAAATTAATATTTTTGACCCTGTTTCTAAGAAATCATTTATCTCTGGTATATATGATAAACCTTACTGGAAAATAGAATTTGAAGTGAATAATTTAGATGAGAACATAAACTCAGAACAAAGTCCTTTAAATAATAAAATTATTGCATACTTAACGACGAGAAGTAACCGAAATTATGAATTAAAAGATAAATCTGATAAAAATAGTAAAAGTCATTTAGATGAGAAATTAGATGTGATTATTGAAAATTTCTGTGACAATAATTTATTTGATAATGAGACTGTAGTAGAAGTTGATTTAAATGATGCGATTTTTGAAAATAGCTTAAGAGACAGAATTTTAAATAATCCCGATGAATCGCTTTTTACTGATGATGAATTCGAAGAGAAAAACGAATTAAATTTTGATAAACACAACAATGTGTTTGTTAAAAATAACAGAGAAATGTTATGGCATGTCAGAATGGGCCATGCGTCGTTGGGATATTTAAAAAGGCTTCAAAAATTATATCCAGAAATAAAAGATTTAAAAGATGCGAAATTTGATGAGAAAATTTTAGATTGTGAAATATGCTTGATTTCTAAACTAAATAAATTGCCGTTCAATAATGTAAGATTTAGAGCAAATGAACCGTTACAAATAATTCACTCCGATATAATGGGTCCTATTAGTCCTATGACTTACCCAAAAAGGTATAGATACATTTTTGTATTCATAGATGACTATTCTAGGGCGGCAATGGCTTTTGGCATGAAAACAAAAGATGAGACTGGAACATGCCTTGAACTGTTTGTTAAAAGCACTAGAAACTTTATTGGACGAGATGCTAAAGTTTGTTACCTAAGAACTGACCAAGGTACTGAATTTACTGGTGGGAAAACTAAAGAAGTATTGGAGAAATTAGGAGCTGAGTTAGAACTCGCAACTCCTGATACTCCAGAACATAATGGTGTTTCGGAGAGATTTAATCAAACCATTCAAAAGAAAATCCGTTCTTTAATGTATGATGCGAAACTTCCTGAAAATATGTGGGACTTAGCTTTAGGTGCGGCTGTCTATGCGTATAATCGCACACCACATAAGTCTGTAGACATGAATATACCGTTATGCAAACTAAATCCCAGATTTGAACCAAAATTAAGCCAATTAAAACGTTTTGGTTGTTTGTCATATATTAAAATACATAGAAGGATAGGTCCTAAATTTAGGAGAATAGCGATGAGAGTTGTATTAGTAGGATATAAATCAACTGGCTTTATTTTTCTTAAACCTGAAGAAGGAAAATTTTATGAAAGCCGAAATGTTAGATTTAACGAAAAATTGGTTTTTGGTGACAAATATAGAAAGAATAGCATAACAGATTGGGAAAATGTCTTTGATGAGATAGACAAAGAAAATTGGTTTGTTAAATTTGAAGAGAAACCAAAAGAAAATGTTAATAACATACAAAGAACGGAGGGAGCGTTAAAAAGAAAAAGAGGTAGACCCAGTAAAAATATTCTAGTAAACTCTATTAATGTACCTTTAGAAGAGTCTGAAGAAGAGACTGAAATTTTAGATGATGAATATTATCATGCATTGCTCACTAAAATTAATAAAGATCCAGGTTCTTATAAAGAAGCCATGAAATCAGACGAGAAAAATAAGTGGGATCTTGCAGTAAAAGACGAGCTAAATTCAATGAATAAAAATAAAGTATGGAATTTTGTTAAAAGACCTCTTATAGATGAATATGGTACTAAACCAAATATAATTGATTCTCGATGGGTTTTAAAGAAAAAGATTGAGCCTAATGGCAAAATCAAACATAAGGCGAGATTAGTAATAAGAGGGTTTAAAGACAAAAATACATACGATCTGAAAGACACTTATGCTCCTGTTTCTAGACTTGTATTAATTAGAGCAGTACTTGCAATCATAAATAAATATGACTTAGATGTGTGTCAAATGGACGTGAAAACTGCCTTCCTAAATGGTAAAATCGAAGACGAGATATACATGGAAATACCAGAAGGGGTGAATGTCTCAGAAAAATTTAGACGAGAAAATGTTTGCAAAATAGAAAGAGCATTATATGGTTTAAAAATTAGCCCTAAAAGATGGAATGAACGTTTTAGTGAAGTAGCTTCAAAAATTGGGTTAACTTCACATTATGATGAACCATGTCTATTTACTTGGAGAGATGGGGATAAATTTCTCATATTATTACTATACGTAGACGATATGTTAATCGCTAGTAATGATTTAGTCAAATTGGAGCAAATAAAACTGAAGTTGAAAGATGAGTTTGAAATGACAGATCTAGGAGAGCCTAAAAGTTTTCTTGGGATTAACTTAGAACGAAATCGATCGGAGAGAATTTTAAGTTTATCACAAGAAGATTATATAGAAAAAATGTTAGAAAGATTTGGTTTTAAAGAAAAACATCCTCAAAGAACGCCTATGGTAACGCATCAGGTGGCAAATCGAAAAAGAAAAGAACGAGAAGAGTCTGATGATGATGAGAAATTGAATAAAAATTTACTTAAGGCTGATACACCTTATAGGGAAGCTGTTGGTTCTTTAGCATATTTGGCAAACGTTACTAGACCTGATATTGCATATACCATAAATATATTGAGTAGACATCAGGTTGAACCGACTGAAAATGAGTGGTCTATGATTGAAAGGGTATTTCGATATCTTAAAGGAACCGTAGATTTGAAATTGACATACACGGGTCTAAATAATAAACTAGAAGGCTATTCTGACTCTAGTTATTCTGATTGTAAGAAATCATTAACAACTAGTGGATATGTTGTTAGATTGTTTGGCGATTCAATAGCCTGGAAGACACGTAAACTGTCTTACGTAAATTTGTCTACTTGTGAGGCTGAATACGTTGCGATGAGTAATGCGACCCAAGAAATGATTTCAATCTTTAATTCACTGAAATTAATGTTGAACATTCCTTTAATGCCCTTGACCCTTTGGTGTGATAATTCAGCTGCGGATAAGAATACTAAGACGAGAGGTAGTAATCGATTAAGACACATAATAGACTCTAAGGTTGACTATTTTAAAGAGTGTCTCAAAAAGGGTTATATCGAAGTTAGATGGGTACCTTCTAAAGAACAAATAGCCGATATTTTTACTAAACCATTGGCTTTTGATTTGCACAGACAATTGACTAATTCAATCTTAAACTTGGAGAGTTAGACGAGTTAAATTGTATATGATGTGTATTCGATGAGATGAACTAATAATTGATTTGATTTGTTTCAGATAAATAGAAAGTGCTTGAGACGGGAGGGAGTGTTGGACTGTGGCGCCTCCGCGCACTTCCTTTTTGTACTATGTGGTGAAGAAGGAGGAGAAGCTAACAGTTCAGTTCCATGCTGATCGTCGCTCAGTACATATCGCAGACGCGTATTGATTGCTTATAATAAAATCACTTATTAATTATTGTTAATTAAACGTGTAAATGAAGAGTTATAAATAAAGATTAGAGAAGACGAGTATTATTAAATAAACTGTGCTGATTAATAAAAAGAAGAGTGTTTATTTTATTTGCTTTAATCACATAACCCAATAAAAACTAAAACAAATACGGCCCACCAGGCCAGCGTAATTAAAAAACAAGATATAAATAAATTAAATAAGTATTAAAATTATTGTATATTTAGAAAAGGTGGATCCACTTTCATGAAACCGTTTGAATTGGTTAAAATTCTTATAAACCAAGTTTACTTATAATAGAAAAATATATAAAATAGAGAAAAACTTAAACAAATACAGTCCAAAAGGCCTGAGAAATAAAAAAACATAATATAAAAAATTTAAATAGGTATCAAAATTATTGTATTTTTATAAACGTTGGATCCACTTGCATGAAACCATTTGAATAGGTTAAAATTTTTATAAAACAAGTTTACTTATAATGAAAAAATATGTAAAATAGAGAAAAACCTTAACAAATACAGTCCAAAAGGCCTGAGAAATAAAAAAACAAGATATAATAATTTAAATAGGTATCAAAATTATTGTATTTTTATAAACGTTGGATCCACTCTCATGAAACCATTTGAATAGGTTAAAATTTTTATAAAACAAGTTTACTTATAATGAAAAAATATGTAAAATAGAGAAAAACCTTAACAAATACAGTCCAAAAGGCCTGAGAAATAAAAAAACAAGATATAAAAATATAAATAGGTATCAAAAATATTGTATTTTTAGAATCTTTGGATCTACTTGCTTGAAACCATTTGAATTGGTTAAAATTTTTATATACCAAGTTTACTAATAATAAGAGAATATTCTATGTAGAGGAAAACTAAAACAAATACGGCCCACCAGGCCAGCGTAATTAAAAAACAAGATATAAATAAATTAAATAAGTATTAAAATTATTGTATATTTAGAAAAGGTGGATCCACTTTCATGAAACCATTTGAATTGGTTAAAATTCTTATAAACCAAGTTTACTTATAATAGAAAAATATATAAAATAGAGAAAAACTTAAACAAATACAGTCCAAAAGGCCTGAGAAATAAAAAAACATAATATAAAAACTTAAATAGGTATCAAAATTATTGTATTTTTATAAACGTTGGATCCACTTGCATGAAACCATTTGAATAGGTTAAAATTTTTATAAAACAAGTTTACTTATAATGAAAAAATATGTAAAATAGAGAAAAACCTAAACAAATACAGTCAAAAGGGCCTGAGAAATAAAAAAACAAGATATAAAAAATTTAATTAGGTATCAAAATTATTGTATTTTTATAAACGTTGGATCTACTTGCATAAAACCATTTGAATTGGTTAAAATTTTTATAAACCAATTTTACTAATAATGAGAGAATATTCTACGTAGAGAAAAACTTAAACAAATACGGCCCTTCAGGCCAGCGTAATTAAAAAACAAGATATAAATAAATTAAATAAGTATTAAAATTATTGTATATTTAGAAAAGGTGGATCCACTTTCATGAAACCATTTGAATTGGTTAAAATTCTTATAAACCAAGTTTACTTATAATAAAAAAATATATAAAATAGAGAAAAACTTAAACAAATACAGTCCAAAAGGCCTGAGAAATAAAAAAACATAATATAAAAAATTTAAATAGGTATTAAAATTATTGTATATTTAGAAAAGGTGGATCCACTTTCATGAAACCATTTGAATAGGTTAAAATTTTTATAAAACAAGTTTACTTATAATGAAAAAATATGTAAAATAGAGAAAAACCTAAACAAATACAGTCAAAAAGGCCTGAGAAATAAAAAAACAAGATATAAAAAATTTAATTAGGTATCAAAATTATTGTATTTTTATAAACGTTGGATCTACTTGCATAAAACCATTTGAATTGGTTAAAATTTTTATAAACCAATTTTACTAATAATGAGAGAATATTCTACGTAGAGAAAAACTTAAACAAATACGGCCCTTCAGGCCAGCGTAATTAAAAAACAAGATATAAATGAATTAAATAAGTATTAAAATTATTGTATATTTAGAAAAGGTGGATCCACTTTCATGAAACCATTTGAATAGGTTAAAATTTTTATAAAACAAGTTTACTTATAATGAAAAAATATGTAAAATAGAGAAAAACCTTAACAAATACAGTCCAAAAGGCCTGAGAAATAAAAAAACAAGATATAAAAATTTAAATAGGTATCAAAAATATTGTATTTTTAGAATCTTTGGATCTACTTGCATAAAACCATTTGAATTGGTTAAAATTTTTATAAACCAAGTTTACTAATAATAATAGAATATTCTACGTAGAGGAAAACTAAAACACATACGGCCCTTCAGGCCAGCGTAATTAAAAAACAAGATATAAATAAATTAAAAAAGTATTAAAATTATTGTATATTTAGAAAAGGTGGATCCACTCTCATGAAACCATTTGAATTGGTTAAAATTCTTATAAACCAAGTTTACTTATAATAGAAAAATATATAAAATAGAGAAAAACTTAAACAAATACAGTCCAAAAGGCCTGAGAAATAAAAAAACATAATATAAAAAATTTAAATAGTTATCAAAATTATTGTATTTTTATAAACGTTGGATCCACTTGCATGAAACCATTTGAATAGGTTAAAATTTTTATAAAACAAGTTTACTTATAATGAAAAATTATGTAAAATAGAGAAAAACCTAAACAAATACAGTCAAAAAGGCCTGAGAAATAAAAAAACAAGATATAAAAAATTTAATTAGGTATCAAAATTATTGTATTTTTATAAACGTTGGATCTACTTGCATAAAACCATTTGAATTGGTTAAAATTTTTATAAACCAATTTTACTAATAATGAGAGAATATTCTACGTAGAGAAAAACTTAAACAAATACGGCCCTTCAGGCCAGCGTAATTAAAAAACAAGATATAAATAAATTAAATAAGTATTAAAATTATTGTATATTTAGAAAAGGTGGATCCACTCTCATGAAACCATTTGAATAGGTTAAAATTTTTATAAAACAAGTTTACTTATAATGAAAAAATATGTAAAATAGAGAAAAACCTAAACAAATACAGTCCCAAAGGCCTGAGAAATAAAAAAACAAGATATAAAAATATAAATAGGTATCAAAAATATTGTATTTTTAGAATCTTTGGATCTACTTGCTTGAAACCATTTGAATTGGTTAAAATTTTTATAAACCAAGTTTACTAATAATAAGAGAATATTCTATGTAGAGGAAAACTAAAACAAGTACGGCCCACCAGGCCAGCGTAATTAAAAAACAAGATATAAATAAATTAAATAAGTATTAAAATTATTGTATATTTAGAAAAGGTGGATCCACTTTCATGAAACCGTTTGAATTGGTTAAAATTCTTATAAACCAAGTTTACTTATAATAGAAAAATATATAAAATAGAGAAAAACTTAAACAAATACAGTCCAAAAGGCCTGAGAAATAAAAAACATAATATAAAAAATTTAAATAGGTATCAAAATAATTGTATTTTTATAAACGTTGGATCCACTTGCATGAAACCATTTGAATAGGTTGAAATTTTTATAAAACAAGTTTACTTATAATGAAAAAATATGTGAAATAGAGAAAAACCTAAACAAATACAGTCCAAAAGGCCTGAGAAATAAATAAACAAGATATAAAAAATTTAATTAGGTATCAAAATTATTGTATTTTTATAAACGTTGGATCTACTTGCATAAAACCATTTGAATTGGTTAAAATTTTTATAAACCCAGTTTACAAATAATGAGAGAATATTCTACGTAGAGAAAAACTTAAACAAATATGGCCCTTGAGGACAGCGTAATTAAAAAACAAGATATAAATAAATTAAATAAGTATTAAAATTAATGTATATTTAGATAAGGTGTATTCACTTTCATGAAAACATTTGAATAGGTTAAAATTTTTATAAAACAAGTTTACTTATAATGAAAAAATATGTAAAATAGAGAAAAACCTAAACCAATACAGTCCAAAAGGCCTGAGAAATAAAAAAACAAGATATAAAAAATTTAATTAGGTATCAAAATTATTGTATTTTTATAATCGTTGGATCCACTTTCATGAAACCATTTGAATTGGTTAAAATTCTTATAAACCAAGTTTACTTATAATAGAAAAATATATAAAATAGAGAAAAACTTAAACAAATACAGTCCAACAGGCCTGAGAAATAAAAAAACATAATATAAAAAATTTAACTAGATATCAAAATTATTGTATTTTTATAAACGTTGGATCTACTTGCATAAAACCATTTGAATTGGTTAAAATTTTTATAAACCAATTTTACTAATAATGAGAGAATATTCTACGTAGAGAAAAACTTAAACAAATACGGCCCTTCAGGCCAGCGTAATTAAAAAACAAGATATAAATAAATTAAATAAGTATTAAAATTATTGTATATTTAGAAAAGGTGGATCCACTTTCATGAAACCATTTGAATAGGTTAAAATTTTTATAAAACAAGTTTACTTATAATGAAAAAATATGTAAAATAGAGAAAAACCTAAACAAATACAGTCCAAAAGGCCTGAGAAATAAAAAAACAAGATATAAAAATATAAATAGGTATCAAAAATATTGTATTTTTAGAATCTTTGGATCTACTTGCTTGAAACCATTTGAATTGGTTAAAATTTTTATAAACCAAGTTTACTAATAATAAGAGAATATTCTATGTAGAGGAAAACTAAAACAAATACGGCCCACCAGGCCAGCGTAATTAAAAAACAAGATATAAATAAATTAAATAAGTATTAAAATTATTGTATATTTAGAAAAGGTGGATCCACTTTCATGAAACCGTTTGAATTGGTTAAAATTCTTATAAACCAAGTTTACTTATAATAGAAAAATATATAAAATAGAGAAAAACTTAAACAAATACAGTCCAAAAGGCCTGAGAAATAAAAAAACATAATATAAAAAATTTAAATAGATATCAAAATAATTGTATTTTTATAAACGTTGGATCCACTTGCATGAAACCATTTGAATAGGTTGAAATTTTTATAAAACAAGTTTACTTATAATGAAAAAATATGTGAAATAGAGAAAAACCTAAACAAATACAGTCCAAAAGGCCTGAGAAATAAATAAACAAGATATAAAAAATTTAATTAGGTATCAAAATTAAAGTATTTTTATAAACGTTGGATCTACTTGCATAAAACCATTTGAATTGGTTAAAATTTTTATAAACCCAGTTTACAAATAATGAGAGAATATTCTACGTAGAGAAAAACTTAAACAAATATGGCCCTTGAGGACAGCGTAATTAAAAAACAAGATATAAATAAATTAAATAAGTATTAAAATTAATGTATATTTAGATAAGGTGTATTCACTTTCATGAAAACATTTGAATAGGTTAAAATTTTTATAAAACAAGTTTACTTATAATGAAAAAATATGTAAAATAGAGAAAAACCTAAACCAATACAGTCCAAAAGGCCTGAGAAATAAAAAAACAAGATATAAAAAATTTAATTAGGTATCAAAATTATTGTATTTTTATAATCGTTGGATCCACTTTCATGAAACCATTTGAATTGGTTAAAATTCTTATAAACCAAGTTTACTTATAATAGAAAAATATATAAAATAGAGAAAAACTTAAACAAATTCAGTCCAAAAGGCCTGAGAAATAAAAAAACATAATATAAAAAATTTAACTAGGTATCAAAATTATTGTATTTTTATAAACGTTGGATCTACTTGCATAAAACCATTTGAATTGGTTAAAATTTTTATAAACCAATTTTACTAATAATGAGAGAATATTCTACGTAGAGAAAAACTTAAACAAATACGGCCCTTCAGGCCAGCGTAATTAAAAAACAAGATATAAATAAATTAAATAAGTATTAAAATTATTGTATATTTAGAAAAGGTGGATCCACTTTCATGAAACCATTTGAATAGGTTAAAATTTTTATAAAACAAGTTTACTTATAATGAAAAAATATGTAAAATAGAGAAAAACCTAAACAAATACAGTCCAAAAGGCCTGAGAAATAAAAAAACAAGATATAAAAATATAAATAGGTATCAAAAATATTGTATTTTTAGAATCTTTGGATCTACTTGCTTGAAACCATTTGAATTGGTTAAAATTTTTATAAACCAAGTTTACTAATAATAAGAGAATATTCTATGTAGAGGAAAACTAAAACAAATACGGCCCACCAGGCCAGCGTAATTAAAAAACAAGATATAAATAAATTAAATAAGTATTAAAATTATTGTATATTTAGAAAAGGTGGATCCACTTTCATGAAACCGTTTGAATTGGTTAAAATTCTTATAAACCAAGTTTACTTATAATAGAAAAATATATAAAATAGAGAAAAACTTAAACAAATACAGTCCAAAAGGCCTGAGAAATAAAAAAACATAATATAAAAAATTTAAATAGGTATCAAAATAATTGTATTTTTATAAACGTTGGATCCTTTTGCATGAAACCATTTGAATAGGTTGAAATTTTTATAAAACAAGTTTACTTATAATGAAAAAATATGTGAAATAGAGAAAAACCTAAACAAATACAGTCCAAAAGGCCTGAGAAATAAATAAACAAGATATAAAAAATTTAATTAGGTATCAAAATTATTGTATTTTTATAAACGTTGGATCTACTTGCATAAAACCATTTGAATTGGTTAAAATTTTTATAAACCCAGTTTACAAATAATGAGAGAATATTCTACGTAGAGAAAAACTTAAACAAATATGGCCCTTGAGGACAGCGTAATTAAAAAACAAGATATAAATAAATTAAATAAGTATTAAAATTAATGTATATTTAGATAAGGTGTATTCACTTTCATGAAAACATTTGAATAGGTTAAAATTTTTATAAAACAAGTTTACTTATAATGAAAAAATATGTAAAATAGAGAAGAACCTAAACCAATACAGTCCAAAAGGCCTGAGAAATAAAAAAACAAGATATAAAAAATTTAATTAGGTATCAAAATTATTGTATTTTTATAATCGTTGGATCCACTTTCATGAAACCATTTGAATAGGTTAAAATTTTTATAAAACAAGTTTACTTATAATGAAAAAATATGTAAAATAGAGAAAAACCTTAACAAATACAGTCCAAAAGGCCTGAGAAATAAAAAAACAAGATATAAAAATTTAAATAGGTATCAAAAATATTGTATTTTTAGAATCTTTGGATCTACTTGCATGAAACCATTTGAATTGGTTAAAATTTTTATAAACCAAATTTACTAATAATAAGAGAATATTCTACGTAGAGGAAAACTAAAACAAATACGGCCCTTCAGGCCAGCGTAATTAAAAAACAAGATATAAATAAATTAAATAAGTATTAAAATTATTGTATATTTAGAAAAGGTGGATCCACTTTCATGAAACCATTTGAATAGGTTAAAATTTTTATAAAACAAGTTTACTTATAATGAAAAAATATGTAAAATAGAGAAAAACCTTAACAAATACAGTCCAAAAAGCCTGAGAAATAAAAAAACAAGATATAAAAATTTAAATAGGTATCAAAAATATTGTATTTTTAGAATCTTTGGATCTACTTGCATGAAACCATTTGAATTGGTTAAAATTTTTATAAACCCAGTTTACAAATAATGAGAGAATGTTCTACGTAGAGAAAAACTTAAACAAATATGGCCCTTGAGGCCAGCGTAATTAAAAAACAAGATATAAATAAATTAAATAAGTATTAAAATTAATGTATATTTAGATAAGGTGTATTCACTTTCATGAAACCATTTGAATAGGTTAAAATTTTTATAAAACAAGTTTACTTATAATGAAAAAATATGTAAAATTGAGAAAAACCTAAACCAATACAGTCCAAAAGGCCTGAGAAATAAAAAAACAAGATATAAAAAATTTAAATAGGTATCAAAATTATTGTATTTTTATAAACGTTGGATCCACTTGCATGAAACCATTTGAATAGGTTAAAATTTTTATAAAACAAGTTTACTTATAATGAAAAAATATGTAAAATAGAGAAAAACCTAAACAAATACAGTCAAAAGGGCCTGAGAAATAAAAAAACAAGATATAAAAAATTTAATTAGGTATCAAAATTATTGTATTTTTATAAACGTTGGATCTACTTGCATAAAACCATTTGAATTGGTTAAAATTTTTATAAACCAATTTTACTAATAATGAGAGAATATTCTACGTAGAGAAAAACTTAAACAAATACGGCCCTTCAGGCCAGCGTAATTAAAAAACAAGATATAAATAAATTAAATAAGTATTAAAATTATTGTATATTTAGAAAAGGTGGATCCACTTTCATGAAACCATTTGAATTGGTTAAAATTCTTATAAACCAAGTTTACTTATAATAAAAAAATATATAAAATAGAGAAAAACTTAAACAAATACAGTCCAAAAGGCCTGAGAAATAAAAAAACATAATATAAAAAATTTAAATAGGTATTAAAATTATTGTATATTTAGAAAAGGTGGATCCACTTTCATGAAACCATTTGAATAGGTTAAAATTTTTATAAAACAAGTTTACTTATAATGAAAAAATATGTAAAATAGAGAAAAACCTAAACAAATACAGTCAAAAAGGCCTGAGAAATAAAAAAACAAGATATAAAAAATTTAATTAGGTATCAAAATTATTGTATTTTTATAAACGTTGGATCTACTTGCATAAAACCATTTGAATTGGTTAAAATTTTTATAAACCAAGTTTACTAATAATAAGAGAATATTCTATGTAGAGGAAAACTAAAACAAATACGGCCCACCAGGCCAGCGTAATTAAAAAACAAGATATAAATAAATTAAATAAGTATTAAAATTATTGTATATTTAGAAAAGGTGGATCCACTTTCATGAAACCATTTGAATTGGTTAAAATTCTTATAAACCAAGTTTACTTATAATAGAAAAATATATAAAATAGAGAAAAACTTAAACAAATACAGTCCAAAAGGCCTGAGAAATAAAAAAACATAATATAAAAACTTAAATAGGTATCAAAATTATTGTATTTTTATAAACGTTGGATCCACTTGCATGAAACCATTTGAATAGGTTAAAATTTTTATAAAACAAGTTTACTTATAATGAAAAAATATGTAAAATAGAGAAAAACCTAAACAAATACAGTCAAAAGGGCCTGAGAAATAAAAAAACAAGATATAAAAAATTTAATTAGGTATCAAAATTATTGTATTTTTATAAACGTTGGATCTACTTGCATAAAACCATTTGAATTGGTTAAAATTTTTATAAACCAATTTTACTAATAATGAGAGAATATTCTACGTAGAGAAAAACTTAAACAAATACGGCCCTTCAGGCCAGCGTAATTAAAAAACAAGATATAAATAAATTAAATAAGTATTAAAATTATTGTATATTTAGAAAAGGTGGATCCACTTTCATGAAACCATTTGAATTGGTTAAAATTCTTATAAACCAAGTTTACTTATAATAAAAAAATATATAAAATAGAGAAAAACTTAAACAAATACAGTCCAAAAGGCCTGAGAAATAAAAAAACATAATATAAAAAATTTAAATAGGTATTAAAATTATTGTATATTTAGAAAAGGTGGATCCACTTTCATGAAACCATTTGAATAGGTTAAAATTTTTATAAAACAAGTTTACTTATAATGAAAAAATATGTAAAATAGAGAAAAACCTAAACAAATACAGTCAAAAAGGCCTGAGAAATAAAAAAACAAGATATAAAAAATTTAATTAGGTATCAAAATTATTGTATTTTTATAAACGTTGGATCTACTTGCATAAAACCATTTGAATTGGTTAAAATTTTTATAAACCAATTTTACTAATAATGAGAGAATATTCTACGTAGAGAAAAACTTAAACAAATACGGCCCTTCAGGCCAGCGTAATTAAAAAACAAGATATAAATGAATTAAATAAGTATTAAAATTATTGTATATTTAGAAAAGGTGGATCCACTTTCATGAAACCATTTGAATAGGTTAAAATTTTTATAAAACAAGTTTACTTATAATGAAAAAATATGTAAAATAGAGAAAAACCTTAACAAATACAGTCCAAAAGGCCTGAGAAATAAAAAAACAAGATATAAAAATTTAAATAGGTATCAAAAATATTGTATTTTTAGAATCTTTGGATCTACTTGCATAAAACCATTTGAATTGGTTAAAATTTTTATAAACCAAGTTTACTAATAATAATAGAATATTCTACGTAGAGGAAAACTAAAACACATACGGCCCTTCAGGCCAGCGTAATTAAAAAACAAGATATAAATAAATTAAAAAAGTATTAAAATTATTGTATATTTAGAAAAGGTGGATCCACTCTCATGAAACCATTTGAATTGGTTAAAATTCTTATAAACCAAGTTTACTTATAATAGAAAAATATATAAAATAGAGAAAAACTTAAACAAATACAGTCCAAAAGGCCTGAGAAATAAAAAAACATAATATAAAAAATTTAAATAGTTATCAAAATTATTGTATTTTTATAAACGTTGGATCCACTTGCATGAAACCATTTGAATAGGTTAAAATTTTTATAAAACAAGTTTACTTATAATGAAAAATTATGTAAAATAGAGAAAAACCTAAACAAATACATTCAAAAAGGCCTGAGAAATAAAAAAACAAGATATAAAAAATTTAATTAGGTATCAAAATTATTGTATTTTTATAAACGTTGGATCTACTTGCATAAAACCATTTGAATTGGTTAAAATTTTTATAAACCAATTTTACTAATAATGAGAGAATATTCTACGTAGAGAAAAACTTAAACAAATACGGCCCTTCAGGCCAGCGTAATTAAAAAACAAGATATAAATAAATTAAATAAGTATTAAAATTATTGTATATTTAGAAAAGGTGGATCCACTCTCATGAAACCATTTGAATAGGTTAAAATTTTTATAAAACAAGTTTACTTATAATGAAAAAATATGTAAAATAGAGAAAAACCTAAACAAATACAGTCCAAAAGGCCTGAGAAATAAAAAAACAAGATATAAAAATATAAATAGGTATCAAAAATATTGTATTTTTAGAATCTTTGGATCTACTTGCTTGAAACCATTTGAATTGGTTAAAATTTTTATAAACCAAGTTTACTAATAATAAGAGAATATTCTATGTAGAGGAAAACTAAAACAAGTACGGCCCACCAGGCCAGCGTAATTAAAAAACAAGATATAAATAAATTAAATAAGTATTAAAATTATTGTATATTTAGAAAAGGTGGATCCACTTTCATGAAACCGTTTGAATTGGTTAAAATTCTTATAAACCAAGTTTACTTATAATAGAAAAATATATAAAATAGAGAAAAACTTAAACAAATACAGTCCAAAAGGCCTGAGAAATAAAAAACATAATATAAAAAATTTAAATAGGTATCAAAATAATTGTATTTTTATAAACGTTGGATCCACTTGCATGAAACCATTTGAATAGGTTGAAATTTTTATAAAACAAGTTTACTTATAATGAAAAAATATGTGAAATAGAGAAAAACCTAAACAAATACAGTCCAAAAGGCCTGAGAAATAAATAAACAAGATATAAAAAATTTAATTAGGTATCAAAATTATTGTATTTTTATAAACGTTGGATCTACTTGCATAAAACCATTTGAATTGGTTAAAATTTTTATAAACCCAGTTTACAAATAATGAGAGAATATTCTACGTAGAGAAAAACTTAAACAAATATGGCCCTTGAGGACAGCGTAATTAAAAAACAAGATATAAATAAATTAAATAAGTATTAAAATTAATGTATATTTAGATAAGGTGTATTCACTTTCATGAAAACATTTGAATAGGTTAAAATTTTTATAAAACAAGTTTACTTATAATGAAAAAATATGTAAAATAGAGAAAAACCTAAACCAATACAGTCCAAAAGGCCTGAGAAATAAAAAAACAAGATATAAAAAATTTAATTAGGTATCAAAATTATTGTATTTTTATAATCGTTGGATCCACTTTCATGAAACCATTTGAATTGGTTAAAATTCTTATAAACCAAGTTTACTTATAATAGAAAAATATATAAAATAGAGAAAAACTTAAACAAATTCAGTCCAAAAGGCCTGAGAAATAAAAAAACATAATATAAAAAATTTAACTAGGTATCAAAATTATTGTATTTTTATAAACGTTGGATCTACTTGCATAAAACCATTTGAATTGGTTAAAATTTTTATAAACCAATTTTACTAATAATGAGAGAATATTCTACGTAGAGAAAAACTTAAACAAATACGGCCCTTCAGGCCAGCGTAATTAAAAAACAAGATATAAATAAATTAAATAAGTATTAAAATTATTGTATATTTAGAAAAGGTGGATCCACTTTCATGAAACCATTTGAATAGGTTAAAATTTTTATAAAACAAGTTTACTTATAATGAAAAAATATGTAAAATAGAGAAAAACCTAAACAAATACAGTCCAAAAGGCCTGAGAAATAAAAAAACAAGATATAAAAATATAAATAGGTATCAAAAATATTGTATTTTTAGAATCTTTGGATCTACTTGCTTGAAACCATTTGAATTGGTTAAAATTTTTATAAACCAAGTTTACTAATAATAAGAGAATATTCTATGTAGAGGAAAACTAAAACAAATACGGCCCACCAGGCCAGCGTAATTAAAAAACAAGATATAAATAAATTAAATAAGTATTAAAATTATTGTATATTTAGAAAAGGTGGATCCACTTTCATGAAACCGTTTGAATTGGTTAAAATTCTTATAAACCAAGTTTACTTATAATAGAAAAATATATAAAATAGAGAAAAACTTAAACAAATACAGTCCAAAAGGCCTGAGAAATAAAAAAACATAATATAAAAAATTTAAATAGGTATCAAAATAATTGTATTTTTATAAACGTTGGATCCACTTGCATGAAACCATTTGAATAGGTTGAAATTTTTATAAAACAAGTTTACTTATAATGAAAAAATATGTGAAATAGAGAAAAACCTAAACAAATACAGTCCAAAAGGCCTGAGAAATAAATAAACAAGATATAAAAAATTTAATTAGGTATCAAAATTATTGTATTTTTATAAACGTTGGATCTACTTGCATAAAACCATTTGAATTGGTTAAAATTTTTATAAACCCAGTTTACAAATAATGAGAGAATATTCTACGTAGAGAAAAACTTAAACAAATATGGCCCTTGAGGACAGCGTAATTAAAAAACAAGATATAAATAAATTAAATAAGTATTAAAATTAATGTATATTTAGATAAGGTGTATTCACTTTCATGAAAACATTTGAATAGGTTAAAATTTTTATAAAACAAGTTTACTTATAATGAAAAAATATGTAAAATAGAGAAGAACCTAAACCAATACAGTCCAAAAGGCCTGAGAAATAAAAAAACAAGATATAAAAAATTTAATTAGGTATCAAAATTATTGTATTTTTATAATCGTTGGATCCACTTTCATGAAACCATTTGAATAGGTTAAAATTTTTATAAAACAAGTTTACTTATAATGAAAAAATATGTAAAATAGAGAAAAACCTTAACAAATACAGTCCAAAAGGCCTGAGAAATAAAAAAACAAGATATAAAAATTTAAATAGGTATCAAAAATATTGTATTTTTAGAATCTTTGGATCTACTTGCATGAAACCATTTGAATTGGTTAAAATTTTTATAAACCAAATTTACTAATAATAAGAGAATATTCTACGTAGAGGAAAACTAAAACAAATACGGCCCTTCAGGCCAGCGTAATTAAAAAACAAGATATAAATAAATTAAATAAGTATTAAAATTATTGTATATTTAGAAAAGGTGGATCCACTTTCATGAAACCATTTGAATAGGTTAAAATTTTTATAAAACAAGTTTACTTATAATGAAAAAATATGTAAAATAGAGAAAAACCTTAACAAATACAGTCCAAAAAGCCTGAGAAATAAAAAAACAAGATATAAAAATTTAAATAGGTATCAAAAATATTGTATTTTTAGAATCTTTGGATCTACTTGCATGAAACCATTTGAATTGGTTAAAATTTTTATAAACCCAGTTTACAAATAATGAGAGAATGTTCTACGTAGAGAAAAACTTAAACAAATATGGCCCTTGAGGCCAGCGTAATTAAAAAACAAGATATAAATAAATTAAATAAGTATTAAAATTAATGTATATTTAGATAAGGTGTATTCACTTTCATGAAACCATTTGAATAGGTTAAAATTTTTATAAAACAAGTTTACTTATAATGAAAAAATATGTAAAATTGAGAAAAACCTAAACCACTACAGTCCAAAAGGCCTGAGAAATAAAAAAACAAGATATAAAAAATTTAAATAGGTATCAAAATTATTGTATTTTTATAAACGTTGGATCCACTTGCATGAAACCATTTGAATAGGTTAAAATTTTTATAAAACAAGTTTACTTATAATGAAAAAATATGTAAAATAGAGAAAAACCTTAACAAATACAGTCCAAAAGGCCTGAGAAATAAAAAAACAAGATATAATAATTTAAATAGGTATCAAAAATATTGTATTTTTAGAATCTTTGGATCTACTTGCTTGAAACCATTTGAATTGGTTAAAATTTTTATAAACCAAGTTTACTAATAATAAGAGAATATTCTATGTAGAGGAAAACTAAAACAAATACGGCCCACCAGGCCAGCGTAATTAAAAAACAAGATATAAATAAATTAAATAAGTATTAAAATTATTGTATATTTAGAAAAGGTGGATCCACTTTCATGAAACCATTTGAATAGGTTAAAATTTTTATAAAAGAAGTTTACTTATAATGAAAAAATATGTAAAATAGAGAAAAACCTTAACAAATACAGTCCAAAAGGCCTGAGAAATAAAAAAACAAGATATAAAAATTTGAATACGTATCAAAAATATTGTATTTTTAGAATCTTTGGATCTACTTGCTTGAAACCATTTGAATTGGTTAAAATTTTTATAAACCAAGTTTACTAATAATAAGAGAATATTCTATGTAGAGGAAAACTAAAACAAATACGGCCCACCAGGCCAGCGTAATTAAAAAACAAGATATAAATAAATTAAATAAGTATTAAAATTATTGTATATTTAGAAAAGGTGGATCCACTTTCATGAAACCATTTGAATTGGTTAAAATTCTTATAAACCAAGTTTACTTATAATAGAAAAATATATAAAATAGAGAAAAACTTAAACAAATACAGTCCAAAAGGCCTGAGAAATAAAAAAACATAATATAAAAACTTAAATAGGTATCAAAATTATTGTATTTTTATAAACGTTGGATCCACTTGCATGAAACCATTTGAATAGGTTAAAATTTTTATAAAACAAGTTTACTTATAATGAAAAAATATGTAAAATAGAGAAAAACCTAAACAAATACAGTCAAAAGGGCCTGAGAAATAAAAAAACAAGATATAAAAAATTTAATTAGGTATCAAAATTATTGTATTTTTATAAACGTTGGATCTACTTGCATAAAACCATTTGAATTGGTTAAAATTTTTATAAACCAATTTTACTAATAATGAGAGAATATTCTACGTAGAGAAAAACTTAAACAAATACGGCCCTTCAGGCCAGCGTAATTAAAAAACAAGATATAAATAAATTAAATAAGTATTAAAATTATTGTATATTTAGAAAAGGTGGATCCACTTTCATGAAACCATTTGAATTGGTTAAAATTCTTATAAACCAAGTTTACTTATAATAAAAAAATATATAAAATAGAGAAAAACTTAAACAAATACAGTCCAAAAGGCCTGAGAAATAAAAAAACATAATATAAAAAATTTAAATAGGTATTAAAATTATTGTATATTTAGAAAAGGTGGATCCACTTTCATGAAACCATTTGAATAGGTTAAAATTTTTATAAAACAAGTTTACTTATAATGAAAAAATATGTAAAATAGAGAAAAACCTAAACAAATACAGTCAAAAAGGCCTGAGAAATAAAAAAACAAGATATAAAAAATTTAATTAGGTATCAAAATTATTGTATTTTTATAAACGTTGGATCTACTTGCATAAAACCATTTGAATTGGTTAAAATTTTTATAAACCAATTTTACTAATAATGAGAGAATATTCTACGTAGAGAAAAACTTAAACAAATACGGCCCTTCAGGCCAGCGTAATTAAAAAACAAGATATAAATGAATTAAATAAGTATTAAAATTATTGTATATTTAGAAAAGGTGGATCCACTTTCATGAAACCATTTGAATAGGTTAAAATTTTTATAAAACAAGTTTACTTATAATGAAAAAATATGTAAAATAGAGAAAAACCTTAACAAATACAGTCCAAAAGGCCTGAGAAATAAAAAAACAAGATATAAAAATTTAAATAGGTATCAAAAATATTGTATTTTTAGAATCTTTGGATCTACTTGCATAAAACCATTTGAATTGGTTAAAATTTTTATAAACCAAGTTTACTAATAATAATAGAATATTCTACGTAGAGGAAAACTAAAACACATACGGCCCTTCAGGCCAGCGTAATTAAAAAACAAGATATAAATAAATTAAAAAAGTATTAAAATTATTGTATATTTAGAAAAGGTGGATCCACTCTCATGAAACCATTTGAATTGGTTAAAATTCTTATAAACCAAGTTTACTTATAATAGAAAAATATATAAAATAGAGAAAAACTTAAACAAATACAGTCCAAAAGGCCTGAGAAATAAAAAAACATAATATAAAAAATTTAAATAGTTATCAAAATTATTGTATTTTTATAAACGTTGGATCCACTTGCATGAAACCATTTGAATAGGTTAAAATTTTTATAAAACAAGTTTACTTATAATGAAAAATTATGTAAAATAGAGAAAAACCTAAACAAATACAGTCAAAAAGGCCTGAGAAATAAAAAAACAAGATATAAAAAATTTAATTAGGTATCAAAATTATTGTATTTTTATAAACGTTGGATCTACTTGCATAAAACCATTTGAATTGGTTAAAATTTTTATAAACCAATTTTACTAATAATGAGAGAATATTCTACGTAGAGAAAAACTTAAACAAATACGGCCCTTCAGGCCAGCGTAATTAAAAAACAAGATATAAATAAATTAAATAAGTATTAAAATTATTGTATATTTAGAAAAGGTGGATCCACTCTCATGAAACCATTTGAATAGGTTAAAATTTTTATAAAACAAGTTTACTTATAATGAAAAAATATGTAAAATAGAGAAAAACCTAAACAAATACAGTCCAAAAGGCCTGAGAAATAAAAAAACAAGATATAAAAATATAAATAGGTATCAAAAATATTGTATTTTTAGAATCTTTGGATCTACTTGCTTGAAACCATTTGAATTGGTTAAAATTTTTATAAACCAAGTTTACTAATAATAAGAGAATATTCTATGTAGAGGAAAACTAAAACAAGTACGGCCCACCAGGCCAGCGTAATTAAAAAACAAGATATAAATAAATTAAATAAGTATTAAAATTATTGTATATTTAGAAAAGGTGGATCCACTTTCATGAAACCGTTTGAATTGGTTAAAATTCTTATAAACCAAGTTTACTTATAATAGAAAAATATATAAAATAGAGAAAAACTTAAACAAATACAGTCCAAAAGGCCTGAGAAATAAAAAACATAATATAAAAAATTTAAATAGGTATCAAAATAATTGTATTTTTATAAACGTTGGATCCACTTGCATGAAACCATTTGAATAGGTTGAAATTTTTATAAAACAAGTTTACTTATAATGAAAAAATATGTGAAATAGAGAAAAACCTAAACAAATACAGTCCAAAAGGCCTGAGAAATAAATAAACAAGATATAAAAAATTTAATTAGGTATCAAAATTATTGTATTTTTATAAACGTTGGATCTACTTGCATAAAACCATTTGAATTGGTTAAAATTTTTATAAACCCAGTTTACAAATAATGAGAGAATATTCTACGTAGAGAAAAACTTAAACAAATATGGCCCTTGAGGACAGCGTAATTAAAAAACAAGATATAAATAAATTAAATAAGTATTAAAATTATTGTATATTTAGAAAAGGTGGATCCACTTTCATGAAAACATTTGAATAGGTTAAAATTTTTATAAAACAAGTTTACTTATAATGAAAAAATATGTAAAATAGAGAAAAACCTAAACCAATACAGTCCAAAAGGCCTGAGAAATAAAAAAACAAGATATAAAAAATTTAATTAGGTATCAAAATTATTGTATTTTTATAATCGTTGGATCCACTTTCATGAAACCATTTGAATTGGTTAAAATTCTTATAAACCAAGTTTACTTATAATAGAAAAATATATAAAATAGAGAAAAACTTAAACAAATTCAGTCCAAAAGGCCTGAGAAATAAAAAAACATAATATAAAAAATTTAACTAGGTATCAAAATTATTGTATTTTTATAAACGTTGGATCTACTTGCATAAAACCATTTGAATTGGTTAAAATTTTTATAAACCAATTTTACTAATAATGAGAGAATATTCTACGTAGAGAAAAACTTAAACAAATACGGCCCTTCAGGCCAGCGTAATTAAAAAACAAGATATAAATAAATTAAATAAGTATTAAAATTATTGTATATTTAGAAAAGGTGGATCCACTTTCATGAAACCATTTGAATAGGTTAAAATTTTTATAAAACAAGTTTACTTATAATGAAAAAATATGTAAAATAGAGAAAAACCTAAACAAATACAGTCCAAAAGGCCTGAGAAATAAAAAAACAAGATATAAAAATATAAATAGGTATCAAAAATATTGTATTTTTAGAATCTTTGGATCTACTTGCTTGAAACCATTTGAATTGGTTAAAATTTTTATAAACCAAGTTTACTAATAATAAGAGAATATTCTATGTAGAGGAAAACTAAAACAAATACGGCCCACCAGGCCAGCGTAATTAAAAAACAAGATATAAATAAATTAAATAAGTATTAAAATTATTGTATATTTAGAAAAGGTGGATCCACTTTCATGAAACCGTTTGAATTGGTTAAAATTCTTATAAACCAAGTTTACTTATAATAGAAAAATATATAAAATAGAGAAAAACTTAAACAAATACAGTCCAAAAGGCCTGAGAAATAAAAAAACATAATATAAAAAATTTAAATAGGTATCAAAATAATTGTATTTTTATAAACGTTGGATCCACTTGCATGAAACCATTTGAATAGGTTGAAATTTTTATAAAACAAGTTTACTTATAATGAAAAAATATGTGAAATAGAGAAAAACCTAAACAAATACAGTCCAAAAGGCCTGAGAAATAAATAAACAAGATATAAAAAATTTAATTAGGTATCAAAATTATTGTATTTTTATAAACGTTGGATCTACTTGCATAAAACCATTTGAATTGGTTAAAATTTTTATAAACCCAGTTTACAAATAATGAGAGAATATTCTACGTAGAGAAAAACTTAAACAAATATGGCCCTTGAGGACAGCGTAATTAAAAAACAAGATATAAATAAATTAAATAAGTATTAAAATTAATGTATATTTAGATAAGGTGTATTCACTTTCATGAAAACATTTGAATAGGTTAAAATTTTTATAAAACAAGTTTACTTATAATGAAAAAATATGTAAAATAGAGAAGAACCTAAACCAATACAGTCCAAAAGGCCTGAGAAATAAAAAAACAAGATATAAAAAATTTAATTAGGTATCAAAATTATTGTATTTTTATAATCGTTGGATCCACTTTCATGAAACCATTTGAATAGGTTAAAATTTTTATAAAACAAGTTTACTTATAATGAAAAAATATGTAAAATAGAGAAAAACCTTAACAAATACAGTCCAAAAGGCCTGAGAAATAAAAAAACAAGATATAAAAATTTAAATAGGTATCAAAAATATTGTATTTTTAGAATCTTTGGATCTACTTGCATGAAACCATTTGAATTGGTTAAAATTTTTATAAACCAAATTTACTAATAATAAGAGAATATTCTACGTAGAGGAAAACTAAAACAAATACGGCCCTTCAGGCCAGCGTAATTAAAAAACAAGATATAAATAAATTAAATAAGTATTAAAATTATTGTATATTTAGAAAAGGTGGATCCACTTTCATGAAACCATTTGAATAGGTTAAAATTTTTATAAAACAAGTTTACTTATAATGAAAAAATATGTAAAATAGAGAAAAACCTTAACAAATACAGTCCAAAAAGCCTGAGAAATAAAAAAACAAGATATAAAAATTTAAATAGGTATCAAAAATATTGTATTTTTAGAATCTTTGGATCTACTTGCATGAAACCATTTGAATTGGTTAAAATTTTTATAAACCCAGTTTACAAATAATGAGAGAATGTTCTACGTAGAGAAAAACTTAAACAAATATGGCCCTTGAGGCCAGCGTAATTAAAAAACAAGATATAAATAAATTAAATAAGTATTAAAATTAATGTATATTTAGATAAGGTGTATTCACTTTCATGAAACCATTTGAATAGGTTAAAATTTTTATAAAACAAGTTTACTTATAATGAAAAAATATGTAAAATTGAGAAAAACCTAAACCACTACAGTCCAAAAGGCCTGAGAAATAAAAAAACAAGATATAAAAAATTTAAATAGGTATCAAAATTATTGTATTTTTATAAACGTTGGATCCACTTGCATGAAACCATTTGAATAGGTTAAAATTTTTATAAAACAAGTTTACTTATAATGAAAAAATATGTAAAATAGAGAAAAACCTTAACAAATACAGTCCAAAAGGCCTGAGAAATAAAAAAACAAGATATAATAATTTAAATAGGTATCAAAAATATTGTATTTTTAGAATCTTTGGATCTACTTGCTTGAAACCATTTGAATTGGTTAAAATTTTTATAAACCAAGTTTACTAATAATAAGAGAATATTCTATGTAGAGGAAAACTAAAACAAATACGGCCCACCAGGCCAGCGTAATTAAAAAACAAGATATAAATAAATTAAATAAGTATTAAAATTATTGTATATTTAGAAAAGGTGGATCCACTTTCATGAAACCATTTGAATAGGTTAAAATTTTTATAAAAGAAGTTTACTTATAATGAAAAAATATGTAAAATAGAGAAAAACCTTAACAAATACAGTCCAAAAGGCCTGAGAAATAAAAAAACAAGATATAAAAATTTGAATACGTATCAAAAATATTGTATTTTTAGAATCTTTGGATCTACTTGCATGAAACCATTTGAATTGGTTAAAATTTTTATAAACCAAGTTTACTAATAATAAGAGAATATTCTACGTAGAGGAAAACTAAAACAAATACGGCCCTTCAGGCCAGCGTAATTAAAAAACAAGATATAAATAAATTAAAAAAGTATTAAAATTATTGTATATTTAGAAAAGGTGGATCCACTCTCATGAAACCATTTGAATAGGTTAAAATTTTTATAAAACAAGTTTACTTATAATGAAAAAATATGTAAAATAGAGAAAAACCTTAACAAATACAGTCCAAAAGGCCTGAGAAATAAAAAAACAAGATATAAAAATATAAATAGGTATCAAAAATATTGTATTTTTAGAATCTTTGGATCTACTTGCTTGAAACCATTTGAATTGGTTAAAATTTTTATATACCAAGTTTACTAATAATAAGAGAATATTCTATGTAGAGGAAAACTAAAACAAATACGGCCCACCAGGCCAGCGTAATTAAAAAACAAGATATAAATAAATTAAATAAGTATTAAAATTATTGTATATTTAGAAAATGTGGATCCACTTTCATGAAACCATTTGAATTGGTTAAAATTCTTATAAACCAAGTTTACTTATAATAGAAAAATATATAAAATAGAGAAAAACTTAAACGAATACAGTCCAAAAGGCCAGAGAAATAAAAAAACATAATATAAAAAATTTAAATAGGTATCAAAATTATTGTATTTTTATAAACGTTGGATCCACTTGCATGAAACCATTTGAATAGGTTAAAATTTTTATAAAACAAGTTTACTTATAATGAAAAAATATGTAAAATAGAGAAAAACCTTAACAAATACAGTCTAAAAGGCCTGAGAAATAAAAAAACAAGATATAATAATTTAAATAGGTATCAAAAATATTGTATTTTTAGAATCTTTGGATCCACTTTTATGAATTCATTTGAATTGGTTAAAATTTTTATAAACCAATTTTACTAATAATGAGAGAATATTCTACGTAGAGAAAAACTTAAACAAATACGGCCCTTCAGGCCAGCGTAATTAAAAAACAAGATATAAATAAATTAAATAAGTATTAAAATTATTGTATATTTAGAAAAGGTGGATCCACTTTCATGAAACCATTTGAATTGGTTAAAATTCTTATAAACCAAGTTTACTTATAATAGAAAAATATATAAAATAGAGAAAAACTTAAACAAATACAGTCCAAAAGGCCTGAGAAATAAAAAAACATAATATAAAAAATTTAAATAGGTATCAAAATTATTGTATTTTTATAAACGTTGGATCCACTTGCATGAAACCATTTGAATAGGTTAAAATTTTTATAAAACAAGTTTACTTATAATGAAAAAATATGTAAAATAGAGAAAAACCTAAACAAATACAGTCAAAAGGGCCTGAGAAATAAAAAAACAAGATATAAAAAATTTAATTAGGTATCAAAATTATTGTATTTTTATAAACGTTGGATCTACTTGCATAAAACCATTTGAATTGGTTAAAATTTTTATAAACCAATTTTACTAATAATGAGTGAATATTCTACGTAGAGAAAAACTTAAACAAATACGGCCCTTCAGGCCAGCGTAATTAAAAAACAAGATATAAATAAATTAAATAAGTATTAAAATTATTGTATATTTAGAAAAGGTGGATCCACTTTCATGAAACCATTTGAATAGGTTAAAATTTTTATAAAACAAGTTTACTTACAATGAAAAAATATGTAAAATAGAGAAAAACCTAAACAAATACAGTCCAAAAGGTCTGAGAAATAAAAAAACATAATATAAAAAATTTAAATAGGTATCAAAATTATTGTATTTTTATAAACGTTGGATCCACTTGCATGAAACCATTTGAATAGGTTAAAATTTTTATAAAACAAGTTTACTTATAATGAAAAAATATGTAAAATAGAGAAAAACCTAAACAAATACAGTCAAAAGGGCCTGAGAAATAAAAAAACAAGATATAAAAAATTTAATTAGGTATCAAAATTATTGTATTTTTATAAACGTTGGATCTACTTGCATAAAACCATTTGAATTGGTTAAAATTTTTATAAACCAAGTTTACTAATAATAAGAGAATATTCTACGTAGAGGAAAACTAAAACAAATACGGCCCTTCAGGCCAGCGTAATTAAAAAACAAGATATAAATAAATTAAATAAGTATTAAAATTATTGTATATTTAGAAAAGGTGGATCCACTTTCATGAAACCATTTGAATAGGTTAAAATTTTTATAAAACAAGTTTACTTATAATGAAAAAATATGTAAAATATAGAAAAACCTAAACAAATACAGTCAAAAAGGCCTGAGAAATAAAAAAACAAGATATAAAAAATTTAATTAGGTATCAAAATTATTGTATTTTTATAAACGTTGGATCTACTTGCATAAAACCATTTGAATTGGTTAAAATTTTTATAAACCAATTTTACTAATAATGAGAGAATATTCTACGTAGAGAAAAACTTAAACAAATACGGCCCTTCAGGCCAGCGTAATTAAAAAACAAGATATAAATAAATTAAATAAGTATTAAAATTATTGTATATTTAGAAAAGGTGGATCCACTCTCATGAAACCATTTGAATAGGTTAAAATTTTTATAAAACAAGTTTACTTATAATGAAAAAATATGTAAAATAGAGAAAAAACTTAACAAATACAGTCCAAAAGGCCTGAGAAATAAAAAAACAAGATATAAAAATATAAATAGGTATCAAAAATATTGTATTTTTAGAATCTTTGGATCTACTTGCTTGAAACCATTTGAATTGGTTAAAATTTTTATAAACCAAGTTTACTAATAATAAGAGAATATTCTATGTAGAGGAAAACTAAAACAAATACGGCCCACCAGGCCAGCGTAATTAAAAAACAAGATATAAATAAATTAAATAAGTATTAAAATTATTGTATATTTAGAAAAGGTGGATCCACTTTCATGAAACCATTTGAATTGGTTAAAATTCTTATAAACCAAGTTTACTTATAATAGAAAAATATATAAAATAGAGAAAAACTTAAACAAATACAGTCCAAAAGGCCAGAGAAATAAAAAAACATAATATAAAAAATTTAAATAGGTATCAAAATTATTGTATTTTTATAAACGTTGGATCCACTTGCATGAAACCATTTGAATAGGTTAAAATTTTTATAAAACAAGTTTACTTATAATGAAAAAATATGTAAAATAGAGAAAAACCTTAAAAAATACAGTCCAAAAGGCCTGAGAAATAAAAAAACAAGATATAATAATTTAAATAGGTATCAAAAATATTGTATTTTTAGAATCTTTGGATCCACTTTTATGAATTCATTTGAATTGGTTAAAATTTTTATAAACCAATTTTACTAATAATGAGAGAATATTCTACGTAGAGAATAAACTTAAACAAATACGGCCCTTCAGGCCAGCGTAATTAAAAAACAAGATATAAATAAATTAAATAAGTATTAAAATTATTGTATATTTAGAAAAGGTGGATCCACTTTCATGAAACCATTTGAATAATTTAAAATTTTTATAAAACAAGTTTACTTATAATGAAAAAATATGTAAAATAGAGAAAAACCTTAACAAATACAGTCCAAAAGGCCTGAGAAATAAAAAAACAAGATATAAAAATATAAATAGGTATCAAAAATATTGTATTTTTAGAATCTTTGGATCTACTTGCTTGAAACCATTTGAATTGGTTAAAATTTTTATAAACCAAGTTTACTAATAATAAGAGAATATTCTATGTAGAGGAAAACTAAAACAAATACGGCCCACTAGGCCAGCGTAATTAAAAAACAAGATATAAATAAATTAAATAAGTATTAAAATTATTGTATATTTAGAAAAGGTGGATCCACTTTCATGAAACCATTTGAATTGGTTAAAATTCTTATAAACCAAGTTTACTTATAATAGAAAAATATATAAAATAGAGAAAAACTTAAACAAATACAGTCCAAAAGGCCAGAGAAATAAAAAAACATAATATAAAAAATTTAAATAGGTATCAAAATTATTGTATTTTTATAAACGTTGGATCCACTTGCATGAAACCATTTGAATAGGTTAAACTTTTTCTAAAACAAGTTTACTTATAATGAAAAAATATGTAAAATAGAGAAAAACCTTAAAAAATACAGTCCAAAAGGCCTGAGAAATAAAAATACAAAATATAATAATTTAAATAGGTATCAAAAATATTGTATTTTTAGAATCTTTGGATCCACTTTTATGAATTCATTTGAATTGGTTAAAATTTTTATAAACCAATTTTACTAATAATGAGAGAATATTCTACGTAGAGAAAAACTTAAACAAATACGGCCCTTCAGGCCAGCGTAATTAAAAAACAAGATATAAATAAATTAAATAAGTATTAAAATTATTGTATATTTAGAAAAGGTGGATCCACTTTCATGAAACCATTTGAATAATTTAAAATTTTTATAAAACAAGTTTACTTATAATGAAAAAATATGTAAAATAGAGAAAAACCTTAACAAATACAGTCCAAAAGGCCTGAGAAATAAAAAAACAAGATATAAAAATATAAATAGGTATCAAAAATATTGTATTTTTAGAATCTTTGGATCTACTTGCTTGAAACCATTTGAATTGGTTAAAATTTTTATAAACCAAGTTTACTAATAATAAGAGAATATTCTATGTAGAGGAAAACTAAAACAAATACGGCCCACTAGGCCAGCGTAATTAAAAAACAAGATATAAATAAATTAAATAAGTATTAAAATTATTGTATATTTAGAAAAGGTGGATCCACTTTCATGAAACCATTTGAATTGGTTAAAATTCTTATAAACCAAGTTTACTTATAATAGAAAAATATATAAAATAGAGAAAAACTTAAACAAATACAGTCCAAAAGGCCAGAGAAATAAAAAAACATAATATAAAAAATTTAAATAGGTATCAAAATTATTGTATTTTTATAAACGTTGGATCCACTTGCATGAAACCATTTGAATAGGTTAAAATTTTTATAAAACAAGTTTACTTATAATGAAAAAATATGTAAAATAGAGAAAAACCTTAAAAAATACAGTCCAAAAGGCCTGAGAAATAAAAAAACAAGATATAATAATTTAAATAGGTATCAAAAATATTGTATTTTTAGAATCTTTGGATCCACTTTTATGAATTCATTTGAATTGGTTAAAATTTTTATAAACCAATTTTACTAATAATGAGAGAATATTCTACGTAGAGAAAAACTTAAACAAATACGGCCCTTCAGGCCAGCGTAATTAAAAAACAAGATATAAATAAATTAAATAAGTATTAAAATTATTGTATATTTAGAAAAGGTGGATCCACTTTCATGAAACCATTTGAATAGGTTAAAATTTTTATAAAACAAGTTTACTTATAATGAAAAAATATGTAAAATAGAGAAAAACCTTAACAAATACAGTCCAAAAGGCCTGAGAAATAAAAAAACAAGATAGAAAAATATAAATAGGTATCAAAAATATTGTATTTTTAGAATCTTTGGATCTACTTGCTTGAAACCATTTGAATTGGTTAAAATTTTTATAAACCAAGTTTACTAATAATAAGAGAATATTCTATGTAGAGGAAAACTAAAACAAATACGGCCCACTAGGCCAGCGTAATTAAAAAACAAGATATAAATAAATTAAATAAGTATTAAAATTATTTTATATTTAGAAAAGGTGGATCCACTTTCATGAAACCATTTGAATTGGTTAAAATTCTTATAAACCAAGTTTACTTTTAATAGAAAAATATATAAAATAGAGAAAAACTTAAACAAATACAGTCCAAAAGGCCAGAGAAATAAAAAAACATAATATAAAAAATTTAAATAGGTATCAAAATTATTGTATTTTTATAAACGTTGGATCCACTTGCATGAAACCATTTGAATAGGTTAAAATTTTTATAAAACAAGTTTACTTATAATGAAAAAATATGTAAAATAGAGAAAAACCTTAACAAATACAGTCCAAAAGGCCTGAGAAATAAAAAAACAAGATATAATAATTTAAATAGGTATCAAAAATATTGTATTTTTAGAATCTTTGGATCCACTTTTATGAATTCATTTGAATTGGTTAAAATTTTTATAAACCAATTTTACTAATAATGAGAGAATATTCTACGTAGAGAAAAACTTAAACAAATACGGCCCTTCAGGCCAGCGTAATTAAAAAACAAGATATAAATAAATTAAATAAGTATTAAAATTATTGTATATTTAGAAAAGGTGGATCCACTTTCATGAAACCATTTGAATAGGTTAAAATTTTTATAAAACAAGTTTACTTATAATGAAAAAATATGTAAAATAGAGAAAAACCTTAACAAATACAGTCCAAAAGGCCTGAGAAATAAAAAAACAAGATATAAAAATTTAAATAGGTATCAAAAATATTGTATTTTTAGAATCTTTGGATCTACTTGCATGAAACCATTTGAATTGGTTAAAATTTTTATAAACCAAATTTACTAATAATAAGAGAATATTCTACGTAGAGGAAAACTAAAACAAATACGGCCCTTCAGGCCAGCGTAATTAAAAAACAAGATATAAATAAATTAAATAAGTATTAAAATTATTGTATATTTAGAAAAGGTGGATCCACTTTCATGAAACCATTTGAATAGGTTAAAATTTTTATAAAACAAGTTTACTTATAATGAAAAAATATGTAAAATAGAGAAAAACTTTAACAAATACAGTCCAAAAAGCCTGAGAAATAAAAAAACAAGATATAAAAATTTAAATAGGTATCAAAAATATTGTATTTTTAGAATCTTTGGATCTACTTGCATGAAACCATTTGAATTGGTTAAAATTTTTATAAACCCAGTTTACAAATAATGAGAGAATATTCTACGTAGAGAAAAACTTAAACAAATATGGCCCTTGAGGCCAGCGTAATTAAAAAACAAGATATAAATAAATTAAATAAGTATTAAAATTAATGTATATTTAGAAAAGGTGGATCCACTCTCATGAAACCATTTGAATAGATTAAAATTTTTATAAAACAAGTTTACTTATAATGAAAAAATATGTAAAATAGAGAAAAACCTTAACAAATACAGTCCAAAAGGCCTGAGAAATAAAAAAACAAGATATAAAAATATAAATAGTAATCAAAAATATTGTATTTTTAGAATCTTTGGATCTACTTGCTTGAAACCATTTGAATTGGTTAAAATTTTTATAAACCAAGTTTACTAATAATAAGAGAATATTCTATGTAGAGGAAAACTAAAACAAATACGGCCCACCAGGCCAGCGTAATTAAAAAACAAGATATAAATAAATTAAATAAGTATTAAAATTATTGTATATTTAGAAAAGGTGGATCCACTTTCATGAAACCATTTGAATTGGTTAAAATTCTTATAAACCAAGTTTACTTATAATAGAAAAATATATAAAATAGAGAAAAACTTAAACAAATACAGTCCAAAAGGCCTGAGAAATAAAAAAACATAATATAAAAAATTTAAATAGGTATCAAAATTATTGTATTTTTATAAACGTTGGATCCACTTGCATGAAACCATTTGAATAGGTTAAAATTTTTATAAAACAAGTTTACTTATAATGAAAAAATATGTAAAATAGAGAAAAACCTAAACAAATACAGTCAAAAGGGCCTGAGAAATAAAAAAACAAGATATAAAAAATTTAATTAGGTATCAAAATTATTGTATTTTTATAAACGTTGGATCTACTTGCATAAAACCATTTGAATTGGTTAAAATTTTTATAAACCAATTTTACTTATAATGAGTGAATATTCTACGTAGAGAAAAACTTAAACAAATACGGCCCTTCAGGCCAGCGTAATTAAAAAACAAGATATAAATAAATTAAATAAGTATTAAAATTATTGTATATTTAGAAAAGGTGGATCCACTTTCATGAAACCATTTGAATAGGTTAAAATTTTTATAAAACAAGTTTACTTACAATGAAAAAATATGTAAAATAGAGAAAAACCTAAACAAATACAGTCCAAAAGGTCTGAGAAATAAAAAAACATAATATAAAAAATTTAAATAGGTATCAAAATTATTGTATTTTTATAAACGTTGGATCCACTTGCATGAAACCATTTGAATAGGTTAAAATTTTTATAAAACAAGTTTACTTATAATGAAAAAATATGTAAAATAGAGAAAAACCTAAACAAATACAGTCAAAAGGGCCTGAGAAATAAAAAAACAAGATATAAAAAATTTAATTAGGTATCAAAATTATTGTATTTTTATAAACGTTGGATCTACTTGCATAAAACCATTTGAATTGGTTAAAATTTTTATAAACCAAGTTTACTAATAATAAGAGAATATTCTACGTAGAGGAAAACTAAAACAAATACGGCCCTTCAGGCCAGCGTAATTAAAAAACAAGATATAAATAAATTAAATAAGTATTAAAATTATTGTATATTTAGAAAAGGTGGATCCACTTTCATGAAACCATTTGAATAGGTTAAAATTTTTATAAAACAAGTTTACTTATAATGAAAAAATATGTAAAATAGAGAAAAACCTAAACAAATACAGTCAAAAAGGCCTGAGAAATAAAAAAACAAGATATAAAAAATTTAATTAGGTATCAAAATTATTGTATTTTTATAAACGTTGGATCTACTTGCATAAAACCATTTGAATTGGTTAAAATTTTTATAAACCAATTTTACTAATAATGAGAGAATATTCTACGTAGAGAAAAACTTAAACAAATACGGCCCTTCAGGCCAGCGTAATTAAAAAACAAGATATAAATAAATTAAATAAGTATTAAAATTATTGTATATTTAGAAAAGGTGGATCCACTCTCATGAAACCATTTGAATAGGTTAAAATTTTTATAAAACAAGTTTACTTATAATGAAAAAATATGTAAAATAGAGAAAAAACTTAACAAATACAGTCCAAAAGGCCTGAGAAATAAAAAAACAAGATATAAAAATATAAATAGGTATCAAAAATATTGTATTTTTAGAATCTTTGGATCTACTTGCTTGAAACCATTTGAATTGGTTAAAATTTTTATAAACCAAGTTTACTAATAATAAGAGAATATTCTATGTAGAGGAAAACTAAAACAAATACGGCCCACCAGGCCAGCGTAATTAAAAAACAAGATATAAATAAATTAAATAAGTATTAAAATTATTGTATATTTAGAAAAGGTGGATCCACTTTCATGAAACCATTTGAATTGGTTAAAATTCTTATAAACCAAGTTTACTTATAATAGAAAAATATATAAAATAGAGAAAAACTTAAACAAATACAGTCCAAAAGGCCAGAGAAATAAAAAAACATAATATAAAAAATTTAAATAGGTATCAAAATTATTGTATTTTTATAAACGTTGGATCCACTTGCATGAAACCATTTGAATAGGTTAAAATTTTTATAAAACAAGTTTACTTATAATGAAAAAATATGTAAAATAGAGAAAAACCTTAAAAAATACAGTCCAAAAGGCCTGAGAAATAAAAAAACAAGATATAATAATTTAAATAGGTATCAAAAATATTGTATTTTTAGAATCTTTGGATCCACTTTTATGAATTCATTTGAATTGGTTAAAATTTTTATAAACCAATTTTACTAATAATGAGAGAATATTCTACGTAGAGAATAAACTTAAACAAATACGGCCCTTCAGGCCAGCGTAATTAAAAAACAAGATATAAATAAATTAAATAAGTATTAAAATTATTGTATATTTAGAAAAGGTGGATCCACTTTCATGAAACCATTTGAATAATTTAAAATTTTTATAAAACAAGTTTACTTATAATGAAAAAATATGTAAAATAGAGAAAAACCTTAACAAATACAGTCCAAAAGGCCTGAGAAATAAAAAAACAAGATATAAAAATATAAATAGGTATCAAAAATATTGTATTTTTAGAATCTTTGGATCTACTTGCTTGAAACCATTTGAATTGGTTAAAATTTTTATAAACCAAGTTTACTAATAATAAGAGAATATTCTATGTAGAGGAAAACTAAAACAAATACGGCCCACTAGGCCAGCGTAATTAAAAAACAAGATATAAATAAATTAAATAAGTATTAAAATTATTGTATATTTAGAAAAGGTGGATCCACTTTCATGAAACCATTTGAATTGGTTAAAATTCTTATAAACCAAGTTTACTTATAATAGAAAAATATATAAAATAGAGAAAAACTTAAACAAATACAGTCCAAAAGGCCAGAGAAATAAAAAAACATAATATAAAAAATTTAAATAGGTATCAAAATTATTGTATTTTTATAAACGTTGGATCCACTTGCATGAAACCATTTGAATAGGTTAAAATTTTTATAAAACAAGTTTACTTATAATGAAAAAATATGTAAAATAGAGAAAAACCTTAAAAAATACAGTCCAAAAGGCCTGAGAAATAAAAAAACAAGATATAATAATTTAAATAGGTATCAAAAATATTGTATTTTTAGAATCTTTGGATCCACTTTTATGAATTCATTTGAATTGGTTAAAATTTTTATAAACCAATTTTACTAATAATGAGAGAATATTCTACGTAGAGAAAAACTTAAACAAATACGGCCCTTCAGGCCAGCGTAATTAAAAAACAAGATATAAATAAATTAAATAAGTATTAAAATTATTGTATATTTAGAAAAGGTGGATCCACTTTCATGAAACCATTTGAATAGGTTAAAATTTTTATAAAACAAGTTTACTTATAATGAAAAAATATGTAAAATAGAGAAAAACCTTAACAAATACAGTCCAAAAGGCCTGAGAAATAAAAAAACAAGATAGAAAAATATAAATAGGTATCAAAAATATTGTATTTTTAGAATCTTTGGATCTACTTGCTTGAAACCATTTGAATTGGTTAAAATTTTTATAAACCAAGTTTACTAATAATAAGAGAATATTCTATGTAGAGGAAAACTAAAACAAATACGGCCCACTAGGCCAGCGTAATTAAAAAACAAGATATAAATAAATTAAATAAGTATTAAAATTATTTTATATTTAGAAAAGGTGGATCCACTTTCATGAAACCATTTGAATTGGTTAAAATTCTTATAAACCAAGTTTACTTTTAATAGAAAAATATATAAAATAGAGAAAAACTTAAACAAATACAGTCCAAAAGGCCAGAGAAATAAAAAAACATAATATAAAAAATTTAAATAGGTATCAAAATTATTGTATTTTTATAAACGTTGGATCCACTTGCATGAAACCATTTGAATAGGTTAAAATTTTTATAAAACAAGTTTACTTATAATGAAAAAATATGTAAAATAGAGAAAAACCTTAACAAATACAGTCCAAAAGGCCTGAGAAATAAAAAAACAAGATATAATAATTTAAATAGGTATCAAAAATATTGTATTTTTAGAATCTTTGGATCCACTTTTATGAATTCATTTGAATTGGTTAAAATTTTTATAAACCAATTTTACTAATAATGAGAGAATATTCTACGTAGAGAAAAACTTAAACAAATACGGCCCTTCAGGCCAGCGTAATTAAAAAACAAGATATAAATAAATTAAATAAGTATTAAAATTATTGTATATTTAGAAAAGGTGGATCCACTTTCATGAAACCATTTGAATAGGTTAAAATTTTTATAAAACAAGTTTACTTATAATGAAAAAATATGTAAAATAGAGAAAAACCTTAACAAATACAGTCCAAAATGCCTGAGAAATAAAAAAACAAGATATAAAAATTTAAATAGGTATCAAAAATATTGTATTTTTAGAATCTTTGGATCTACTTGCATGAAACCATTTGAATTGGTTAAAATTTTTATAAACCAAATTTACTAATAATAAGAGAATATTCTACGTAGAGGAAAACTAAAACAAATACGGCCCTTCAGGCCAGCGTAATTAAAAAACAAGATATAAATAAATTAAATAAGTATTAAAATTATTGTATATTTAGAAAAGGTGGATCCACTTTCATGAAACCATTTGAATAGGTTAAAATTTTTATAAAACAAGTTTACTTATAATGAAAAAATATGTAAAATAGAGAAAAACTTTAACAAATACAGTCCAAAAAGCCTGAGAAATAAAAAAACAAGATATAAAAATTTAAATAGGTATCAAAAATATTGTATTTTTAGAATCTTTGGATCTACTTGCATGAAACCATTTGAATTGGTTAAAATTTTTATAAACCCAGTTTACAAATAATGAGAGAATATTCTACGTAGAGAAAAACTTAAACAAATATGGCCCTTGAGGCCAGCGTAATTAAAAAACAAGATATAAATAAATTAAATAAGTATTAAAATTAATGTATATTTAGAAAAGGTGGATCCACTCTCATGAAACCATTTGAATAGATTAAAATTTTTATAAAACAAGTTTACTTATAATGAAAAAATATGTAAAATAGAGAAAAACCTTAACAAATACAGTCCAAAAGGCCTGAGAAATAAAAAAACAAGATATAAAAATATAAATAGTAATCAAAAATATTGTATTTTTAGAATCTTTGGATCTACTTGCTTGAAACCATTTGAATTGGTTAAAATTTTTATAAACCAAGTTTACTAATAATAAGAGAATATTCTATGTAGAGGAAAACTAAAACAAATACGGCCCACCAGGCCAGCGTAATTAAAAAACAAGATATAAATAAATTAAATAAGTATTAAAATTATTGTATATTTAGAAAAGGTGGATCCACTTTCATGAAACCATTTGAATTGGTTAAAATTCTTATAAACCAAGTTTACTTATAATAGAAAAATATATAAAATAGAGAAAAACTTAAACAAATACAGTCCAAAAGGCCTGAGAAATAAAAAAACATAATATAAAAAATTTAAATAGGTATCAAAATTATTGTATTTTTATAAACGTTGGATCCACTTGCATGAAACCATTTGAATAGGTTAAAATTTTTATAAAACAAGTTTACTTATAATGAAAAAATATGTAAAATAGAGAAAAACCTAAACAAATACAGTCAAAAGGGCCTGAGAAATAAAAAAACAAGATATAAAAAATTTAATTAGGTATCAAAATTATTGTATTTTTATAAACGTTGGATCTACTTGCATAAAACCATTTGAATTGGTTAAAATTTTTATAAACCAATTTTACTAATAATGAGTGAATATTCTACGTAGAGAAAAACTTAAACAAATACGGCCCTTCAGGCCAGCGTAATTAAAAAACAAGATATAAATAAATTAAATAAGTATTAAAATTATTGTATATTTAGAAAAGGTGGATCCACTTTCATGAAACCATTTGAATAGGTTAAAATTTTTATAAAACAAGTTTACTTACAATGAAAAAATATGTAAAATAGAGAAAAACCTAAACAAATACAGTCCAAAAGGTCTGAGAAATAAAAAAACATAATATAAAAAATTTAAATAGGTATCAAAATTATTGTATTTTTATAAACGTTGGATCCACTTGCATGAAACCATTTGAATAGGTTAAAATTTTTATAAAACAAGTTTACTTATAATGAAAAAATATGTAAAATAGAGAAAAACCTAAACAAATACAGTCAAAAGGGCCTGAGAAATAAAAAAACAAGATATAAAAAATTTAATTAGGTATCAAAATTATTGTATTTTTATAAACGTTGGATCTACTTGCATAAAACCATTTGAATTGGTTAAAATTTTTATAAACCAAGTTTACTAATAATAAGAGAATATTCTACGTAGAGGAAAACTAAAACAAATACGGCCCTTCAGGCCAGCGTAATTAAAAAACAAGATATAAATAAATTAAATAAGTATTAAAATTATTGTATATTTAGAAAAGGTGGATCCACTTTCATGAAACCATTTGAATAGGTTAAAATTTTTATAAAACAAGTTTACTTATAATGAAAAAATATGTAAAATAGAGAAAAACCTAAACAAATACAGTCAAAAAGGCCTGAGAAATAAAAAAACAAGATATAAAAAATTTAATTAGGTATCAAAATTATTGTATTTTTATAAACGTTGGATCCACTTGCATAAAACCATTTGAATTGGTTAAAATTTTTATAAACCAATTTTACTAATAATGAGAGAATATTCTACGTAGAGAAAAACTTAAACAAATACGGCCCTTCAGGCCAGCGTAATTAAAAAACAAGATATAAATAAATTAAATAAGTATTAAAATTATTGTATATTTAGAAAAGGTGGATCCACTCTCATGAAACCATTTGAATAGGTTAAAATTTTTATAAAACAAGTTTACTTATAATGAAAAAATATGTAAAATAGAGAAAAAACTTAACAAATACAGTCCAAAAGGCCTGAGAAATAAAAAAACAAGATATAAAAATATAAATAGGTATCAAAAATATTGTATTTTTAGAATCTTTGGATCTACTTGCTTGAAACCATTTGAATTGGTTAAAATTTTTATAAACCAAGTTTACTAATAATAAGAGAATATTCTATGTAGAGGAAAACTAAAACAAATACGGCCCACCAGGCCAGCGTAATTAAAAAACAAGATATAAATAAATTAAATAAGTATTAAAATTATTGTATATTTAGAAAAGGTGGATCCACTTTCATGAAACCATTTGAATTGGTTAAAATTCTTATAAACCAAGTTTACTTATAATAGAAAAATATATAAAATAGAGAAAAACTTAAACAAATACAGTCCAAAAGGCCAGAGAAATAAAAAAACATAATATAAAAAATTTAAATAGGTATCAAAATTATTGTATTTTTATAAACGTTGGATCCACTTGCATGAAACCATTTGAATAGGTTAAAATTTTTATAAAACAAGTTTACTTATAATGAAAAAATATGTAAAATAGAGAAAAACCTTAAAAAATACAGTCCAAAAGGCCTGAGAAATAAAAAAACAAGATATAATAATTTAAATAGGTATCAAAAATATTGTATTTTTAGAATCTTTGGATCCACTTTTATGAATTCATTTGAATTGGTTAAAATTTTTATAAACCAATTTTACTAATAATGAGAGAATATTCTACGTAGAGAATAAACTTAAACAAATACGGCCCTTCAGGCCAGCGTAATTAAAAAACAAGATATAAATAAATTAAATAAGTATTAAAATTATTGTATATTTAGAAAAGGTGGATCCACTTTCATGAAACCATTTGAATAATTTAAAATTTTTATAAAACAAGTTTACTTATAATGAAAAAATATGTAAAATAGAGAAAAACCTTAACAAATACAGTCCAAAAGGCCTGAGAAATAAAAAAACAAGATATAAAAATATAAATAGGTATCAAAAATATTGTATTTTTAGAATCTTTGGATCTACTTGCTTGAAACCATTTGAATTGGTTAAAATTTTTATAAACCAAGTTTACTAATAATAAGAGAATATTCTATGTAGAGGAAAACTAAAACAAATACGGCCCACTAGGCCAGCGTAATTAAAAAACAAGATATAAATAAATTAAATAAGTATTAAAATTATTGTATATTTAGAAAAGGTGGATCCACTTTCATGAAACCATTTGAATTGGTTAAAATTCTTATAAACCAAGTTTACTTATAATAGAAAAATATATAAAATAGAGAAAAACTTAAACAAATACAGTCCAAAAGGCCAGAGAAATAAAAAAACATAATATAAAAAATTTAAATAGGTATCAAAATTATTGTATTTTTATAAACGTTGGATCCACTTGCATGAAACCATTTGAATAGGTTAAACTTTTTCTAAAACAAGTTTACTTATAATGAAAAAATATGTAAAATAGAGAAAAACCTTAAAAAATACAGTCCAAAAGGCCTGAGAAATAAAAATACAAAATATAATAATTTAAATAGGTATCAAAAATATTGTATTTTTAGAATCTTTGGATCCACTTTTATGAATTCATTTGAATTGGTTAAAATTTTTATAAACCAATTTTACTAATAATGAGAGAATATTCTACGTAGAGAAAAACTTAAACAAATACGGCCCTTCAGGCCAGCGTAATTAAAAAACAAGATATAAATAAATTAAATAAGTATTAAAATAATTGTATATTTAGAAAAGGTGGATCCACTTTCATGAAACCATTTGAATAATTTAAAATTTTTATAAAACAAGTTTACTTATAATGAAAAAATATGTAAAATAGAGAAAAACCTTAACAAATACAGTCCAAAAGGCCTGAGAAATAAAAAAACAAGATATAAAAATATAAATAGGTATCAAAAATATTGTATTTTTAGAATCTTTGGATCTACTTGCTTGAAACCATTTGAATTGGTTAAAATTTTTATAAACCAAGTTTACTAATAATAAGAGAATATTCTATGTAGAGGAAAACTAAAACAAATACGGCCCACTAGGCCAGCGTAATTAAAAAACAAGATATAAATAAATTAAATAAGTATTAAAATTATTGTATATTTAGAAAAGGTGGATCCACTTTCATGAAACCATTTGAATTGGTTAAAATTCTTATAAACCAAGTTTACTTATAATAGAAAAATATATAAAATAGAGAAAAACTTAAACAAATACAGTCCAAAAGGCCAGAGAAATAAAAAAACATAATATAAAAAATTTAAATAGGTATCAAAATTATTGTATTTTTATAAACGTTGGATCCACTTGCATGAAACCATTTGAATAGGTTAAAATTTTTATAAAACAAGTTTACTTATAATGAAATAATATGTAAAATAGAGAAAAACCTTAAAAAATACAGTCCAAAAGGCCTGAGAAATAAAAAAACAAGATATAATAATTTAAATAGGTATCAAAAATATTGTATTTTTAGAATCTTTGGATCCACTTTTATGAATTCATTTGAATTGGTTAAAATTTTTATAAACCAATTTTACTAATAATGAGAGAATATTCTACGTAGAGAAAAACTTAAACAAATACGGCCCTTCAGGCCAGCGTAATTAAAAAACAAGATATAAATAAATTAAATAAGTATTAAAATTATTGTATATTTAGAAAAGGTGGATCCACTTTCATGAAACCATTTGAATAGGTTAAAATTTTTATAAAACAAGTTTACTTATAATGAAAAAATATGTAAAATAGAGAAAAACCTTAACAAATACAGTCCAAAAGGCCTGAGAAATAAAAAAACAAGATATAAAAATATAAATAGGTATCAAAAATATTGTATTTTTAGAATCTTTGGATCTACTTGCTTGAAACCATTTGAATTGGTTAAAATTTTTATAAACCAAGTTTACTAATAATAAGAGAATATTCTATGTAGAGGAAAACTAAAACAAATACGGCCCACTAGGCCAGCGTAATTAAAAAACAAGATATAAATAAATTAAATAAGTATTAAAATTATTTTATATTTAGAAAAGGTGGATCCACTTTCATGAAACCATTTGAATTGGTTAAAATTCTTATAAACCAAGTTTACTTTTAATAGAAAAATATATAAAATAGAGAAAAACTTAAACAAATACAGTCCAAAAGGCCAGAGAAATAAAAAAACATAATATAAAAAATTTAAATAGGTATCAAAATTATTGTATTTTTATAAACGTTGGATCCACTTGCATGAAACCATTTGAATAGGTTAAAATTTTTATAAAACAAGTTTACTTATAATGAAAAAATATGTAAAATAGAGAAAAACCTTAACAAATACAGTCCAAAAGGCCTGAGAAATAAAAAAACAAGATATAATAATTTAAATAGGTATCAAAAATATTGTATTTTTAGAATCTTTGGATCCACTTTTATGAATTCATTTGAATTGGTTAAAATTTTTATAAACCAATTTTACTAATAATGAGAGAATATTCTACGTAGAGAAAAACTTAAACAAATACGGCCCTTCAGGCCAGCGTAATTAAAAAACAAGATATAAATAAATTAAATAAGTATTAAAATTATTGTATATTTAGAAAAGGTGGATCCACTTTCATGAAACCATTTGAATAGGTTAAAATTTTTATAAAACAAGTTTACTTATAATGAAAAAATATGTAAAATAGAGAAAAACCTTAACAAATACAGTCCAAAAGGCCTGAGAAATAAAAAAACAAGATATAAAAATTTAAATAGGTATCAAAAATATTGTATTTTTAGAATCTTTGGATCTACTTGCATGAAACCATTTGAATTGGTTAAAATTTTTATAAACCAAATTTACTAATAATAAGAGAATATTCTACGTAGAGGAAAACTAAAACAAATACGGCCCTTCAGGCCAGCGTAATTAAAAAACAAGATATAAATAAATTAAATAAGTATTAAAATTATTGTATATTTAGAAAAGGTGGATCCACTTTCATGAAACCATTTGAATAGGTTAAAATTTTTATAAAACAAGTTTACTTATAATGAAAAAATATGTAAAATAGAGAAAAACTTTAACAAATACAGTCCAAAAAGCCTGAGAAATAAAAAAACAAGATATAAAAATTTAAATAGGTATCAAAAATATTGTATTTTTAGAATCTTTGGATCTACTTGCATGAAACCATTTGAATTGGTTAAAATTTTTATAAACCCAGTTTACAAATAATGAGAGAATATTCTACGTAGAGAAAAACTTAAACAAATATGGCCCTTGAGGCCAGCGTAATTAAAAAACAAGATATAAATAAATTAAATAAGTATTAAAATTAATGTATATTTAGAAAAGGTGGATCCACTCTCATGAAACCATTTGAATAGATTAAAATTTTTATAAAACAAGTTTACTTATAATGAAAAAATATGTAAAATAGAGAAAAACCTTAACAAATACAGTCCAAAAGGCCTGAGAAATAAAAAAACAAGATATAAAAATATAAATAGTAATCAAAAATATTGTATTTTTAGAATCTTTGGATCTACTTGCTTGAAACCATTTGAATTGGTTAAAATTTTTATAAACCAAGTTTACTAATAATAAGAGAATATTCTATGTAGAGGAAAACTAAAACAAATACGGCCCACCAGGCCAGCGTAATTAAAAAACAAGATATAAATAAATTAAATAAGTATTAAAATTATTGTATATTTAGAAAAGGTGGATCCACTTTCATGAAACCATTTGAATTGGTTAAAATTCTTATAAACCAAGTTTACTTATAATAGAAAAATATATAAAATAGAGAAAAACTTAAACAAATACAGTCCAAAAGGCCAGAGAAATAAAAAAACATAATATAAAAAATTTAAATAGGTATCAAAATTATTATATTTTTATAAACGTTGGATCCACTTGCATGAAACCATTTGAATAGGTTAAAATTTTTATAAAACAAGTTTACTTATAATGAAAAAATATGTAAAATAGAGAAAAACCTTAACAAATACAGTCCAAAAGGCCTGAGAAATAAAAAAACAAGATATAATAATTTAAATAGGTATCAAAAATATTGTATTTTTAGAATCTTTGGATCCACTTTTATGAATTCATTTGAATTGGTTAAAATTTTTATAAACCCAGTTTAAAAATAATGAGAGAATATTCTACGTAGAGAAAAACTTAAACAAATATGGCCCTTCAGGCCAGCGTAATTAAAAAACAAGATATAAATAAATTAAATAAGTATTAAAATTAATGTATATTTAGAAAAGGTGGATCCACTCTCATGAAACCATTTGAATAGGTTAAAATTTTTATAAAACAAGTTTACTTATAATGAAAAAATATGTAAAATAGAGAAAAACCTTAACAAATACAGTCCAAAAGGCCTGAGAAATAAAAAAACAAGATATAAAAATATAAATAGTAATCAAAAATATTGTATTTTTAGAATCTTTGGATCTACTTGCTTGAAACCATTTGAATTGGTTAAAATTTTTATAAACCAAGTTTACTAATAATAAGAGAATATTCTATGTAGAGGAAAACTAAAACAAATACGGCCCACCAGGCCAGCGTAATTAAAAAACAAGATATAAATAAATTAAATAAGTATTAAAATTATTGTATATTTAGAAAAGGTGTATCCACTTTCATGAAACCATTTGAATAGGTTAAAATTCTTATAAACCAAGTTTACTTATAATAGAAAAATATATAAAATAGAGAAAAACTTAAACAAATACAGTCCAAAAGGCCTGAGAAATAAAAAAACATAATATAAAAAATTTAAATAGGTATCAAAAATATTGTATTTTTAGAATCTTTGGATCTACTTGCATGAAACCATTTGAATTGATTAAAATTTTTATAAACCAAGTTTACTAACAATAAGAGAATATTCTACGTAGAGGAAAACTAAAACAAATACGGCCCTTCAGGCCAGCGTAATTAAAAAACAAGATATAAATAAATTAAAAAAGTATTAAAATTATTGTATATTTAGAAAAGGTGGATCCACTTTCATGAAACCGTTTGAATTGGTTAAAATTCTTATAAACCAAGTTTACTTATAATAGAAAAATATATAAAATAGAGAAAAACCTTAACAAATACAGTCCAAAAGGCCTGAGAATTAAAAAAACAAGATATAAAAATATAAATAGGTATCAAAAATATTGTATTTTTAGAATCTTTGGATCTACTTGCTTGAAACCATTTGAATTGGTTAAAATTTTTATAAACCAAGTTTACTAATAATAAGAGAATATTCTATGTAGAGGAAAACTAAAACAAATACGGCCCACCAGGCCAGCGTAATTAAAAAACAAGATATAAATAAATTAAATAAGTATTAAAATTATTGTATATTTAGAAAAGGTGGATCCACTTTCATGAAACCATTTGAATAGGTTAAAATTTTTATAAAACAAGTTTACTTATAATGAAAAAATATGTAAAATAGAGAAAAACCTTAACAAATACAGTCCAAAAGGCCTGAGAAATAAAAAAACAAGATATAAAAATTTAAATAGGTATCAAAAATATTGTATTTTTAGAATCTTTGGATCCACTTTTATGAATTCATTTGAATTGGTTCAAATTTTTATTAACCAATTTTACTAATAATGAGAGAATATTCTACGTAGAGAAAAACTTAAACAAATACAGCCCTTCAGGCCAGCGTAATTAAAAAACAAGATATAAATAAATTAAATAAGTATTAAAATTATTGTATATTTAGAAAAGGTGGATCCACTCTCATGAAACCATTTGAATAGGTTAAAATTTTTATAAAACAAGTTTACTTATAATGAAAAAATATGTAAAATAGAGAAAAACCTTAACAAATACAGTCCAAAAGGCCTGAGAAATAAAAAAACAAGATATAAAAATATAAATAGGTATCAAAAATATTGTATTTTTAGAATCTTTGGATCTACTTGCTTGAAACCATTTGAATTGGTTAAAATTTTTATAAACCAAGTTTACTAATAATAAGAGAATATTCTATGTAGAGGAAAACTAAAACAAATACGGCCCACCAGGCCAGCGTAATTAAAAAACAAGATATAAATAAATTAAATAAGTATTAAAATTATTGTATATTTAGAAAAGGTGGATCCACTTTCATGAAACCATTTGAATTGGTTAAAATTCTTATAAACCAAGTTTACTTATAATAGAAAAATATATAAAATAGAGAAAAACTTAAACAAATACAGTCAAAAAGGCCTGAGAAATAAAAAAACATAATATAAAAAATTTAAATAGGTATCAAAATTATTGTATTTTTATAAACGTTTGATCCACTTGCATGAAACCATTTGAATAGGTTAAAATTTTTATAAAACAAGTTTACTTATAATGAAAAAATATGTAAAATAGAGAAAAACCTAAACAAATACAGTCAAAAAGGCCTGAGAAATAAAAAAACAAGATATAAAAAATTTAATTAGGTATCAAAATTATTGTATTTTTATAAACGTTGGATCTACTTGCATAAAACCATTTGAATTGGTTAAAATTTTTATAAACCAATTTTACTAATAATGAGAGAATATTCTACGTAGAGAAAAACTTAAACAAATACGGCCCTTCAGGCCAGCGTAATTAAAAAACAAGATATAAATAAATTAAATAAGTATTAAAATTATTGTATATTTAGAAAAGGTGGATCCACTCTCATGAAACCATTTGAATAGGTTAAAATTTTTATAAAACAAGTTTACTTATAATGAAAAAATATGTAAAATAGAGAAAAACCTTAACAAATACAGTCCAAAAGGCCTGAGGAATAAAAAAACAAGATATAAAAATATAAATAGGTATCAAAAATATTGTATTTTTAGAATCTTTGGATCTACTTGCTTGAAACCATTTGAATTGGTTAAAATTTTTATAAACCAAGTTTACTAATAATAAGAGAATATTCTATGTAGAGGAAAACTAAAACAAATACGGCCCACCAGGCCAGCGTAATTAAAAAACAAGATATAAATAAATTAAATAAGTATTAAAATTATTGTATATTTAGAAAAGGTGGATCCACTTTCATGAAACCATTTGAATTGGTTAAAATTCTTATAAACCAAGTTTACTTATAATAGAAAAATATATAAAATAGAGAAAAACTTAAACAAATACAGTCCAAAAGGCCAGAGAAATAAAAAAACATAATATAAAAAATTTAAATAGGTATCAAAATTATTGTATTTTTATAAACGTTGGATCCACTTGCATGAAACCATTTGAATAGGTTAAAATTTTTATAAAACAAGTTTACTTATAATGAAAAAATATGTAAAATAGAGAAAAACCTTAACAAATACAGTCCAAAAGGCCTGAGAAATAATAAAACAAGATATAATAATTTAAATAGGTATCAAAAATATTGTATTTTTAGAATCTTTGGATCCACTTTTATGAATTCATTTGAATTGGTTAAAATTTTTATAAACCAATTTTACTAATAATGAGAGAATATTCTACGTAGAGAAAAACTTAAACAAATACGGCCCTTCAGGCCAGCGTAATTAAAAAACAAGATATAAATAAATTAAATAAGTATTAAAATTATTGTATATTTAGAAAAGGTGGATCCACTTTCATGAAACCATTTGAATAGGTTAAAATTTTTATAAAACAAGTTTACTTATAATGAAAAAATATGTAAAATAGAGAAAAACCTTAACAAATACAGTCCAAAAGGCCTGAGAAATAAAAAAACAAGATATAAAAATTTAAATAGGTATCAAAAATATTGTATTTTTAGAATCTTTGGATCTACTTGCATGAAACCATTTGAATTGGTTAAAATTTTTATAAAACAAGTTTACTTATAATGAAAAAATATGTAAAATAGAGAAAAACCTAAACAAATACAGTCAAAAGGGCCTGAGAAATAAAAAAACAAGATATAAAAAATTTAATTAGGTATCAAAATTATTGTATTTTTATAAACGTTGGATCTACTTGCATAAAACCATTTGAATTGGTTAAAATTCTTATAAACCAAGTTTACTTATAATAGAAAAATATATAAAATAGAGAAAAACCTTAACAAATACAGTCCAAAAAGCCTGAGAAATATAAAAACAAGATATAAAAATTTAAATAGGTATCAAAAATATTGTATTTTTAGAATCTTTGGATCTACTTGCATAAAACCATTTGAATTGGTTAAAATTTTTATAAACCAAGTTTACTAATAATATGAGAATATTCTACGTAGAGGAAAACTAAAACAAATACGGCCCTTCAGACCAGCGTAATTAAAAAACAAGATATAAATAAATTAAAAAAGTATTAAAATTATTGTATATTTAGAAAAGGTGGATCCACTCTCATGAAACCATTTGAATAGGTTAAAATTTTTATAAAACAAGTTTACTTATAATGAAAAAATATGTAAAATAGAGAAAAACCTAAACAAATACAGTCAAAAGGGCCTGAGAAATAAAAAAACAAGATATAAAAAATTTAATTAGGTATCAAAATTATTGTATTTTTATAAACGTTGGATCTACTTGCATAAAACCATTTGAATTGGTTAAAATTTTTATAAACCAATTTTACTAATAATGAGTGAATATTCTACGTAGAGAAAAACTTAAACAAATACGGCCCTTCAGGCCAGCGTAATTAAAAAACAAGATATAAATAAATTAAATAAGTATTAAAATTATTGTATATTTAGAAAAGGTGGATCCACTTTCATGAAACCATTTGAATAGGTTAAAATTTTTATAAAACAAGTTTACTTATAATGAAAAAATATGTAAAATAGAGAAAAACCTTAACAAATACAGTCCAAAAGGCCTGAGAAATAAAAAAATAAGATATAATAATTTAAATAGGTATCAAAAATATTGTATTTTTAGAATCTTTGGATCCACTTTTATGAATTCATTTGAATTGGTTAAAATTTTTATTAACCAATTTTACTAATAATGAGAGAATATTCTACGTAGAGAAAAACTTAAACAAATACAGCCCTTCAGGCCAGCGTAATTAAAAAACAAGATATAAATAAATTAAATAAGTATTAAAATTATTGTATATTTAGAAAAGGTGGATCCACTTTCATGAAACCATTTGAATAGGTTAAAATTTTTATAAAACAAGTTTACTTATAATGAAAAAATATGTAAAATAGAGAAAAACCTTAACAAATACAGTCCAAAAGGCCTGAGAAATAAAAAAACAAGATATAAAAATATAAATAGGTATCAAAAATATTGTATTTTTAGAATCTTTGGATCTACTTGCTTGAAACCATTTGAATTGGTTAAAATTTTTATAAACCAAGTTTACTAATAATAAGAGAATATTCTATGTAGAGGAAAACTAAAACAAATACGGCCCACCAGGCCAGCGTAATTAAAAAACAAGATATAAATAAACTAAATAAGTATTAAAATTATTGTATATTTAGAAAAGGTGGATCCACTTTCATGAAACCGTTTGAATTGGTTAAAATTCTTATAAACCAAGTTTACTTATAATAGAAAAATATATAAAATAGAGAAAAACTTAAACAAATACAGTCCAAAAGGCCTGAGAAATAAAAAAACATAATATAAAAAATTTAAATAGGTATCAAAATTATTGTATTTTTATAAACGTTGGATCCACTTGCATGAAACCATTTGAATAGGTTGAAATTTTTATAAAACAAGTTTACTTATAATGAAAAAATATGTGAAATAGAGAAAAACCTAAACAAATACAGTCCAAAAGGCCTGAGAAATAAAAAAACAAGATATAAAAAATTTAATTAGGTATCAAAATTATTGTATTTTTATAAACGTTGGATCTACTTGCATAAAACCATTTGAATTGGTTAAAATTTTTATAAACCCAGTTTTCAAATAATGAGAGAATATTCTACGTAGAGAAAAACTTAAACAAATATGGCCCTTGAGGCCAGCGTAATTAAAAAACAAGATATAAATAAATTAAATAAGTATTAAAATTAATGTATATTTAGATAAGGTGTATTCACTTTCATGAAACCATTTGAATAGGTTAAAATTTTTATAAAACAAGTTTACTTATAATGAAAAAATATGTAAAATAGAGAAAAACCTAAACCAATACAGTCCAAAAGGCCTGAGAAATAAAAAAACAAGATATAAAAAATTTAATTAGGTATCAAAATTATTGTATTTTTATAATCGTTGGATCCACTTGCATGAAACCAATTGAATTGGTTAAAATTTTTATAAACTCAGTTTACTAATAATGAGAGAATATTCTATGTATAGAAAAACTTAAACAAATACGGCCCTTCAGGCCAGCGTAATTAAAAAACAAGATATAAATAAATTAAATAAGTATTAAAATTATTGTATATTTAGAAAAGGTGGATCCACTTTCATGAAACCATTTGAATTGGTTAAAATTTTTATAAACCAAGTTTACTAACAATAAGAGAATATTCTATGCAGAGGAAAACTAAAACAAATACGGCCCACCAGGCCAGCGTAATTAAAAAACAAGATATAAATAAATTAAATAAGTATTAAAATTATTGTATATTTAGAAAAGGTGGATCCACTTTCATGAAACCATTTGAATAGGTTAAAATTTTTATAAAACAAGTTTACTTATAATGAAAAAATATGTAAAATAGAGAAAAACCTTAACAAATACAGTCCAAAAGGCCTGAGAAATAAAAAAACAAGATATATAAATTTAAATAGGTATCAAAAATATTGTATTTTTAGAATCTTTGGATCTACTTTCATGAAACCATTTGAATTGGTTAAAATTTTTATAAACCAAATTTACTAATAATAAGAGAATATTCTACGTAGAGGAAAACTAAAACAAATACGGCCCTTCAGGCCAGCGTAATTAAAAAACAAGATATAAATAAATTAAATAAGTATTAAAATTATTGTATATTTAGAAAAGGTGTATCCACTTTCATGAAACCATTTGAATAGGTTAAAATTTTTATAAAACAAGTTTACTTATAATGAAAAAATATGTAAAATAGAGAAAAACCTTAACAAATACAGTCCAAAAGGCCTGAGAATTAAAAAAACAAGATATAAAAATATAAATAGGTATCAAAAATATTGTATTTTTAGAATCTTTGGATCTACTTGCTTGAAACCATTTGAATTGGTTAAAATTTTTATAAACCAAGTTTACTAATAATAAGAGAATATTCTATGTAGAGGAAAACTAAAACAAATACGGCCCACCAGGCCAGCGTAATTAAAAAACAAGATATAAATAAATTAAATAAGTATTAAAATTATTGTATATTTAGAAAAGGTGGATCCACTTTCATGAAACCATTTGAATAGGTTAAAATTTTTATAAAACAAGTTTACTTATAATGAAAAAATATGTAAAATAGAGAAAAACCTTAACAAATACAGTCCAAAAGGCCTGAGAAATAAAAAAACAAGATATAATAATTTAAATAGGTATCAAAAATATTGTATTTTTAGAATCTTTGGATCCACTTTTATGAATTCATTTGAATTGGTTAAAATTTTTATTAACCAATTTTACTAATAATGAGAGAATATTCTACGTAGAGAAAAACTTAAACAAATACGGCCCTTCAGGCCAGCGTAATTAAAAAACAAGATATAAATAAATTAAATAAGTATTAAAATTATTGTATATTTAGAAAAGGTGGATCCACTTTCATAAAACCATTTGAATAGGTTAAAATTTTTATAAAACAAGTTTACTTATAATGAAAAAATATGTAAAATAGAGAAAAACCTTAACAAATACAGTCCAAAAGGCCTGAGAAATAAAAAAACAAGATATAAAAATTTAAATAGGTATCAAAAATATTGTATTTTTAGAATCTTTGGATCTACTTGCATGAAACCATTTGAATTGGTTAAAATTTTTATAAACCAAATTTACTAATAATAAGAGAATATTCTACGTAGAGGAAAACTAAAACAAATACGGCCCTTCAGGCCAGCGTAATTAAAAAACAAGATATAAATAAATTAAATAAGTATTAAAATTATTGTATATTTAGAAAAGGTGGATCCACTTTCATGAAACCATTTGAATAGGTTATAATTTTTATAAAACAAGTTTACTTATAATGAAAAAATATGTAAAATAGAGAAAAACCTTAACAAATACAGTCCAAAAAGCCTGAGAAATAAAAAAGCAAGATATAAAAATTTAAATAGGTATCAAAAATATTGTATTTTTAGAATCTTTGGATCTACTTGCATGAAACCATTTGAATTGGTTAAAATTTTTATAAACCAAGTTTACTAACAATAAGAGAATATTCTACGTAGAGGAAAACTAAAACAAATACGGCCCTTCAGGCCAGCGTAATTAAAAAACAAGATATAAATAAATTAAAAAAGTATTAAAATTATTGTATATTTAGAAAAGGTGGATCCACTTTCATGAAACCATTTGAATAGGTTAAAATTTTTATAAAACAAGTTTACTTATAATGAAAAAATATGTAAAATAGAGAAAAACCTTAACAAATACAGTCCAAAAGGCCTGAGAAATAAAAAAACAAGATATAAAAATATAAATAGGTATCAAAAATATTGTATTTTTAGAATCTTTGGATCTACTTGCTTGAAACCATTTGAATTGGTTAAAATTTTTATAAACCAAGTTTACTAATAATAAGAGAATATTCTATGTAGAGGAAAACTAAAACAAATACGACCTACCAGGCCAGCGTAATTAAAAAACAAGATATAAATAATTTAAATAAGTATTAAAATTATTGTATATTTAGAAAAGGTGGATCCACTTTCATGAAACCATTTGAATTGGTTAAAATTCTTATAAACCAAGTTTACTTATAATAGAAAAATATATAAAATAGAGAAAAACTTAAACAAATACAGTCCAAAAGGCCTGAGAAATAAAAAAACATAATATAAAAAATTTAAATAGGTATCAAAATTATTGTATTTTTATAAACGTTGGATCCACTTGCATGAAACCATTTGAATAGGTTGAAATTTTTATAAAACAAGTTTACTTATAATGAAAAAATATGTGAAATAGAGAAAAACCTAAACAAATACAGTCCAAAAGGCCTGAGAAATAAATAAACAAGATATAAAAAATTTAATTAGGTATCAAAATTATTGTATTTTTATAAACGTTGGATCTACTTGCATAAAACCATTTGAATTGATTAAAATTTTTATAAACCAATTTTACTAATAATGAGAGAATATTCTACGTAGAGAAAAACTTAAACAAATACGGCCCTTCAGGCCAGCGTAATTAAAAAACAAGATATAAATAAATTAAATAAGTATTAAAATTATTGTATATTTAGAAAAGGTGGATCCACTCTCATGAAACCATTTGAATAGGTTAAAATTTTTATAAAACAAGTTTACTTATAATGAAAAAATATGTAAAATAGAGAAAAACCTTAACAAATACAGTCCAAAAGACCTGAGAAATAAAAAAACAAGATATAAAAATTTAAATAGGTATCAAAAATATTGTATTTTTAGAATCTTTGGATCTACTTTCATGAAACCATTTGAATTGGTTAAAATTTTTATAAACCAAATTTACTAATAATAAGAGAATATTCTACGTAGAGGAAAACTAAAACAAATACGGCCCTTCAGGCCAGCGTAATTAAAAAACAAGATATAAATAAATTAAATAAGTATTAAAATTATTGTATATTTAGAAAAGGTGTATCCACTTTCATGAAACCATTTGAATAGGTTAAAATTTTTATAAAACAAGTTTACTTATAATGATAAAATATGTAAAATAGAGAAAAACCTTAACAAATACAGTCCAAAAGGCCTGAGAATTAAAAAAACAAGATATAAAAATATAAATAGGTATCAAAAATATTGTATTTTTAGAATCTTTGGATCTACTTGCTTGAAACCATTTGAATTGGTTAAAATTTTTATAAACCAAGTTTACTAATAATAAGAGAATATTCTATGTAGAGGAAAACTAAAACAAATACGGCCCACCAGGCCAGCGTAATTAAAAAACAAGATATAAATAAATTAAATAAGTATTAAAATTATTGTATATTTAGAAAAGGTGGATCCACTTTCATGAAACCATTTGAATAGGTTAAAATTTTTATAAAACAAGTTTACTTATAATGAAAAAATATGTAAAATAGAGAAAAACCTTAACAAATACAGTCCAAAAGGCCTGAGAAATAAAAAAATAAGATATAATAATTTAAATAGGTATCAAAAATATTGTATTTTTAGAATCTTTGGATCCACTTTTATGAATTCATTTGAATTGGTTAAAATTTTTATTAACCAATTTTACTAATAATGAGAGAATATTCTACGTAGAGAAAAACTTAAACAAATACAGCCCTTCAGGCCAGCGTAATTAAAAAACAAGATATAAATAAATTAAATAAGTATTAAAATTATTGTATATTTAGAAAAGGTGGATCCACTTTCATGAAACCATTTGAATAGGTTAAAATTTTTATAAAACAAGTTTACTTATAATGAAAAAATATGTAAAATAGAGAAAAACCTTAACAAATACAGTCCAAAAGGCCTGAGAAATAAAAAAACAAGATATAAAAATTTAAATAGGTATCAAAAATATTGTATTTTTAGAATCTTTGGATCTACTTGCATGAAACCATTTGAATTGGTTAAAATTTTTATAAACCAAATTTACTAATAATAAGAGAATATTCTACGTAGAGGAAAACTAAAACAAATACGGCCCTTCAGGCCAGCGTAATTAAAAAACAAGATATAAATAAATTAAATAAGTATTAAAATTATTGTATATTTAGAAAAGGTGGATCCACTTTCATGAAACCATTTGAATAGGTTAAAATTTTTATAAAACAAGTTTACTTATAATGAAAAAATATGTAAAATAAAGAAAAACCTTAACAAATACAGTCCAAAAGGCCTGAGAAATAAAAAAACAAGATATAAAAATATAAATAGGTATCAAAAATATTGTATTTTTAGAATCTTTGGATCTACTTGCTTGAAACCATTTGAATTGGTTAAAATTTTTATAAACCAAGTTTACTAATAATAAGAGAATATTCTATGTAGAGGAAAACTAAAACAAATACGGCCCACCAGGCCAGCGTAATTAAAAAACAAGATATAAATAAATTAAATAAGTATTAAAATTATTGTATATTTAGAAAAGGTGGATCCACTTTCATGAAACCGTTTGAATTGGTTAAAATTCTTATAAACCAAGTTTACTTATAATAGAAAAATATATAAAATAGAGAAAAACTTAAACAAATACAGTCCAAAAGGCCTGAGAAATAAAAAAACATAATATAAAAAATTTAAATAGGTATTAAAATTATTGTATTTTTATAAACGTTGGATCCACTTGCATGAAACCATTTGAATAGGTTGAAATTTTTATAAAACAAGTTTACTTATAATGAAAAAATATGTGAAATAGAGAAAAACCTAAACAAATACAGTCCAAAAGGCCTGAGAAATAAAAAAACAAGATATAAAAAATTTAATTAGGTATCAAAATTATTGTATTTTTATAAACGTTGGATCTACTTGCATAAAACCATTTGAATTGGTTAAAATTTTTATAAACCCAGTTTTCAAATAATGAGAGAATATTCTACGTAGAGAAAAACTTAAACAAATATGGCCCTTGAGGCCAGCGTAATTAAAAAACAAGATATAAATAAATTAAATAAGTATTAAAATTAATGTATATTTAGATAAGGTGTATTCACTTTCATGAAACCATTTGAATAGGTTAAAATTTTTATAAAACAAGTTTACTTATAATGAAAAAATATGTAAAATAGAGAAAAACCTAAACCAATACAGTCCAAAAGGCCTGAGAAATAAAAAAACAAGATATAAAAAATTTAATTAGGTATCAAAATTATTGTATTTTTATAATCGTTGGATCCACTTGCATGAAACCATTTGAATTGGTTAAAATTTTTATAAACTCAGTTTACTAATAATGAGAGAATATTCTACGTATAGAAAAACTTAAACAAATACGGCCCTTCAGGCCAGCGTAATTAAAAAACAAGATATAAATAAATTAAATAAGTATTAAAATTATTGTATATTTAGAAAAGGTGGATCCACTTTCATGAAACCATTTGAATTGGTTAAAATTTTTATAAACCAAGTTTACTAACAATAAGAGAATATTCTATGCAGAGGAAAACTAAAACAAATACGGCCCACCAGGCCAGCGTATTTAAAAAACAAGATATAAATAAATTAAATAAGTATTAAAATTATTGTATATTTAGAAAAGGTGGATCCACTTTCATGAAACCATTTGAATAGGTTAAAATTTTTATAAATCAAGTTTACTTATAATGAAAAAATATGTAAAATAGAGAAAAACCTTAACAAATACAGTCCAAAAAGCCTGAGAAATAAAAAAACAAGATATAAAAATTTAAATAGGTATCAAAAATATTGTATTTTTAGAATCTTTGGATCTACTTGCATGAAACCATTTGAATTGGTTAAAATTTTTATAAACCAAGTTTACTAACAATAAGAGAATATTCTACGTAGAGGAAAACTAAAACAAATACGGCCCTTCAGGCCAGCGTAATTAAAAAACAAGATATAAATAAATTAAAAAAGTATTAAAATTATTGTATATTTAGAAAAGGTGGATCCACTTTCATGAAACCATTTGAATAGGTTAAAATTTTTATAAAACAAGTTTACTTATAATGAAAAAATATGTAAAATAGAGAAAAACCTTAACAAATACAGTCCAAAAGGCCTGAGAAATAAAAAAACAAGATATAAAAATATAAATAGGTATCAAAAATATTGTATTTTTAGAATCTTTGGATCTACTTGCTTGAAACCATTTGAATTGGTTAAAATTTTTATAAACCAAGTTTACTAATAATAAGAGAATATTCTATGTAGAGGAAAACTAAAACAAATACGGCCCACCAGGCCAGCGTAATTAAAAAACAAGATATAAATAAATTAAATAAGTATTAAAATTATTGTATATTTAGAAAAGGTGGATCCACTTTCATGAAACCGTTTGAATTGGTTAAAATTCTTATAAACCAAGTTTACTTATAATAGAAAAATATATAAAATAGAGAAAAAGTTAAACAAATACAGTCCAAAAGGCCTGAGAAATAAAAAAACATAATATAAAAAATTTAAATAGGTATCAAAATTATTGTATTTTTATAAACGTTGGATCCACTTGCATGAAACCATTTGAATACGTTGAAATTTTTATAAAACAAGTTTACTTATAATGAAAAAATATGTGAAATAGAGAAAAACCTAAACAAATACAGTCCAAAAGGCCTGAGAAATAAAAAAACAAGATATAAAAAATTTAATTAGGTATAAAAATTATTGTATTTTTATAAACGTTGGATCTACTTGCATAAAACCATTTGAATTGGTTAAAATTTTTATAAACCCAGTTTACAAATAATGAGAGAATATTCTACGTAGAGAAAAACTTAAACAAATATGGCCCTTGAGGCCAGCGTAATTAAAAAACAAGATATAAATAAATTAAATAAGTATTAAAATTAATGTATATTTAGATAAGGTGTATTCACTTTCATGAAACCATTTGAATAGGTTAAAATTTTTATAATACAAGTTTACTTATAATGAAAAAATATGTAAAATAGAGAAAAACCTAAACCAATACAGTCCAAAAGTCCTGAGAAATAAAAAAACAAGATATAAAAAATTTAATTAGGTATCAAAATTATTGTATTTTTATAATCGTTGGATCCACTTGCATGAAACCATTTGAATTGGTTAAAATTTTTATAAACTCAGTTTACTAATAATGAGAGAATATTCTACGTATAGAAAAACTTAAACAAATACGGCCCTTCAGGCCAGCGTAATTAAAAAACAAGATATAAATAAATTAAATAAGTATTAAAATTATTGTATATTTAGAAAAGGTGGATCCACTTTCATGAAACTATTTGAATTGGTTAAAATTTTTATAAACCAAGTTTACTAACAATAAGAGAATATTCTATGCAGAGGAAAACTAAAACAAATACGGCCCACCAGGCCAGCGTAATTAAAAAACAAGATATAAATAAATTAAATAAGTATTAAAATTATTGTATATTTAGAAAAGGTGGATCCACTTTCATGAAACCATTTGAATTGGTTAAAATTCTTATAAACCAAGTTTACTTATAATAGAAAAATATATAAAATAGAGAAAAACTTAAACAAATACAGTCCAAAAGGCCTGAGAAATAAAAAAACATAATATAAAAAATTTAAATAGGTATCAAAATTATTGTATTTTTATAAACGTTGGATCCACTTGCATGAAACCATTTGAATAGGTTAAAATTTTTATAAAACAAGTTTACTTATAATGAAAAAATATGTAAAATAGAGAAAAACCTTAACAAATACAGTCCAAAAGGCCTGAGAAATAAAAAAACAAGATATATAAATATAAATAGGTATCAAAAATATTGTATTTTTAGAATCTTTGGATCTACTTGCTTGAAACCATTTGAATTGGTTAAAATTTTTATAAACCAAGTTTACTAATAATAAGAGAATATTCTATGTAGAGGAAAACTAAAACAAATACGGCCCACCAGGCCAGCGTAATTAAAAAACAAGATATAAATAAATTAAATAAGTATTAAAATTATTGTATATTTAGAAAAGGTGGATCCACTTTCATGAAACCATTTGAATTGGTTAAAATTCTTATAAACCAAGTTTACTTATAATAGAAAAATATATAAAATAGAGAAAAACTTAAACAAATACAGTCCAAAAGGCCTGAGAAATAAAAAAACATAATATAAAAAATTTAAATAGGTATCAAAATTATTGTATTTTTATAAACGTTGGATCCACTTGCATGAAACCATTTGAATAGGTTAAAATTTTTATAAAACAAGTTTACTTATAATGAAAAAATATGTAAAATAGAGAAAAACCTAAACGAATACAGTCAAAAAGGCCTGAGAAATAAAAAAAAACGAGTGATTGGCACTATGGTTCCTCATTAACAATAGCAAAATATTTATAATGGTCTATTTTATCTAATAAAAATTATAATTTGAGATATCAGTATTTCATAAAAAAAATTTAAATACCGTATTTTAAAAGAAAAAAAATGTTGCTGTGATTTATTGTTTTTTATTTAACAAATTTTTAGAAAAAAATTTCAATAAACTAGGTATTACACATAAAAAAAAAACAATATTACAGATTTTTTAATTTTTTTGTTTTATTAATATTGAGAAAAAAATTTTGAAAAAATTCGGTATGAGATCCAAAAAATTACTATGAATAAGCTTTCTAAAACTAGTACTCTCATAGAAATTAATTAGGTACTACGTCCGAACAAAAAAAAAATTTGGTATTCTTTGTATTTTTTTGTGAAAAAAATTTTCAAAAAATTAATTATCAGACTTGAGATATCGAGTAAAAACCATACTTTCAAATATAAGTACTTTTATGGAAATAAATGAGGTATTACACCTAAATTAAAAAAAAAAAAAAAGTATTTTGAAATCTCTTGATGAAAAAATTAAAAAAAAAAAAATTAGTTCTTAATTCCATAATGGTTGTTAAATACCACCGATTGCAAAATTTTCAAATATTAGTACTTTCATGGAAATAAAGGAAGTATTACACTAAAAAAAAAAAAAATATTACAGATTTTTTAATTTTTTTGTTTTTTTAATTTTAAGAAAAAAATTTTGAAATAATTAAGTTTCAGGTCCAAAAAATTACTATAAACGATATTTCTAAAAATGGTACTCTCATAGAAATCAATTAGGTACTACATCCAAAAATAAAAAAAAATTAAGTTTTTTTTGTATTTTTAGGTGAAAAAAATTTTGGGAAAAAAATTTTCAAAAAATTAGTTATCAGATTCGAGATATCGAGTAAAAATCGTACCTTCAAATATAAGTACTTTCATGGAAATAAATGAGGTATTACATCCAAATTAAAAAAAAAAAAAAGTAGTTTGAGATTTTTTGATGAAAAAAGTTTTGAAAAAAAAATTAGATCTTAATTCCATAATGGTTGTTAAATACCACCGATTGCAAAATTTTCAAATATTAGTACTTTCATAGAAAAAAACTAAGTATTACGTCCTAAAATAAAAAAAATTTTGGCATTTTTTGTATTTTTTGGCAACAAAAATTTTGAGAAAAAAATTTTGAAAAAATTAGGTTTCAGGTCCAAAAAAATGCTATAAACTATATTTCTAAAACTAGTACTCTCAAAGAAATAAATTAGGTACTACGTCCAAAAAGAAAAAAAGAATTAGTGTTTTTTGTATTTTTTTGTGAAAAAAATTTTGAGAAAAAAATTTTCAAAAAATTAGTTATCAGATTCCAGATACCGAGTAAAAATCGTACTTTCAAATATAAGTACTTTCATGGAAATAAATGAGGTATTACATCCAAATTAAAAAAAAAAAAAGTAGTTTGAGATTTTTTGATGAAAAAATTTTTGAAAAAAAAATTAGGTCTTAATTCCATAATAGTTGTGAAATTTCACCGGTTACATACATACACACACACACACACACACACACACATACAGACTTTTTTTAAAAACCGGTTTTTTAGCTTCCTGAGGTCCCAAAACGTGCTTATACGCCAAAAAATCAAAAATCAAAATTTCATCTATCACAAAGGTTCCTCTATGAGGAACCAATACGCTGCAAACTAGCTGGCACTAAGGATCCTCAAACAATCAGCTTAATACATCAAGATGCCACTGATATCACCGATTACAACCATGCAATCCTTAATTCTATAATAGTTGTGAAAATATCACCGGTTACAATATTTCCAGATATTAGTACTTTCATGGAATTAAATGAGGTATTACACCCAAAAAAAAAATATATTGCAGTTTTGTTCAATTTTTTGTTTTTTTAATTTTAACCCTTCGCCTGTCCTCAGGGTCGATATCGTCCATCGACTTTTTACGATATAGCTGTAACGCAGACATGCGCAATGGGTGATGGTTGGTTACCACACCTAAAAAAACTTAGGCACATATTATGAACACACGCCAAACCGCGTTAATTTTGGTTTAGCCGCTTAGCCGTACCGTGTGTGCAAAGTTGGACCGTGGACGATATCGACCCTGAGGACAGGCGGAGGGAGTTTTTTTGCTATTTCTTGGAAGTAAAAATTTTTGTTATTTTTGCTCCAAATGAAGTAATTTCTTCATATATCATACTTTTCTCATGTACAAATGAATGTAACATAAAAAAATACGTGTTTTTGACCCGTTTTCACTAAAAAAATTCATTTTTTTACTTTTCCAAAATTTAATTGTATTTCGACCAAAAAACTTAATTTTTTTTGAAATTTTTTTTTTCTTTACTTATACAAAGGGTGAAGTATATTTTTAAATAACTTTTTTGAACATTTAATGCCCCTAAGTGGGTTTTTATCCCAAATAACCTCAATTTTTAAAAATTTTTTTACTCGAAAAAAGGCCCATTTTCAGATTGCGAAATAATTAAGGTTTTTTCAGCGGAGCCAAATCTGGGTAGGTTTTTTTTTGAAGGCACATATCTGAAGCTTAAAATCTTAGAATATTTTTCCTTAATACCCATTAGGGCCGGAGTTATGAATTTTTAACCAAAAATCGAAAAAATGCTCGTTTTCCGCTGCTCCAGAATTTTTTCCGCAAAACTGAGCGGACATTTTAGCCAAAAACCTTTTTTAATCTTTAGTTGGGATGTTTATCTAAAACCTCAAAAAAAAATTTTGGCCAAAAATTGTTTTTAAAGGTGTTAAAAAATGACGCGGACGATATCGACCATGAGGACAGGCCGAGGAGGTAAAAATATAGAGGACAGGCGGAGCGCGGAGGGTTAAGAATTTATTTTTATCCAAAAAATTACTATAAACGAACTTTCTAAACTAGTACTCTCGTAAAAATAAATTAGGTAATACGTCCAAAAAGAAAAAAAAAATTGGTATTTTTTGTATTTTTTTTCACGAAAATTTTGTGAAAAAAATTTTCAAAAAATTAATTATCAGATTCGAGATATTGAGTAAAAATCATACTTTCAAATATAAGTACTTTCATTGAAATAAATGAGGTATTAGAAATAATGAATATGACACCCGTCAGCACACATACGTAATAAATAAAATATGGCGTCTTCAAAATTAATTAAGGTCCACGAGGTCGATCAAAATATAATTTTATTTTTTATAATGGCCAATCTAGTTTTAAGTCTTTGTAAATTATTATAAAATATTAATCTTTTTTATTATTAAATTCGTTTCTATTTTTATTAATTAAAGAAGACTCATTATTGACTTAGCTACCCTCTTCCCCCCATTTCCTAATCATATTATTATATAATATATAATCTTGGAGCACCGCCGGCTCTTACACAGCAACAGTAACAATAGCGCAGCACCGGTGAAGAATCATATAAATGTGATTATCGACGATGCAATAAAATTATAATACATTTGTATGTCTTACGCACAGGCGAAAGACCATACAAATGTACAGTAACTTAAATACTTGATTGCTTGAATTCAAATATTCAACAAGCAATTGACCATCTAGCCCCTCTTAAAACTTTTACACCTAAAAAGAATAAGGCTCCTTGGATTACTGAGGACATTCAACACTTAATCAACAAGCGTAAAGCTATTGAAAGACGCTACAATATATCCAAAAATGTTGCTCTTCTAGATGAACTTATCCAACTTTCGGATAAAATAGAGGAACTTTCTGAATTTGCTCAAAGCACATTTTTTCAAGATCATATTAATAATGCCTTAAATAATAATCAGGATATATGGCGAGAACTAAGGCATCTAGGTCTTTTACCAACACCAAAAAGTGACCTTCACGGTTTCTCATTGGACGATCTAAATGCGTATTTTGCAAATGTTTGTACATCGCCCACTGAAAATCTTGATAATGCTGAAACTATTATATCAGAAGCCTCGAATGATGGATTTACTTTTAAAGAAGTATCTCTAAATGATGTGATCTTGGCTCTGGCTCATTTTAGTTCCCAAGCAACTGGGGATGATGGCATTCCACAGAGAATTATTGCTAAATCATTGCCAACTTTAGGCCCATTTCTCGTGAAGCTCTTTAATATTTCTCTCAAGGATGGCATCTTCCCCATAGCATGGAAAAAATCTCTCCTAGTTGCAATCAAAAAAACATCAACTCCTACGACTACCTCTGACTTTAGACCGATTGCCCTTTTATGTTTTTTATCTAAAGTCCTTGAGAAGCTGGCCCATGACCAAATCACATCTTTTTTGAGAAATAGCAACATATTAGATCCTCTTCAGACAGGTTTTAGGCAATTTAGCAGTACTGAAACTGCTCTTATCAAACTTACTGATGACATTAGGCGAGGCATGGAAAATAGACTAGTGACGTTTTTGCTCCAATTTGATTTCAGTAAGGCTTTTGATTCAATCTCGCCCTCAAAACTCCTAGTGAAATTGAAGGAAATGGGATTTTCTCGTACTGCCTTACTGTGGATCAAATCATATATTCAGGATAGGCAATTCCAGGTTGTTTCTAAAACATCGCGCTCAAACGTACTTGGCACCAATCTTGGTGTTCCCCAAGGGTCTGTTCTTGGACCTCTTTTATTTTGCCTCTATATTAATGATTTGAAAATGCATCTACCTGATCATGCCTATCACCTACTTTATGCAGACGATCTTCAGGTCTATATACAAGCCCCTCCTGAAGATACAACTTCAGCCATTACCTCTCTAAATTTAATTGCCAGCAAGGTATCAAATTGGGCTGACAGCGTCTCATTACACCTAAATCATAAAAAAACTATGGCTATTTATTTCAGTACAACAGGTTTTATTGATCGTCTTAATGCATTAAATTTGGTAGTTAATGTGGGCGAGGGTATAAAAATACCTTTTTCCGAGAGCGTTAAAAGTTTAGGGATGCTCCTTGATAACAAACTTTCTTGGAATTCTCATATTAAATCAATTGAGAACAAAGTAAATAGAATTCTTTACTCTCTCAGATTTATTAGGCATTGTACCACAGAAGACTTACGAATAAAACTCGTTCAGGCCCTAATCATCCCGCATCTGGATTACTGTAATACAGTATATCTGGATGCAAGTATGACATTAAAAACCAGACTTCAACGCTTAAGTAACTGTGGACTAAGATATATATATGGTGTCAGAAGGGATGAGTATATTACACCCTACAGGAAAAAGCTCAGCTGGCTTTGTATAGAATCACGGCGGCTCTACTTCACTAGTATACTCATTTATAAAATTTTGCGCTTACAACAGCCGCCTTATTCAACTAATCTTTTTATTAAATACGTGCCTAAAGACAATGCCAGAGGAAGTTCGCGCACTAAAGAGCTATCCCTCCCTGCAATAAAGGATTGTGGGTCTTCCTCTTTCCAACTGCAGGGGGCAATTTTCTGGAACTCAATACCTTCTGACATCAGATTCTTGCCTAGCTTAAACTCCTTTAAAGCGGCACTACGCAAACATCTACTCTCACTCGATCCAGAGTAATCCATTACATGCACTACACCAAAAATATCAGAAACATGCTAATTTATGTGCTTTCTCTAAAAATGTAAATTAATGTATATACTAGACTTTAACTTTGTTAAAAAATTATATTTTGTTGAAATTTATTTATTTGTTATAACTTTATATGATTATGTGATAATATTTTAAATTTTATATATTTACTTAAAATACTATGTAAAAGACTGCTATATCTCATATGTATATTCACAATTTTGTTTCTAGACAAATAAACTGCTATTCTATTCTATTCTATAAATATTTTTATGCATAATTATTTGCTTTTCCTTTTTTTGTTATAATTATTAATAAATTCTATTAAAATCCTGCATTATAATTTAATTTCTTTTTTTACTTTTTAGTATTTAAATTTTCATCTCCTACATTGATTGGGGTACAAAAGTTCCAAAAAAAAACTTCCAATACAAAAGTTCAAAAAAAAAGTTCCAATTTAAAAAGTTCTAGAAAATTGATTCTTCAAATTAAAAGTTCCAAAAATTTATTTTTCCAAATTAAAAACTTCCAAAAACATTAGTAATTTAAAATCTTAAATTATGCCCGATATTTCTTAAATTATCTAATTTATCATCATAATTTTCAAAACTATAAACTTTGTTGTAAATTCTTTCTTCCATTTGAACTGCTTTCGGAATCTTTAGTCTTCTTATTTTTTGTCCTAAACTTAATTGTTGAAGCATTTTTTTAGTTTCACCCTGCTCTTTTTGAAGTTCTCTTAAAAATTTATAGAAACTTGAATGGTATTTGCCTAATAAGACCTCACGGCTGGCTTCAAAGCTCGGATTATGCAAACTTCGGGCACTTCGGATTTTATAGCGGAAAATTAATGTTCAATCTATAAGGAGATCATACTTTTTTGAATTTAAATCTTTCACCTAGCTTCTTGCGAGTTATTTGATAAAACGTGTCTCTTGGGAGAGCTGAAAATTAGCCAAAATTTTCCCTGCTCGGATCGGGCTGAAATTTTCAGGAAAGGTTCCTTTTTTGGTCCTCAGAAACATGATAAAACTCGTTTTTCAAAATCAGTCATCTTCTTCGACATATTTATTAAAAAACTTTTCTCGTTAGTTCGGTGCTTGGTCAAACTAAAATTGTGAAGCAAAATAAGAAAAACCGCTACTAAATGGCTTTTCCCATGTATTTTAAATAGGAGACATATTGATAAATATCTCGAAGAAGATGACTGATTTTGAAAAACGAGTTTTATCATGTTTCTGGGGACTAAAAAAGCAACCAATCCTGAAAATTTCAGCCGCATCTGAGCAGGGAAAATTTTGGCTAATTTTCAGCTCTCCCAAGAGACACGTTTTATGAAATAACTCGCAAGAAGCTAGGTGAAAGATTTAAATCCAAAAAAGTATGAGCCCCTTATAGGTTGAACAATCATTCCCGCTATAAAATCCGAAGTCCCCGACGTTTGCATAACCCGATCTTTCAAGCTAGCCGTGACCCGAAATCTATTATGCCATCCCTCAATACAATTGTTAGTTCTCGCACGATTTTCTAATACAGCTTCTATCAGACCTTTTAACTCTGTTAGCTTCGTACTGGTTCCAAAGGCTTTGTGGATAATGAGATAATATTAAATATGGCTCGTCATCGTCCTCGAGCTAATCTTCCATTTATGTAATTGTTTTTATTGCGTTTTTTATCGGTAATTTGAAATCTGACATGACAACCAGTGCCAGTGGTAGTTTTACTTGTATGTCCAATTTTGAACATTTTGAAATTACGACTACAAAAACCTTTGAATAATATATTTGCTTTTTAAATGACAATAATGCATATGAGCAATTATTTTAAAAGTGCTACTTAATTTGAGCCTGGAATCGTAATTTTTTTTTTTGAGGTCACATCGATATGACCCGTGTTTTCAGATAGTTTGAACCTTCAGAAAACCGAAAAAAATCGTGAACAAGAAATCGGCGATAGGTGCCAAAAAGATTTATTCACTTTTATTTCAAAAACCGTGTTTTTCATATCTGAGCTACCCCAAATTTTTAAAATAACTTTTTAGGTAAATAAAATAGATAAGAAAATCTGATTGCCAGGGAAAAACCACTCCAGAAGAAAAAAAAACTTATCATTTTACGATGAAATTTAGCCAAGTTATCATCAATTTAAGATTTTGCTCAAATTCGTCTTAAAAAATATTGAGATTTTATTGAAAAAAGCCTGTTTCTGAATTTTAAAAATGCATTACTCGTTTGATTTTCATCATAAAATAATAATTTTTTTTTTAAATCGATTAATTTTTTCCTGGCAATTCATTTCTTAAAAAAAAAATCATTTCTATTCACCAAATTTTAATTTTTATATCAAAAACTGTGTTAAGTAAATCTTGCTACTTACAGTTTTCAAAGGCTTTTGACCTAAAAATTGAAATTTGCTCAATAAAAATGATTTTTTTCTTAAAGAAATGAATTGCCAGAAAAAAATTAATTGATTTAAAAAAAAAAATTATTATTTTACGATGAAAATCAAGCGAGTAATGCATTATTAAAGTTCAGAAACAGGCTTTTTTCAATAAAATCTCAATATTTTTTAAGACGAATTTGAGCAAAATCTTAAATTGATGATAACTTGGCTAAATTTCATCGTAAAAAGATAAGTTTATTTTTCTTCTGGAGTGGTTTTTCCCTGGCAATCAGATTTTCTTATCTATTTTTTAAAATTTTATTTATCTAAAAAGTTATTTTAAAAATTTAGGGTAGCTCAGATACGAAAAACGCGGTTTTTGACATAAAAGTGAAAAAATCTTTTTGGCACCTATCGCCGATTTCTTGTTTACGATTTTTTTCGGTTTTCTGAAGGTTCAAACTATCTGAAAACACGGATCATATCGATGTGCCCTCAAAAAAAAAAATTACGGTTCCAGGCTCAAATTAAGTAGCACTTTTAAAATAATTGCTCATATACTAATGGTAAAGCAATTGTTTTTTCTGCATCGTTGATAATTTGCACAACATATCCCAAAATTGTAAATATTTGAAAAAATATTGTCGGCGACATTTTAAATGTCTCATCACAAAACCATATGTTACCTTTCATGAGCTGCTTAAATTTTTTTTTTTGTCGAAAAAATAATTATTCTCTTCTCAGGAGCATTTTCACTTTTATCTTGAAAAGAATCATATATTAAGAAGGTTTTCTTAGATAATGTTTCACAAAATTGCTGTGGCATTTCGTTTAAATCTTCTATTGCAAGAGGATTTGATGAGAGATGCAAGTCCATCTACAAGGCCAAACCGACCGTCTAAGGCAGAGGTTACCATTATTGCCTTACCGAAGAGTCCAGATGGTAACCTCGGGACGAAACGGCATAGTAGGAATCTAATCAATACTACAATAATATTACAGGTTTTCCTTCTATCAACGCTTTTAAAATATAAGCTTTTACAAAATGCAGATTTACCGACCGTGCTCAGGATAGAATCCTATGCAACTTCGAGCGAAACTAGTTAAAGAAAATTTCTATTCTCGGGGGTGATTTTATAACTCCAAGTTTCACTGCTAGTGCAAATTGTGCTAGTGCCAGTGCATAATTTTTATCTATAAAACAGTCGGAGAAATCGGTTATGCAGCGAAAAAAATTAAAAAAAACTCAAGATAAAATTAATTTTTATTTTATCTAAAAACTTTTTAAAAAAATAAATTTCTAACATCATACAACTTTTTTCAATAATAATTATTCTGTGTGACAAAGGGAGGCTCAGCCCTCAGAAACACTGATAACAATAATGAAAAAAGTTATACCTTTTTAGTTCCATGTAGATCGTGTTTATTATTTATAATAAACTCATCAAATTAATTTATAGTAGAGTTTTTTAATACATGATTTGTAGGATATTAGGCACTTTTTTGGGAAAGAGTGAAATCACTTGAAACTTTTTGCATTCGCTTCATTTTGGCCCCAATAAAAAATGTTACATATCAAACTTCTTTGGTCAGACCCCCCGGGGGGGGGGGGGGTGGTTAGCCCTCGTTTGGGGGGTGAAAAAAAATTTTTTAAAAACACTACAAATCGATTAATTTTTTTATTATAAGACAAAAATGTAAAATAACATTTTTTATGAAAATGCATCCCTTGTCAGTTATAGACCTTAAAAACATTTGAATCTCGCGTCGATTAAAAAACTTAATTTTCAAAACATCAAATTTCTAAGGACTGTAACTGGCAAGGGATGCATTTTCATGAAAAATGTTATTCCACATTTTTGTCTTAGAATCAAAAAATTAATCGATTTGTATTATTTTTTTTTAATTCTTTTTTTCACCCCCCAAACGGGGGCAAACCACCCCCCTCGGGGGTCTGACCAAAGAAGTTTGATATGTAACATTTTTTATTGGGGCCAAAATGAAGCGAATGCAAAAAGTTTCAAGTGATTTCACTCATTGCCAAAAAAGTGCTTAGTGTTTGTATTAAAAAACTCTACTATTAATTATATGGTACAAAAACAGTATTTATTCCTTTTTCTCATTATGACTGATAAATAATTGTTAAAAAATTTTTGTCCCAAATTTTTTGCCAACAAAAAATACACAAAAAAAAAACACCATTGTTTTTTTTTTTTTTTGACTAAGTACCTAATTTTTAGCAATAGAGCATTATTTTTTTTAAGAAACGCTGGGCATGTATCAAGGGGGCCATGCTCACTTATAAGTTTTCTAGGAAAATGGCGGAAAATACTAATTGTAATACAGTAGTTGCACAGGGAAACAAATTCAAGATTATTTAATAACTTTACTAGAATAGAAAAATGTATTTTTTATAAAACACTGGGGACAGACCAGAGGGTGGAGCTTCCCCTCTCAACTTTGTTATTATAAGAAATAAGTATCAATCTTACAACACAAAATAGCATGATATTGATCAAGTAAGTTATTATTTTTAAAATTGTTGTAATCGTTGTAAGTAATTTGGCCATCTACTAATTTTTCTAAGACTTAATACAGAAAACAAAGCAAAGCCAAGTGACTGGTCTAAAATGAGCATGATGAAGGAATAGGACCCCTCCTAGAAGACACAAAAACTAAAATTTTTTTTTTTTTTGGACGTAGTACCTAATTTATTTCTATGAAAGTACTTATACCTAAAATTATCGCTTTTACTCGATATCTCGAATCATTAAATCGAAAAATCGAAAAATTAAATTTAAAGTAATATAATAATTTTATTCTAATTTTTTTTTAATGAAAAAATTAATTTTAGAAACATCGTTTGTACTCGATTTCTGAACTTTAATATTAGAAATTGTGTAAATTTTTTAAAATTTTTTTCTAAAAATTTCTTAAATAAGAATATTAAAAATACACAATTTTTTTTTCTTCTTTTTTTATGTAAAAAGTCTAATTCTTTCCATGAGGTTTTAAACTGACGATATCAAGGAATCGCGTTAAAAAAATCTAGCACTTGTGCACATTGTTTTAAAGAATCACAGATTAGTATCAGATTTTTACTTAGTGTGGAATATTATATATTCTTTACTTAAGAATATTCAATAAGGTAAAATTAATTTTAAATAAAATAATGTAAAAAAATTATTGTAAAATTATGTAAAATATTGTAAAAAATTCTTAGCCTTGATAATGAAGACTGAAAGTCTTCTAAACGTGGGCAATTTATTGCAAAAATAAAAAAAAAAAAACGTTAGCTCAAAAATCAAGTATTTTTATTTAATATTAAAAATCAAATGAGCGATAAATTCAACTCACGGTAGAGCTGCTTTGGGTGAATATTTAACTAAAAACTGCGAAAGTCCACCAATCGGTTGAATATTCAACCAATTGGTAGAATTTTCAACCAAAACTGGTTTAATTTTCAACCAAAAGCTAAAATACAAAATAAAAACAATGTTATTACAATGCAGGGTAAAAAATGATCAGGACATCCATTAAAAGTGAATTAATTTTCGAAAAAGCCAAATCATTTTAAAAAATAAATATAATTAATTACAAACTAACGTTATGTAAAACTATGAACATACACTGAAAAACTGACACCATTGAGTCAATGACGCGCGACATTATAATATGCCAATAGAAATTCTATTGAATCAATGGAATATTCTAATGTAACCGCTATTTAATTAATAGATGATTCTATAGAATTTAAAGTATGCTATATTAAGAATTCTTTGCTTTATTATTCTTTATTATTATTATTATTAATCTTTATTTGACAACTACAAAATACATATCATTCAACACACTCAATTGTCAATTATACACATAATAAAATAATACATAAATGAATAGAATTCTACGTATCATAACCTTTTTAATCAGTCACTCCTCAGCTTCAGAGACAAATGAACAGCAAATTACACCAAATGGTTATGGATGAGTTTATTACGTTGAAAAAACATGCCGACTACCCTCCGTTCATTCCAATGGGCCTTCTGGGCCTAGAAACTCGGGGCTTAATATTATAAAATAGGTTTTTTTTGGTAATTTTCAATGAAACGCTAAAACCTTGCAAGTTTACCAAAACTTTTCTGCTTGGTCTCATTTTTTTGATGTAGGTATCACCTTTCAAACGCAGTAAACCGCAATTTTTTATCTCTAATTTTTTCATCAATGTAGCCAATTAACCAAAGGGCCATTTTTGGTTAAAAATGATCAATTTTTAAATTGCTGCTAATTGTAATTTTTGACAAAAAGGGATTTCATAAGTCTCAAAATATTTCCACAAACTTCAAATTTCCAAAAATTCTTTACTACACTTTTTTTAAATATTTATTAATCAGATTTGATAATTTGAAGTCGGAGTCCCAATTTTATGATTTTTTAAAAAAGCTCACTTTTAATGTTCACTTTGAAGAGCCATTTCCTAAAAGCGACTCAAGGAAATCAGATGAATAATAAATTTTTTGAAACTTGAAGCTTGTAGAAATTTTTCGAGATATATAAAACCCTTTTTTGTCAGAAATATCGAATTTGGCAACAATTTAAAAATTGGTCATTTTTAGCCGAAAATGACCATTTGATGAATTGACTGCATTGATGAGGAAACTAGTCATAAAAAATTGCGGTTTACAGCGTTTAAAAGGTAACATTTGCACCAAGAAAATGAGACCAACTAGTAGTGTTTTGGTTTACTTGTGAGGTTTAAGCGTTTCATTGAAAATTACCATAAAATCCTATTTTATAACATTAAACCCTGCGTTTCTAATCCCAGAAGGCCCATTGGAATGAACGGAGGATAGCCGGCATGTTTTTTCAACATAATAAACTCATCCATAACCATTTGGTGTAATTTGCTGTTCCAAATGTATTGAACTCCCCATGTAAGTATAATAAATTCGAAAATTAATTCACTTTTAATGGATGCCCTGATGATTTTTTACCTTGCATTATAATAACATCGTTTTTACTTTGTATTTTAGCTTTTGGTTGAAAATTCAACCAACTGGTTGAATATTCACCCAAAGCAGCTCTACCGTGCTTATATAAGAACATTTTTAGTTTTTCTTGTGACATTATACTTTGTTAGGTAAAATAGACAATTAAGACCATTTTGTTATTGTTAATGAGGAACCTTATAGTGCCAATTACTTGACAGCGTTTTCTTTTAAAGTGGGGAAGGACCGGACTCAATATTAAGATGACCAAAATAAAAAAAATTAATTAGTTTTACAGGGTAACTTTGGATATTAATTTTTTTACGGAAAATATATACGTGTTAAAAAAGTATAAGAAATCCCATAAATACCATATAAAAGCTCTTTTTTAAGTTCAGGTGATTTTAAAAAAAGTAAGATTTTGTTTGTGTATTCATTAATTTTGAGTAGTTTTTTTTTTGACTTCATTTTGAAAAAAAAATCTGAGGCAAAATTCCCCTGAACGTAAAAAAAAGTTTTTCCTCTATCATTCTTTACTCATAGGTACTGCTCGTAGGTAATTTATGTTTCTAAATCTATAAAGCATTCCATCTATAATATAAATGAATGTTTTTTGCTTACATCAATCCAATTCTAAGATTAATTTTTGATGTACCTATACAATTCTATTTTTTATTTTATAACACACCAGTCTTGAAGGAAAATTTATCCGATCCAAAATGGTGACAAGAACGGATTGTTTCTACTCATTAAAGACACTTTGTATATGACAAAAACACCTGGCAAAAACTGGAACTGCTTCGCTTTTCAAAAAATTCAAAAAAAAACGTATTTTATATGCATACCAATACAAAACCACACATTTTTAGGGTTTTCAAGCATAATTATAGAATTTTTTTTTGAATCAATACTATTCTGTTTTATTTATGATTCCAGGAAAAATATAGCAATCAAACATTAAAATTTTTGATAAAATAGTTAAATAAAGATTATTTTAAGGGCAGTACCTTAATTTTATCCTGTACATCTTACATGTGAATTTGGGTTATTATTATGGTATCAATCATCCCTAAGCACTAAAAAATTTTCTTGACATTTATATTCCAGAAAAATATATTCTATTATATCAAATAACAATCGATTTCATGATTAGAAAAGTTGATAAAAGGCTTAATTTATCAATTTCACTGATAACAGGCGACAGTCTCAATTTTTTCATTCAAAGATCCAGGGAGTATTTAAAATATATTGTGATTGTAAAATTTTTCTAAGACTTAAAACTTTTTCAGACATTATTTTATGAAAGTACATGCAGTGCTTGCAGACTAAAAAACAGATTCAAACATTTCAACACATTTAATTATTAGAATTCTAATTTTTTAACAAAATAATATTGTAGTTCTGAAAGACTTTAAATTTTAAAATTTTTAATGTTTTTTAAATTTCTTTGAATTCAGTATTTTATGTTAAAAAAAGAATGCTGTATTATTACATAATAGCTGAAAAAAATTTCATAAAATAATGTCTTTAAAAGTTTTCAGTATGAGAAAAATTTTACAATCACAATATATTTGTAATACTCCCTGGACCCTTGAATGAAAAAATTGAGACTGTCGCCTGTTATCATTGAAATTGATAAATTAAGCATTTTATAAACTTCTCTAATCATGAAATCGATTGTTATTTGATATAATAGAATATATTTTTCTGGAATATAATTGTCAAGAAAGATTTTTAGTGCTTAGGGATGATTGATACCATAATAATAACCCAAATTCACATGTAAGAGGTACAGGATAAAATTATGGTACTGCCCTTAAAATAAACTTGATTTAATTATTTTATCAAAAATTTTAATGTTTGATTGCTATATTTTTCCTGGAATCATAAATAAAACAGAATAGTATTGATTCAAAAAAAAATTCTATAATTATGCTTGAAAACCCTAAAATTGTGTGGTTTTGTATTGGTATGCATATAAAATACGTTTTTTTTGAATTTTTTGAAAAGCGCAGCAGTTCCAGTTTTTTGCCGGGTGTTTTTGTCATATACAAAGTGTCTTTAATGAGTAGAAACAATCCATTCTTGTCACCATTTTGGATCGGATAAATTTTCCTTCAAGACTGGTGTGATAAGTCAAAAAATTATTTTAAATATTTAATAATTCAAAAATTATTCTCATGAACAATAACGCTTTCTTTGTTCTTAAAATAAATTTCATATCAATAATTTTAATTATAATTTCAAAGAAAATTAAAAGACATATGGTTAAAGACATACTTTAATTGAATCCCTACCATAAATTTACTGACCAATAATTTGTAAGTTAGTAATTATACTTAAACATATAGTAGTAAAGCAACATACATATTTTTTATTTGATATATAAAAACTTATGTTTATATATTTTAATGGAAGAAATTTTATATGGATGATTATGGTAATAATATATAATTAAATTATAATACTTTATTAATTCGTTCCTTTCATAAATTTAAATTAAAAGATATTATATATTGGTCAATATGGAACATAAAAATACAATATAATTATTGCTTTATACAAAAATTGATGGAATTATTTGTCAGTCTTATTACTGACCTAAAATATTTTATAATATTTAAAATAGTTTATTTCGACTCTGTATAGCAGTACGAGCCATCATCAGTAAAGTATACTGATGATGTCATATGATGTTTCAGCTTACAGTCCCAGATTTAATAATCCGTAGCATAATATATACGATTCTCAGATGGAAAAATAAAGATTGCTTCAAATACCACGCAAATCTATATCTGAAGCCAAGCTGGACTCTTATTTTTTTGTGACTTAGAAAATGCTTTTTAAACTAGACACGGTGACCTGGAAGCGTTTTATTATGCGATCAAAATGACAAAAAAAACTGTATGTTAGGGTCTTTTCTACACTAAAAAATGTCTACGAATTTTCTATCCGGACCTTCTATCCAGCTATTTTAAGCGTTTGCTGTCAATATTTTCATAATTTGAATAATGATGACTTGAATTTTTTTATAAGACTGGCTTTTTTTTTCGAAGTATCCGGGATTCCTGATGCGCCTGCAGAACTCGAAAATATAAGTAACAAAAATAAGTTTCTCGTTGTATTTAGACCAAAACATCGATTTTTGAGCCCACGATAGTTCTCGAAAGTTTTTTTTTGGCCTCCTTAAAATTGGGATTTTCTTAAAACTTTCAGTTTTTCGAGTGTATTAAAATTACGTTTAAAATTATGTTCGATTGATATACTTTAGTATTTTTTCCCCAGAATTCGATGAAACCATTTATTTTAGTTTTTGACCACGTTTTATAGGAGATAAATCTATTTTATTGGTATTTAGGGTCCCCAATTTTAAGGAAACCTATTATAAAAAGTTAGCAGTATTCAAAATAAGTTTTTCTGATTATTATTTAAAAGAAGGGTCTTGTATACTTTTTCCCCAGAAATCCGATGAAAACCATTTATTTTAGCTTTTGACCACTTCTTATATGAGAAAAATCGACTTTTGTCGTGTTTTGGGGTCCCAATTTTAAGGAAATCAATCATAAAAAGTATAATAGCTTACAAAAAAAATTTTCTGAATATTATTTACTAAAGGAACTTATGTATTTTTTCCCCAGGAATCCGATGAAACCATTTATTTTCGCTTTTGATTACCTCTAATATGAGAAAAATCGATTTTTGTCGTGTTTCAGGGTCCAATTTTGAGGAAATCCATTATAAAAGGTTATAAGTTTTCAAAATATTTTTTTTCTGAATATTATTTACTAGAGGATCTTGTATATTTTTTCCCCAGAAATTCGACCACGTCTTATATGAGAAAAATCGAATTTTGTCGTTTTTCAGGGTCATAATTTTAGGGAAATCCATTATAAAAATCAAGACAATATTGAAAATATGAAAATATTGACAGCAAACGCTTAAAGTAGCTGGATAGAAGGTCCGGATAGGAAATTCGTAGACATTTTTGAGTGTAGAAAACACCCCCACCATACGGTTTTTTTTTGTCATTTTGATCGAATAATAAAACGCTTCCAGGTCATCGTGTAAGAACAATATATCTTATACCTGGAAAGAATAATTTTAATATATGGTTAATAAAAAAAAAAAATAAAAAAAATATGCTCATAATCAATCGACAATTCTATATTCGTATTATTTAGATTTCAACGTTTCTTTATGTTTAAGGCGTAAAAATAATTTGTATTTGGGGTAAATGGCTGTTGAGAAATATTTAAATCTATTTTTTTTAAACCAACAACAGTAAAAATTTAATGCATAAACCCATTTATAGATTTTTAAAGAAAAATATTTAATATTCTCAGAAGTTCTATATTTTTAACAGTGGAATAAGCATGCTATAATATTTATTTTTGGGTTTTCTCGGAAAACGCAGCATAGCTGAATTTCTCAGGGATTCTTTTTATGTGCAAACTACAGAAAACACGTAGAATTGACTAATTTTTTTCACCTTTTTAGGCTAGATAATGCTTCATTGGAACACTGTGTGTGAAAAAGAAATTTCATGAATACGTTTTTTTATTTGGACTTTAATAAATATTTGATTCTATCAGTTCCTTTTCAATTATTAATTTAATTAAGGCGTCATATGAGAATATATTTTAAAAGTGCTACTTAATTTGAGCCTGGAATCATAATTTTTTTTTTGAGGGCACATCGGAACGACCCTTGTTTTCGTGAAGTTTCACGAAAAGTATGAACTGGTCAGAAATATTCAATTTTTTTACACGTTAGTCAATACTTAAAATAGAATAAATATAATATTTTATAGCATGCATATAAATTATAGGTATAGCATAATATTACGTTGCTAACACTACAACCACTGTCACGAAAATCAATTGATTCAAAATAAAAAAAAAAAATAAAGTTACACCTTGCAGGTAAATAAAAAAATACTATCACAATACTTCAATCACTCTGCGGATGTTGGCGCGCGAAGCGCGCAGGGGGTGGTGCCCCCTAGTATATATATTGGAGTGGACCTAAAATTGGAGTTTTAAGAAAAACTTTGCTCCCCGGGTTTTTTTGTGAACTTTTGGTCATAAAAAGTCCCCAGCTCCAAGGATTTTGATTTTGCTTTTCAAAAAAGCGTGCCTGTAAGCACCTCAATTTTCCCATTTAAATAACATGGGAATTTTGACTTTTCAGCTTTCTAATTTTTTACAAAGCTTGCATAATGTTTTGAAAAGCTACTAATCAATTGAAAGTACTATTTAAATATATAAAAAAAGATACCCAACCTCAAGTAAATGCTCCATTTAATTTACATGAAGCCATGTTATTTTAATGGGGATTTTTTTTACGTTTATTACCGGTAAAATCGCTTTAAAAATATTTTTTTTGGCTACTTGAGGTTGGGTATCGTTTTTTATATATTTAAATAGTACTTTCAATTGATTAGTAGCTTTTCAAAACATCATGCAAGCTTTGTAAAAAATTAGAAAGCTGAAAAGTCAAAATTCCCATGTTATTTAAATGGGAAAATTGAGGTACTTACAGGCACGCTTTTTTGAAAAGCAAAATCAAAATCCTTGGAGCTGGGGACTTTTTATGACCAAAAGTTCACAAAAAAACCCGGGGAGCAAAGTTTTTCTTAAAACTCCAATTTTAGGTCCACTCTAATATATATGTAGGCTTCGCGCGCCAATCCCCGTAGAGTGATTAGAAAACTGGGTTAGTTATAAGAGCGTTTACATCATTATAGGATCTATTTTGGCCTAAAAAACCCATTTTGGTCCAAAAGGACCACATTGGCCCAAAGGTCTGAGGCAAGATCACTTGTTTGGCTAAAAGGTTCTCATTACAGCGGCGGCAGCGTTTAAGCTTTAGCAAGGGGCTCAAAAAGTTGACCATTTCATGAATTGGTCTATTACACGTTTAGGGTGTAACATATATATGCAGGGATCCCTCGTTATCCGCGGTTTTATTATCCGCGATTCACCGTATCCGCGGTAGGACTAAAATATCCAATCCCTTGTTTTTTTTTGTATATGATTACAAAATACTTAAATAATTTTGTCAGTTTTCGAACATTCTCAGCAGATTTATGAGTCGAGGACTAAAAATTTCAAAAAAGTAGCAGGTCGTTTTACCGAAATATATCGATATTTTAGCTGATTTTCAAGGTAGGATTGTGAAATAACGGATAAAGATATTTGAATCAAATTTTTTTTATTGTTTAAAAATATATATTAATAATTTAAAAAATTTTTTTTTTTTGCGACGTCATTTTTGCGTGAGAGAGGTGTACTTGCGTCTCTGAAAAAAAAAATCCAAAGTTATGTACAGGATATCTTGACTTAGAATAATCTAAAACATACAAAAAAAAAATTGGCAAGTCTCAAAACCCGTAATTTCGGGATGTCGTCGAGTTTTTTCAAAAAAATTAATTAGGAACAAAATGTCGGCTACACAAAGTTAAAATGAAAAAAAAGCCTATAATTTTCGGGCAAAAGCAACTGTAAAAATTTTTTGAGAAAATAAAAAAAAACTCGACGTCATCCCGAAATTGCATTTATTAAGTTGCTTAGTAAATTTAAAATAAATTGGTGCAGAAGTTATCGCGCAATCGTGTACATGGTTTTCGAAAACGTTATTTCGAGTAAAACGACTTTGAAGTTTTGGAATAATTTTTTTGGTAACTTTAGTTATTAAATTATTAATTTTTTTATTTCGTAAAGGAACTTATAACAAAAATAATTAGACAAAAAAATTAAAATCAGTCGAGTTGTTTTAGGGAAATCTTAATTAGAAGGTGTAAGAACATAGTTTTCTAAATAAGAATAAAGATTTTTTTTTCGTAGAAATTTAATTTTATAAGTATACTTATCAGTGATTTTGGAGCCATAAAGTTATCCTTCTGGTTTTCATACTGAACCTGTAGCTGATTTTACCCCTACTGCTGGGCCGATTTTCTATTTTTTACCATTTTAGCACGGCAAAATTTGGTGTCATAAACAATCGCGAATATTAGCTAAATTTGCTCATAATTTCGATTAGTGACCGGTTCCGACATAATTTATAACTATTTAACAATAGTTAGAAGATATGTAAGATAATAATAGAGCAATACCGTTTAATTTTACGTTTTACGGTGCGAGCAAAACAGGCCAAAAAATATACTTAGGGGGGAGGATTTGAAAATAAATTTTTTTTACATATACTCTTAAGACACATATAAAGTAATTCACAGAAAAAAATCTATCAAAAAAAAGTTTAGGTAAAACGACCCTTAAAGAAGGTTAATGTACGAGTACTTTAAGACCAAAAATATAGAAATTTATTAACTCTTAAGAAATCAGCTGATTTTTGATTGATTCGGCACACTGTGCGCCAGAACTTTTTTCCGTGTATGCTAATAATTACTGTCCATTTTAATGGCTCCATAAAATAACTATTTTTGAAACAAGAGAAAAAATATTTTCTTTGAATTGGCAGCATGAAAAATTCGAACCCCATATTTTGCCCCGTGATTTAAAACATAGTTTTGCATCACGGGTAACTTGAAAGATCGGATTATGCAAACGTCGCGTCGGGCACTTCGGATTTTATGGCGGAAAATGAATGTTCAACCTATAAGGAGATACTACTTTTTTGGGTTTAAATCTTTCACTTGCGAGTTACTTGTTAAAGCGTGTCTCTCAGGGGAGCTCAAAATGAGCCAAAATTTTCCCTGCTCGGATCGGGCTGAAATTTTCAGAAAAGATTGCTTTTTAGGTCCCCAGAAACATGATGATTCCCGTTTTTCAAAATCAGTCATCCTCTTAGAGAGATTTATCAATATATCTCCTTTTTAAAATACATGGGAAAAGCTATTTAGTAGCGGTTTTTCTTATTTTGCTCCACAATTTTAGTTTGACCAAGCACTAAACGTTATGTTGATGCAAAGTTGTTATGGATAGAGGCACCCCATCCTGCCCTCTCGTAGGTGGGCCTGTATCCTCTATTCTGGACCACTAGTTTATATCTAGTGGCCATTTCCAGTACCTTCTGTCCCCTGTGATTGGTCGTCGGCATGCCCCATTCTAAGGCCCTAGCGTTAAAATCTCCTCCAGGATAACGCTGCCAGTTACCGTCCAAACCGTGTTCTCGATGCTGGCCAGCTTTGTAGCCAGCACTTCCGAGCTATCGTTTGGGGAGAGGTAGCAACTTATATAACTTGTCTCCCCGCACGTGACCCAAACGTGGCAGTTGCCTTCCCCCTTTTGGGTCAAGGACATTTAGGTTCTATCCCGGAGCTATATGGCGCACAGTGTTTCAAAATGGACAAAAATCGCTCTTGGACTGAGCTATCGACTTGAAACTTGTTTTGAACGACTTTAAAATAAGCTTGCTTTCGTCTCTCACTGCGGATTTTTCATATTTTTTTATTATTAATTAGCCTATTTACACGAACTCAACCTATTCATTTATCAAAATTTTCACTTCCTACATTTTTTGCACTCTAAAACAAACGGAAAATTTTTTTGTATTAATCCTGCATTATATACATAAAAATTAAAAAACGTTTTTAAGTAAAAAAATATTAAATCATATTTTTTGCATATTTTAGAATCTCGCATAAAATTCATTTTTAGTAAGTAGACTAATTATAAATAAAGAAATATGAAAAATCCGCAGTGAGACACGAAAGCAGACTTACTTTAAAGTCGTTCAAAACAGGTTTCAAGTCGATAGCTCAAAAACTCAGTCCAAGAGCAATTTTTGTCCATTTTGCCACACTGTGTGGCGTTGCAGCCAGTGTCATCGGTTAACCAGTATTTGTGTTTCATGTTGTATGATTGCTCGCTTAGTAAGAGGATATTTGAATCCTCTTTACGAGCAATCTGTTTCAACAAAGCACTAGCTTGCCGGGCTTGGTTTCTGTTGCCTTGTAGAACCTTCATCATTACCGATGACACTTATTCCTTGCCGCAACCAGAGCCTCGCGGTAGCTGGGACAGTTACCTTCTCCGGCATAGTGCTTCGTAGAGCACTTCTCGTCCCTATTCTTGCAGAGGAAACACTCAGGTGTTTCCTTCTTGCATTCTGATCTTTTGTGGCCATCAATGCCACATTTGAGACACGCTTTTCTTCGATCTGGGCCTTTGCAGACATACTGGTTATGTTGATAGCCAAGACAACTAAAACAGCGCCTTGCATTCGCTCGAAGGCGCACTCTGTTCGAAGCCCAGCCAATTTGGATTTTTCCCTTCTTGGCCAGGCGCAGAGCATCAACCTCGAGTAATTCTACCACTGCCATTTGGCTCGTAGTGCCTTTAGATATTATATTATATTATTATTATTATTATTTTTTTCTTTTTTAAGGGAAATATGTGAATCTTACATCAGCCATGAAGTGTTATTAATAAGTGTTGGCCTTAAAGGCCCGCAAATTTCCATGATCGACGATTTGTACAAAGTATACAACTGGGAAACCACCGGCGAACGCGGTAGCCAGCTACGCCCCAGATTCTTACTGGATAAACACACTTTAAACCCCCCGCGCTTGTTTGTCCCAAACCAGAACTCCCTTTTCAGGTATAACTTCAGGTTGGGACGCGCAGCCTAGGCTGCTGGCCGCTGCCTTCCCCTCTGTCTAGGGACAGGAAGAGCTCTTTACGAACGATAGAAAGCCCTCCTCTTTCTTCTTCAACAAGGTGGCCCTCACGTACTCTGCTACTTTGCTCCAGTTTTCAGAACTCCGTAGCATTTCCGGGACCACCGTCTTCGGCCTCCAAATCTAGAATGGCGCCCCTCCACGTAGCGCTCACATTCGAGGAATGTGTGCTCTACTGTATCCTTCACGCCTGGACAGTGCAAACACTCCTCTGTTGCCACCTTATGTCAATATTTCAACATGACACGGAAATACCCGTGGCCAGTTAAAAATTGGGTAAGGAAGAAATCCACCTCCCCATGCTGTCGTCCTATCCATGCTTGCAGACCTGAAATCAGTGTGCGCGTCCATCAGGCATTTTCCTCTTCGTCTTTTTCCCATCGTTTCTCCCATTCTTCCATAGAGCTGGAGCGGGCGCTAGTGGATGCCACTTTGCTATCCTCTACACTATCGTAAATGTATTTCCGCTACAACGCTAGCAGGTCGATGGGTATGACCGATGCTACTATCTGGATCGCCTCAAGGGATACCGTATGGTACGCGCAGGTAATCCTCAGGGCCGCTTGACGCTGCACAGACGATATTTTATGTCTGTACTTGGCAGTTTTGGTGATATCCGCCCAGATCTCAGATCCATAAAGCAGGACAGAGTTGACAACGGACATCAACAATCTTCGCTTCCCGGGTTTGGGCCCTCCTATGTTGGCCATGAGCCTTGACCAACGCGGCCTTCTCACTAGACCTCTGAAATTGTTCCCAGAAGTTCAGCTTGTTATCAAGCATACTTGACCGATGTTTTGGCTTGGTCGCGTGAGGATTTCCACCATCATCGACATTTACATCGAAATCCGTGGAAATGGTTGTTCGACAAGTCAGCAGTACGATCTCCGTTTTTGGGATCGCGAGCTGGAGCCCGTGCTCGCCCATCCAGAGGTTGATCTGTCTCATGACTAGATTCAACCTCTCCTGGGTTACCTGAATGTCCCTATCGGTGATGGTCAGGGCCACGTCGTCCGCGTACACGATCAGGGAGGCTCCTTCTGGGAGGTGAACGCGCAACAAGCCGTCGTAAAAGGCATTCCACAGGTCCGGTCCGAGAACCGAGCCTTGCGCGATGCCTGCACTCAAAACTCTCTGCCGCCTGCCATCGAGAGTGTCGTAGAGCAGTCTTCGGTCCCGTAGGTAGTCCTTCAGGACGTTACCCAGGTACCTGGGTATCCGAAAATCCTGCTCGAGGGACCGGATCATGTCATCCCACCTGGCAGAATTAAACGCATTTTTGACATCCAGCGTTACCAGGAGGACGTCCTTGCGGATCGCATGATTCCTCTCCCTCTCGTCTTTCACGGTATCCACGACACGCCGGATGGCATCTATCGTGGAATGCCCTTCACTGCCACCCTTCAAATCCATGCTGTTCCTCGGAAAGGCCACCGCCCTCCTCAATGGCTCTTCTCAGCCTTTCCCGGAGCATGCTCTCCATCACCTTTCCAATGGTATTTAGCATGCACAAGGGTCTGTAAGATAATGGAGAGTCCGGGGCTCCACCTTTACCCTTGTTCTAGAGCACGAGACGTGCCACATTAATCATGCTTAACAGGATACCAGGGATTATTTTGGCCGCTCGTTTGAGCACTTCCGCTGGTATCCCGTCCGGCCCCGGTGCCTTACCATTTTTCATGACCTTGATGGTCTTGACCATCTCGTCCTCGCTGAATAACGGCACTTCCTCCCTGGGTATCGCCTCCACCGGGTTTTCCCGGATGGGCCGCTCAGGGAAGAGAGCGCCGACGATTCGTTCGGTCGAATATTATATTATTATTATTATTATTATTATTATATATTATTATTTTATATTATATTATATTATATTATACAGGAATCCCTCGTTACCCGCCGGGGGTTAGGTTCCTGAAAAGTACCGCGGATAACAAAAACGTGGATAATAAAACCTTACTATTATGGGAAAATAGGGGTTACGACCGTAGAAGTTCAAATGATATAAAAATTAATTTTTTTTTTTATAAAAATGATTTTAAGACTAAAAGTAACTTTATTTCAAAAAATACAAAATTTCAATGAAAGTAAGTTCAGGATCAATTTTTCTGTTAAAAAAAGTCGTTCATCCGCGACTGTTTTGCTCGTATTAAAACATCCTTGTTCCACGATATTTCGATATAATATCGATATCGTATTTTCAAGACAATACCAAGACAATACTGATGTCCTATTTTTGATACGATATCGATACCAAAGAGGTCGATATATTGGTGGTATTGGTATCGGTATTGGTTTAAAAAAAAATAATTTTTTAAATGTCTTTATTTAGAAAATATTAATTATTAAAAAATTATATTTCACATAAAATTTCTTACAATTTAGATCTGGACCAAGAATTTATGCACATGAGTTCTTTTAGAGATTTGTCTTTTAATCTTGATCTCTTAGCCGACATCGTTAAGGGGCCAATCAAAGAAAATCTTAATTACAAATTCCGATTTTTTCACCAGTTTCATCTTTTGAATACAAAAAATACGTTTTGTAAGTAAGTTTATTACCTCCTGTATTAATTTCAGCCATTGAACACAAAAAATTTTGGTAAACGAAAAAATAAACTATTTGAAGTTACAAAAAACACATTGAGGTTACAATAAATTTAGATAAAAGAAAAATAAATACATAGAGGTTATGGATTTATTGATAAAAAAGTAATTAAAAAAAAAGAATATTATCATTTAAAAATTTTAAATTTCAAAATTCGATATTTCGATATTTATCAATACCGATACGATAATAAGCTCTGCAATACCAAGACCAATATGACCCAGACCGATATTTTCAATACCAATATCGATATTAGTCAAAATATCGTATTGTCTTGGTATCGTGGAACTCTAGAACACACTAAATCCAATTGTTTGGTCACAGATTTTCTTTTAGTTAAGTGACTTGGAGGAAAATTTGAATAATGTAAACATTTATTTATCTATATTTTTGAAAAATTATAATCATCAATTTAAAATCAAAAAAAGCCATGGATATTTTTAGTTAAAAATATGGGTGCCATCCTAATTTCAGAAGTACTGATTTACAATCGTACCCCTTTGCAGAATTTCGAAAATTGTGCTGTGGTATATGCAGACATGTCATCTGAACTACGTTCTCAACTTCAAAGGCATACTTACACAAGCATAAGATACATTTATGGAATTAAGCGTGATGAGCATATAACCCCCTATCGGAAAAAATTAGGATGTATAGGAATTACAGGTCAAATAAATAAATAACACTTTGTTTAATAATTAATTATATCCATTTATTGATGCGTAAGCATCAAGGAGATCACAGTACTCTAAGATATTACGTATAGAACTGAGGGCGCGGGAGATATATTTTTACTCTATGATGCAGTGAAAGTGTACCTCCCCTAATATAATTAATATTCATAACGGTACATTTTTACTTACAAGAAAAGAATATAGTATACTATCAAAATATATTGACTCTAAAATAAGATAGAAAAATAGATTTTATTTTGGATATTTCAACACTCCCTCTCAAAATGAAATCCATTTTTATTATTGATTATTCAATTCAGCCTTTAATGAAAAACTTAAAATACCTGTACTGTGACCTCCTTGTGCTACCTCTGGGAAACTTACATATGGTCCAACATTTGTTGCGAGGGCACGGGGAAACCCAGTAAAACCCGTCCAGACCATTTATAAATTATATGAAACATTTATTATACATTTTAGTATTAACCATCATATACATAATTAAATTTTTTACTTATTATTATTAGAACCAATTTTAATATTTTATAAAATTAAACCTTTTATTTTATACCATATTTTTATACATTTTGTTTCATCTGATTTTTATCAGGATTACCAATTTTACTTCAACCAACCAAATACATCTGATATTCTTAATCAGGATAACAAATAAAATAATTCTTTCATCTGATATACTTATCAGGATTACCAATTAAAATAATTTTTTCATTTGATATACTTATCAGGATAACCAATTAAAATAATTTTTCATCTGATATACTTATCAGGATAACCAACTAAAATAATTTTTCATCTGATATAATTATCAGGATAACCAATTAAAATAATTTTTTCATCTGATATACTTATCAGGATAACCAATTAAAATAATTTTTCATCTGATATACTTATCAGGATAACCAACTAAAATAATTTTTCATCTGATATAATTATCAGGATAACCAATTAAAATAATTTTTTCATCTGATATACTTATCAGGATAACCAATTAAAATAATTTTTCATCTGATATAATTATCAGGATAACCAATTAAAATAATTTTTCATCTGATACAATTATCAGGATTACGAATTTTACTTATATTATATACATCTGATCTTAAATCAGGCTTACCAAAATTACATCTTAGAAACTGAAAACATCACCACCTGACCATTCTTTTGTTTTCTCACTACATTCTACTTGAGCAGTATGGGCAATAAATTTACCATTTTGATGATTATCATTTCCACTAGCATTTACCAACCTTAAATAGTCTCTACAGTGACTTATAATATGGCCAGGTTTCTTACAGTGGAAACATATAATTCCATTCCTATTTTGATTAGGATAAGGTTTACTTCTATTATTACCTCTTGCAAAACCATTATTTGGTTTGTATCTTTTTCTATCTGTAGTTTGTACGTGGAATGCTTTTGAAACTGTATCGCTAGATTCTGATTGAAGTCTCGCTTCATAATCAAGTAGTTTCTTCTTAACATAATCGAGATCGATATTATTCTCATCCATAGTTTCAATAGCTGACACAAGTCCATCATAACTTTTTGGTAATGAAGCTAATAAATAGGTCACTTTATCCATTTCCTGAACCGTCCCACCAGATGATATTAATTCAGAAATCAGGTCATCGAAAATTTCAAAATGTTTTGCCATGGAACTATCGGCTTGTAATTTTAAATTTATTAACTTTTTCCGAGCTGCAAGTCCGATCACCCAACTTTTTCTTTCATAAATAGAGCTTAATTTATCAATTATGCCTTTAGCATCAAGATCTTTTGCATAATTTATATAGGAATCACTTAAATATTGGACTATAGTGTTTTTGGCTATGTCTTCTGATTTTTCCCATTCCTTTAGTTTTGCGGCGGCTGTAGGCTTTTCTTCTTCAATAACATTAATAACTTGTTGTTTCTTCAATAGGCATTTTATTCTGAACTTCCATATACTAAACTTATTTCCAT
>JAKSXM010000296.1:0-39371 GCA_022575985.1 Anagrus nilaparvatae | reverse complement strand
GATCTTCAAAATGACATTAAAAATTTAAATGAAAAAGTTCGAAATTATTATAACGAATATAAAACTTATTCAGATTTAGCATCGATTTGTGGAAAAATTTACATTGAATCAATTAATAAATTAAGAAAAAAAATGTTTTCAAAAATTAATGCAGTTTACAAAAAAATGCAAAATAACTCGCAAAATAAAAATTTTGATGTATTAGAACTTGATTAAAATAATTGCAAATAATTTTTCCAATAAGAATAAAAAATCGTACATGAGTATGAAATAATTTATTTTTTATTTTCAAATATTATAACCTGCACATTATGTCACCTATAACTTATATAAATATTTTATTTTTGAGCAAAATTAACATAGAAAATTAAATACAATTTTAAGTTAATAACGAACTTCTAGGATTAAAAAGTTTTCTGGCTAAAAAATTTAAACCAGCATAAAATATTAAGGAATGATCTTAAATATTATTTTTATATTTCTAATATAGGGCCGTATTCGAGTTCCGCAAATAATCTCTAGAGATTAAAAAATACTTGCGGAGATTTAAAGAGATATAGTGAAAATTCATCAAATGTTAGGATTACTAGATCTAAAAATAAATTATACTTGGAGTAAAATGATTCACAGGCATTAAGCTTGATTTCTGGTTGATTTCCATTGGAGCAGAAGACTTATCTTCCTTAAAGCCAAATAAATATTTAATTCAAAATCTACAATTAATTATTTTAATAAAGAGAACACTAAGTTAAACCAAATGGTAATAGATGAGTTTATTATGTTGAAAAAACATGCTGAGTACCTTCCGTTCATTCCAATCGTTCATCTAGGCCTAGAAACGCAGGGCTAAATGTTTTAAAATATACTTTTTTGGTATTTCTATGTAACGCTAAAACCTAACAAGTTAACCAAAACATTTTTGGTTGGTCTCATTTTGTTGGCGTAAGTGTCACCTTTCGTCACTAATTCTCTCATCAACTATAGAGACTAAACTTAACGGTAATTTTTGGTCCTGTGAAAATTTGAGACTTTGATTTCAAATCATTATAGCGAGACAACAAATAATTGAAAAATGAAGAGTCCAAAATTTTTGGAATCATGAAGTTTGTGGAAATTTTTTAGACCTAAAAAACCCATTGTCGGGGGATAGACGGCATATTTTTTCAACATGAAAAACTCGTCCATAACAATTTGGTGTAATTTGGTGTTCCAAAAGTAGTAAACTCCCCTAGTTTTACACAAATCCCAATTCGTTGCATTAATTGTATAGTTTAATTATATAAAAATAATTTTTCTTTCAATTTGCGGAATTCGTGAAATCTGATTATGTATTAAAAAAAATAATCTGCATTAAAATTTAAACAATAGGGATAATTTTTTTGAAAAAATCGTAAAAGAAATGAAAAGTAGTTTAAAGCTCGCGCGAAACTCGTATATTTTTAAATCCGATTTGTGGATCTCGGATCAAGCCCTAAAGCTAGTAGGGCTAGTAGGGCTAGTAAGCTAAAGAAATTATAATTTTTCTAAGCTTCAATAAAAATTTTTTGAAATGACCATTTATTTTTAAATATTCAGATTTTTAAAAGATAGTTAAATTAAATAAATATTTCAAAATATTGATAAAAATAAATATATATCAGCTGTTGTTAAAAATGGGTGGAGCAAAACAAACCATCTGACATATAAACAAACATATGACTTGTCGAAAATATTGGATTGCATAACCTTAACTTATCAATTTATGTACACGGAGATAAAATTCTAAAACATGAAAACATGATAGTTATTTGATAGTAACTTACCTCCATTAAATCAGAACAGCTGAAAATTTTTATGGTATATTTCGTGTTACTGTATTTATGTGCATCCTCCTTCATTTTTATGGTTTGGATGTCATCGTCGCCTTAGTACGGCAATGACTCTCGCTTCATACAGACATAAACTTTTTTAGTTATTTAATAAATTTATATTGTCTGCCAATTAATTATTAATTATGTTTTAATTATTTATCCTATTTATTGCTATTACCATCCTTCTAATTAATAATCCACGTTGTCAGTATATATTCGAATCTTCGCTCAATCATAAACAGTTGCTAAAGAATGAAAGTATAAAGTAATTTGGTCTTGTTACGCGATTGATGATTTTTAGCGAAAACAACGACGACCCCTATCTTTAAGATTTTCAGTTGATGCGATATTCGTTAACTCATTAACGCCAGGGCGGAGGGTTTTAGAAGTGAGCAAAAATACATATTTTCCCTTGTAAATAAAAGGCTAAAAAGATTATCTCTAAAATAAAATTTCAGGCTTTCTCAGAATCTGACATTAGTTTTTACCTACAGCCAATATATAATATAATATCCTCTAATATACCATATATACCCTAAAAATGGGGGTAAAACCGGTTATTAAGAAAGGTTTGGAAAAATCAATGAAAAAAGTATCAAATTTTATTGAAAAATGTTTGAACATAATATTCATTATGTATAAATGTAAGTAAACTTTTTATACATTGTGGTCTCATTCATTTTGGTATTATTTACAAAACTTAAAAAGTTGATAGAGCTAATTACAAAAAAAAAAAAAATAAAAGAAAACTTATTTTTTATAATTAAAATTAAATTCTTCAGTAAAATTGGCTGCTAACTTCAAATTCGACATCAGTTTTGAGCAAAAATTTTAATTGTTCAAACACCCTCTAAAATAGGGTTGACTTTGACAAATTTGCCACAAAGCATAAAACAAATACGGCTACTTTACCCAGCAGTTCATCCCTATTTTAGAGGGTGCGTGAACAATTAAAATTTTTGCACAAACTGTTGAATTAGAAATTAGCACATAAAATTTTACATGGATCTGTAAATGATTTCTCTTATATCAAGGTTGGTCACAGTTTTTAATTTTAATTTCTAACCTTTCCTTTAACTCCTTTTCAGATTCTTCTAACTCTGAGTTACAAGACCCGTCTAATGCAGAATAATGTCGTAGGGAGTTATAAAAAAACCATAATTCATTTTTAAAGTTGTTAATATCATGTTGTGCATCCATTTCTATTACAGCAATACAGGCATCCACATTTGAAGATTTCTTACAAGAATTAAATTCGTCAATAAATAATGATTTCAAATCAGCAATTTCCTGAAAAATACAATTTAAATTTAGTATGTTATAGAAGTCTTTGAATTTTTATTACTTACGTCTTGAAATGTTTCAATAATTTTTTTTCTATTTTCAATATGCTCAACCACTGTGTCTGAACATTCTGTACTTTTCTCAAAAATTAATTTATATTCATTTTGAGCTTCGGGTTTTATTAGTTTAAGACAATTGTTGCGTTTTCCTTTATTCCTTATTGTATTTTTTATCCACTTCTAAAGTTGGAAAAATGACAAACGATAAAAATTAATTGATTAAAAAAATGAGCAGTTTTAAAAATAAATTACTGATGGTAAATAATAATTAATTAGAAATTCTTGATCTCTTACCTTTATGTGGGTTATTTTAAAAGAAATGTATTTTTTTAAAGAATTTCTCTGGATTGAGTCTAATTCAACGTTTAATTGCTCATAATATTTATTCGAATGTTTTAATTCAGCATCCAATTGATTAATCAAATTTTTAAGCCTTGGATCAATTCTAGGTACGCCACTTTCACCAGCCTTCAAACATTAAAAATTATAATTGCTTTTTTTTCTCTTGTTAATGAAATTAATTTAAAAACTTCAAATTACCTGGAAGTAAAGCACTGCTAAAAATGCGATGAGGATAAATTTCATTATACCTTGACTTTTGTTCTTTATCGAGTGACTATTCAAATTCTACTGTTAAAAAAGCCTAAGCTCAGCTATCAATTTATACTAGTTTTGGGTCAATAAAATTATTATTTATTTTGATAACCTCGATAAAAATTTATTGATATGGGAATTTGTTGATTTTCTTAGTTTTTTTTATAATGGTTTTAATATTTACTACTTAAAAAAAAAATTTTTTTCTTCACTTTTCAAGTTTTCTAAATCAAATTAATTACTTTTCTTTGTTTTGGTTTTCATAATCTGTATGTCTTCAAATTTAAGTAACTTTGAAGATAAGTTATATCGAAATCAAATATAGTATTGAGTTAAATTTTTATGGTATATTTCGTGTTACTGTATGTAGTATGTGCATCCTCCTTCATTTTTATGGTTTGGTTGTCATCGTCCTCTTAGTACGGCAATGACTCACTTCATACAGACATAAACTTTTTTAGTTATTTAATAAATTTATATTGTCTGCCAATTAATTATTAATTTTTTAAAATATGCTTTTTTGGTAACTTTCGATGTAACGCTAAAACCTCACAAGTTAACTGAAATATTTTTGGTTGGTCTCATTTTGTTGGTGTAAGGGCCACCTTTTGTCATTAACTCTCTAATAACTATAGACACTTAAGTTAATGGCAATTTTTGGTCTTGTAAAAAACTGGGACTGTGACTTTATATTATCATATCGGGTAAACAAATAATTGAAAAGAGTATAGAGTCAAGAATTTTTGGAAACATGAAGTTTGTGGAAATTTTTTGAGACCTTTAAAACCCATAGTCGGGGGGTAGGCAGCATGTTTTTTGAACATAAAAAACTCGTGCATAACAATTTGGTGTAATTTGGTGGTCCAAAGGTAGATCCCCTAGTAAATTTGTTGCTTTAATTGTATTGAGAACGCGCGCCTCCCTCTTTTTTTGTACTTCTAGCGGCGATTGCTATAACTTTATACCCAAGCGCGTAGAGTTTAAAGAATTTAAAAAAAATAATCAAATAATTTTATTAAAAATAAATTTCTAAAATATTTCAAATTAACATTATCTTTTATTAATAAATTAATTTAAACAAATTAAAGTAAAAAATTATTTTTAAAATGCTATTTTAATTTATACTAATATTCAAATTTAAACCGCTTGGGTTATAGTTACAGCGATCGCCGCTAGAAGTAAGGAAAAAGTGGGAGGCGCGCGTTCTCATATTATAAAAAAATATTAATTATAAAAATAATTTTTCTTTCAATTTACGGAATTCGTAATCTTTTTGCGGAAAAAAAAATGAAAATTAAGTAGTTTAAAATTCGCGAAACTCGTATTTTTTTTAATCCGATTTGTGGAACTCGGATACAGCCCTAATATATATCATAGGTATTCTGGTATTGTATAAGCAATCTTTTTTTAAGCTTCAATAAAAATGTTTTGAAATATCCATTTGTTTTGAAATATTCAGTTTTTTAAAAGATAGTTAGATTAAATTAATATTTCAAAATACTGATAAAAATAAATACATCAGATGTTGTTAAAAATGGGTAGAGCAATCAAACTATCTGACACATAAACAAACATATGACTTTAAAAACATTGGATTGTAACCAAAATTTATTAATTTATGTACATGGAGATAAAATCCTAAAACATGATAATTATTTGATATTAAGTTTCCTTATGGAAACTTCTTTCCTCTAAAATGTGTTCAGAAGAGCTGAAAATTTTTTTGGTACATATTCGAATCTTTGCTGAATCATAAGCAGTTGCTAAAGAATGAACGTAAAAAGTATTTCGGGCTGGTTACGTGACATTGATGCATTTTGTCGAAAAGAACGACAACTCCTATCTTTAAGATTCTCAGTTTAAGATTCTCGTTAACAAAGTACTAAGGAAAATATGTTTTTCTTAAGGACACTTTATGAGTGAAAACTGCGACAACTCCTATACACTTAAATATTAAAATACAATCACGTGAGCAATCCAAAATACTTAATACGTATAATTTTTAGTATTACAATATTTAATTTTAATAAAAGATACAATTAAGTACACATCGATGATTTCTATTATTATATTAATTTGTATTATTATAATCATCTACTTATGTTTGAAGGCCCAAGTAAAAATGTGAATATATTGTCAATATATTGATTTTGAAATATATTATCAATATATTGTGAACAATATATTGTGAACAATATATTGCAAAAAAAAACCAAAATTTTTAGGTTAAAAAAGTATAATTTTTAAAATATAAAATATAATTAAATCATAAAAAGTAGATTTAGAGCTATTAATCGCCTTGTTGCTTAAAACTTAACCAGAACAGATTAGAAAGAAAGAAGTATTTAGAAGTAGAAAAAAATTAATGTCAGCCTAAGGAATTCGGGGTTTCCTGAAAGCTAAAAAAAAAGGACACATCCATGATTTTTTTCCATTGAAAATTTGTTGTTCCTCTGAATGTCTACCTGGCCAGATTTTTCGACCTGTAAAATAAAATTAGAAATTTATTAGCTAAGTGAACGAAAGTTACTTTTATTATTTGATCTTTTTAAAATATAGTTTAATTTTTAAAATTTTAAAAAGTTAATTTTTTCATAAAAATAAAAAAAATAAATATTTTCTAAATTTAATCGAAGTTGAAAAAAAAATATTAATTGTAAGTACCTTACAAAAACTTTGTACTTCTTGCCTAAATTTTGCCATTAAAACGGTTAGTTTTTCCAGAATTACTGACAAAAATGTTTGGTTTTTTTTTTAATAATTTCCTTGATGCATTTTTCATTTACATCATTTACTAATAATTTAATTGCTATATTATTTTTGAATTTATCATAATACTTTTTAACATTAAAAAAATTAGAAGTTTGATGTGTCACAAAAAAAAAACATTGATATTTTTTCTCTGAGTGAAGTTAAAAGACAAAATATTTGTTTATTTACTTAGTTACATTTACCTATATAATTAAAACAAAATAAAATAGCGGCTTGAAATAGGTTAGCGACCAATGAACAAAATTTATTTACACGAATCAATCAACATCAAGTTCATAATTTTTTTGAGCGCTCATTTTTTTTGTGATGAATCAGCAGCATTAAGCAGCAATATAAAAATTAATTAAATTTTAAGTTGAAGCAAAATGTATCAAGGAAATTATTAGAAAAAGAATCAAAAATTTTTGTCAGTAATTCTGGAAAAACTAATCGTTTTAATGGCAAAATTTAGGCAAGAAGTACAAAGTTTTTGTAAGGTACTTACAATTAATATTTTTTCTTCAACTTCGATTAAATTTAGAAAATATTTATTTTTTTTTATTTTTATGAAAAAATTAACTTTTTAAAATTTTAAAAATTAAACTATATTTTAAAAAGATCAAATAATAAAAGTAACTTTCGTTCACTTAGCTAATAAATTTCTAATTTTATTTTAGAGGTCGAAAAATCTGGCCAGGTAGACATTCAGAGGAACAACAAATTTTCAATGGAAAAAAATCATGGATGTGTCCTTTTTTTTAGCTTTCAGGAAACCCCGAATTCCTTAGGCTGACATTAATTTTTTTCTACTTCTAAATACTTCTTTCTTTCTAATCTGTTCTGGTTAAGTTTTAAGCAACAAGGCGATTAATAGCTCTAAATCTACTTTTTATGATTTAATTATATTTTATATTTTAAAAATTATACTTTTTTAACCTAAAAATTTTGGTTTTTTTTGCAATATATTGTTCACAATATATTGTTCACAATATATTGATAATATATTTCAAAATCAATATATTGACAATATATTCACATTTTTACTTGGGGGTTCCTGTTTATATTAATAAATAAATAAAACTATGAATAAAATTTTACACGAATCTGTAAATGATATCTCTTGTATCAAGGTTGGTCACAGTTTTTAATTTTAACTTCTAACCTTTCCTTTAACTGCTTTTCTGACTCTTCTAACTCTGCGTTACAAGAACCTTCGAATTCAGAATAAGGTTGTAGAGAGTCAAAAAAAAACTTTAAAGTATTTTTTAAGATGTTAATAAAAACTTGAAAATTCATTTCTATTTCAGCAATACAGACATCTGCGTTTGAAGAACTTTTACAATTACTAAATTCATCATTAATTTTTAATTTCGCAGCATCAATTTCCTGAAAAATACAATTTCAAATTTAGTATATTATTTAGAAGTCTTTGAATTTTTATTACTTACGCCTTGGAAATTTTCAATCCATTTTTTTCGATTTTCAATATGCTCAACCGCTTTGTCTAAACATTCTATACTTTTCTCAAAAATTAATTTATATTCACTGTGAGCTTCGGGTTTGATTAGTTTAAGACAATTGTTGCGTTTACCTTTATTCCTTATTGTATTTTTTATCCACTTCTAAACGTTGGAAAAATTGACAAAGGATAAAATATATAAAAAATTTAAAAAATGAGTAGTTTTAAAAATGTATTACTGATGGTAAATAATAATTAATTAGAAATTCTTGATCTTTTACCTTTAAGTGGGTTATTTTAAAAGAAATGTATTTTTTTAAAGAATTTCTCTGGCTTGAGTCTAATTCAGCGTTTAATTGCTCATAATATTTATTCGAATATTTTAATTCAGCATCCAATTGATTAATCAAGTTTTTAAGCCTTGGATCAATTCTAGGTACTCCACTTTCACCAGACTTCAAATATTAAAAATTATAATTGTTTTTTTTCTCATGTTAACAAAATTAATTTAAAAGTTTCAAGTTACCTTAAAATAAAGTACTGCTAAAAATGCGATAAGGATAAATTTCATTGTACCTTGTTTTTTTGTTATTTATCGAGTGACTATTTAAATTCTACTGTTAAAAAAGCCTAAGCTCAGCTATCAATGTATACTAGTTTTCGATGATAAAATTATTGTTTATTTTGATAACCTCGATAAAAATTCATTAATATTGGAATTTGTTGTATATCTGTGGGAGTTGAAATTTACTGTTGAAAAAAAACATTGTTTCTTCACTTTTTAAATTTTCTAATTTCGAGTCGGTAAAAAAGTAATGATAGTTTAAATTTATTTCATTTATAGATCCCAATTATATTATCGACTGGTAAATAAAGTGAATATTTTTATTCAAAATTTTTTAAATACAAACAAATTTGAAAAATCTTATCTTTTATGAAATTGTTTAAAATAAATATTTCTCATTCTATATGTACATATCAGCTGATTTATATCATACTCCAGTCAAAATACGAGGGGGGGGGGGGTTGTATTTTCACTGGCGAACACGAGATTTGTTCTACTATAGGTTTTTTGGGTCGCTGAACACGATAATCGGGGTAATTTTGTAAAGAAATGGGGGCTTCACCCTTAACTTTGCGAAATCTACCCCCAAAAACGGTTTATTTTTACATATTCGCACTTTAAGCGCTCAGATTTGCACCTTTCGAGTTTTTAATTTTCATTTTAAAAAGTTTTTTATTTAAAAAAAAGGAAAAAATAGGTAAAATTCATTTAGACATGCAGATCACACTCACTACTATGAAAATTTGAAAATAACAAATTATTCCCAAAGAGTTTGTCAGGTCAGATTTTGGCGTCATTTTTCCGGATGACTACCTACTCAGCATATCCGTAAGATAAAATCTTAAATTAATGCGATTAAATGACTTACTCGGCAAATGAGCGTCGGTCCCACTTGGCACTAATAAGTAATAGATTATCCTTAGATTTAGACTAACCTACTCAGCACAGTAAAAAAAGCCTGACTAATATCTTGGGTTCATTGCTTCTTATAAAAATGAAAACTTCTTCCTGAAGTTCTAATAATTCATCAACAAATATAAATATGTACTAAATGTATACTATATTCAAAATCTACGACTGTCTTTTTTGGTTGAAAAAGTAATCCAAGTTCTCCGCATTTTTTAACTATGTGCTCAAATGCAATTTTATAAGTAGATTTTCCCTTGTTAGGCAATAAACAGAATATTAGTGGCACATAATGACCGTTCTTAATGCATGAATAGAAAATAATTGATAGAAAAATTTAGTACAGTAAAAGTATAGTCCAGTGTATATTTTTAATAAGCTACAAAAAAATTCTAAATTTTTAACTGCACCAAATATTACAATATTATTTGCTCTATCATTCACTAATAATCTATTATCACCGTTTGCACAACACATATTTATATTCATGTGCCGAGTTGGTATATAGTAGTTTCATCAATCTGTAAAGTAATCTTTATTATCCGATAAGACGGATGTGCCGAGTAGGACCGACGCCCATTTGCCGAGTTGGAATATTTTTTAATTCGATGTGCGGAGCAGGAAGTTTCACATTTTTCCATGACTTTTTGATCGTTCAAACTTGGTGTCTAACGACGTATTTTTTGCGAAGTGATCATATAGCTGCAATCTGAGGTCTACTTTTTTGACTTTATTTTGAATTTGACATTGATAAATTTGACTTCAGAAAATTTTTGATTATTTAATTTTAAAATTATAAAATATACAATTTGTAAAATAATTTTTTTAATTAAAATATAATTTTTTTAATAAAAATATATGAATAATTTTATTATTTAATAAAATTTTTTATTAAAATAAAATGACTGTAATTTCATTTATTAGAGATAAATTTTTATTTGAAAATCGTTACTTATGAATAATTAGAAATAATTCACGATTACGAGTAAATTTGACTTTGAGGCATGTAAAAACAATATAATTAAAATTTGAAATTGTGCTTTTGTAGGTAATAAAATTAACGAACTCAAAATTTTGAATTATTTTAATTCCAGCGCAATTAGTTTTGGATATATTAATTTTATAACTTTTGGTAATATTCCAGGCCACTTCATGTGTAACCAAAGAAAACCAAATAAAAAGAAAAAAAACTTACATTAAAAATCACACTCTAAAAATAAGTGTTTTTGTTTTATTTTTTATAATATATTTAAAGTTTAAAAAAAAATTGTTTAAAAAATTATGACGTTCCTAGGAAAAACTAGTATTTAATTTTTTGAATTTTATAGAAGCTTAAGCGAGAATAACTTTAAATCAATAATGGGCAATTCCGCATGCGTATTCAAGAAAAATGCCATGTAATACGAAAAATCCATTTAATGCATATTAGGATTCTCCTATAATATTCAAAAAAATTATCCAGTTTTTAAACTAGTTAGTTATTATATAAAGGAAAGAAATAGGCAATTAGGTTTAAGAGCAGGTTATCTTGAGATTATTACTCATAGTCTACAGAATATTTTTTCCAGAATTTCATTTAAATAGAATTCACTATTTTTTAATTTCGACAATCCTATTTTATTTTTCTCAAATAAATGTTAAGAAAAAGGGAAAGGAATAAAATTTAAACTTTCCTAAGGTCTTTTTTAGTTGTTATAAAAAACTGATTAAAATTTTAAGCAGCTAAATTTCTTGCTTGAAATTTCAAGCAAAGCAACCGGATCTTGTGGTGCCAATTCGACATAAAAAACTAAACACTCCCAACCGAACTATGAGAAACTAAATAGTAACTACAATAACAGTCCATGTAAGGGTAATTTTTTTCGTTTTTCAACATATCGTTTATTAAACTTGCATAAACATTTTATTTATAAAATTTTTGCCAAAGTATTAGTTTAGCTAAAAATAAAATTTTACACGAAACTGCAAATGATTTCTCTTGTATCAAGGTTGGTCACAGTTGTTAATTTTAGCTTCTAACCTTTCCTTTAATTGCTTCTCAGACTCTTCTAACTCTTTGTTACAAGAACCTTCTAATTCGGAATAAGGTCGTAAGGAGTTATAAAACAACCTTGCATCATTTTTAAAGATGTCAATTTTACCTTGAATGTCCGTTTCTATTTGAGCAATACAGATATCCGCGTTTGAAGAACTTTTACAAGAATTAAACTCATCAATAATTAATAATTTCAAATCATCAGTTTCCTGAAAAATACAATTTCAAATTTAATATGTTATAAAATTCTTTGAACTTTTGTTACTTACGTCTTGAATTGATTTAAACCATTGTTTTTGATTTTCAATATACTCAACCACTTTGTCTAAACATTCTATACTTTTTTCAAAAATTAATTTATATTCACTGTGAGCTTCGGGTTTGATTAGTTTAAGACAGTCGTTGCGTTTTCCTTTATTCCATATTGTACTTTTTATCCACTTCTAAGCGTTGGAAAAAAACGACAAAGGATAAAAATTAATTGATTAAAAAAGTGAGTAGTTTTAAAAATAAATTTTCGAATAAATTACTGATGGTAAATAATAATTAATTAGAAATTCTTGATCTTTTACCTTTAAGTGAGTTATTTTAAAAGAAATGTATTTTTTTAAAGAATTTCTCTGGATTGAGTCTAATTCAGCGTTTAATTGCTCATAATATTTTTCCAAAGATTTTACTTCGGTATCGATTTGTTTAATCAAGTTTTCAAGCCTTGGATCAGTTCTAGGTACTCCACTTTCACCAGATTTCAAATATTAAAAATTATAATTGTTTTTTTTCTCTTGTTAATAAAATTAAAGTTTCAAGTTACCTTAAAATAAAGTACTGCTAAAAATGCAATGAGGATAAACTTCATTGCACCTTGTTTTTTTATTCTTTATCGAGTGACTGCTCAAATTCTACTGTTAAAAAAGCCTGAGCTTAGCTATCAATATACACTAGTTTTTGATAACCTCGATAAAAATGCATTAGGAAACGTTTTATTTTTTTGGGTTACTATTTAAAAAAAAAAATATTATTTCTATTTAAGCTTTCTAAAGTCAAATGAATTATTTTTTTGTTTGTTTTGATTTTCATAATACATTCTAACTTAAGCAACTTTAAGGATAAAAGTAATACCGAAATTAAATATATAGTTATATACTTTTTATGGGTGGAATAACTTTTTCTAATTTTCCAATTTTAAATTCATGTATAATTTTACTTTAAATTAATAATGTATTAAATTTTCAAAATGCATTTTTTAAGCATATAAATGTTATGAACATTACTTGAAAGCTTGTACATTATTTTTTTTTTTTATCTTAATTACTAAATTGGTATTTATTATTATTTATTTAATTTTTATTTTTTCTAAACATAATGTAAAATTTAAAATGAAAAATGTTAAATAATTTCATATATTATGTATCTTCTTGTAAAAATTATGTTAAATGATTATAAGCAAGAATAAACTACTACTAATACTAATACTTAGCTATTTTTGTAATTTTATATATGGGCGATTATTTTTCAAGGTGGCCACCCCCCTCTGTCCAAAAATGGTGACAAATTAAAAAGATTTTGTTTTTCTCAAAATGAATGGAGAAGGATCTAGTTTTTTATTCTCATTGGCCTTTTCAACTTTGTAAATCTACTGTGCCCATTTTAGACACTGAACGGTGACAAGTCCAAATTTTAAAATCAGAAAAATTGAAATAAAAGTAGATTAACGGTAAGTTTTTTGAAATTTTTTTTTTTCAAAGTTGTTATTTATTAAAACAAAGAAAATGAGACCACTTGCGTTATAATTGGTTGATTTCTTAAAAAGTTTTGTCTTTGCAGTTTTTAAAAATGGGTAAAAAACGGCTACTTTGACTGATGATATCTCTGAACCTACATATCCAAAATAAAAAAGTTTTAGTGCAAAATGGTAGTCTTTTGATGCATAATAAGTGTGCCTAATGTCAGGGGGTTTGATCGAATAGTTTCGGATTTAGCAATTTTAAATGTAGCTGAAGTTTCGACCGTTCGATGAACGAAATTTTTTTTTAGCTCAAATCTGCTAAAAAGTATATATAATAAATAAATATAGTAAAAAATTCAAAAAATTAAATAAACAGCCGATAGAAACAGATAAAAACCAATAAATCAACCAAAATATACAATAAAAAATCATTCTCGCATTTCAAAGGATTTGAGATCATTATATGATATCTTCACCAACTGTTAATTTCTTAGGTTGATTAAAAAATGTTTTTCAATACTTAGAAAAATTTTGGACTCATACCTGGGTGGAAAACTATCTGAAATAAGGCTGCGATACAAATTACGTAAATATCGTATTTTAGTTACCAAGCATTTTCAGAACCTTCGCAAGGTATTACCCCGAATTTCTTTTTACGATATTAATCTAATTCTGTGCCAAGACTCACAAAAAATTTTTGAGCCCATTTTAAGGGGGTTAAGTTGGTCAAATTAAGTCGATTAAACATTGGTCTTTTTTGGAAAAACAGCTTTTTTGAATTTCCTGGGATCTGACCCCAACTATTGTTTTCTTGTGTTGATTAAAATATGTTTCTCAATACTCAAACAAATTTTGGACATATTCCTAGGTGGTAAACTACCTCAAATGCGGCTGCGAATCAAATAACATAAATATCGTATTATAATATTAGGAAATTCAAAAAAGCTGTTTTTCCAAAAAAGTCCAATCTTTAATCGACTTAATTTAACAAACTTAACCCCCTTAAAATGGGCTCAAAAATTTGTTGGGAGTCTTGGCACAGAATAAGGTTAATATCGTAAAAAGAAATTCGGGGTAATGTCCTGCCAAGGTTCTGAAAATGCTTGGAAACTAAAATACGATAATTACGTAATTTGATTCGCAGCCGCATTTGAGGTAGTTTACCACCAAGGAATATGTCCAAATTTTTTTTGAGTATTCAGAAACATATATTAATCAACACAAGAAAATAATAGATGGGGCCAGATCCCATGAAATTCTAAAAATGCTGTTTTCCTAAAAATGACCAATCTTTAATCAGCTTAATTTGACCAACTTTATCCCCTTAAAATGGGCTCAAAAATTTTTTGGGAGTTTTGGCACATAATAAGATTAGTATTATAAAAAGAAATTCGGGGTAATGCCCTACCAAGGTTCTGAAAATGCTTGGAAACTAAAATACGATAATTATGTAATTTGATTCGCAGCCGTATTTGAGGTAGTTTACCACCTAGGAATATGTCCAAAATTTTTTTGAGTATTGAGAAACATATTTTAATCAACACAAGAAAACAATAGTTGGGTTCAGATCCCAGGAAATTCAAAAAAGCTGTTTTTTCAAAAAAGTCCAATCTTTAATCAACTTAATTTGACCAACTTAACCCCCTTAAAATGGGCTCAAAAATTTTTTGGGAGTTTTGGCACATAATTAGATTAATATTATAAAAAGAAATTCGGGGTAATGCCCTGCCAAGGTTCTGAAAATGCTTGGAAACTAAAATACGATAATTATGTAATTTGATTCGCAGCCGCATTTGAGGTAGTTTACCACCTAGGAATATGTCAAAAATTTTTTTGAGTATTGAGAAACATATTTTAATCAACACAAGAAAACAATAGTTGGGTTCAGATCCCAGGAAATTCTAAAAAGCTGTTTTTTCAAAAAAGTCCAATCTTTAATCAACTTAATTTGACCAACTTAACCCCCTTAAAATGGACTCAAAAATTTTTTGGGAGTTTTGGCACATAATTGGATTAATATTATAAAAAGAAATTCGGGGTAATGCCCTACCAAGGTTCTGAAAATGCTTGGAAATTAAAATACAATAATTATGTAATTTGATTCGCAGCCGTATTTGAGGTAGTTTACCACCTAGGAATATGTCCAAAATTTTTTTGAGTATTGAGAAACATATTTTAATCAACACAAGAAAACAATAGTTGGGTTCAGATCCCAGGAAATTCAAAAAAGCTGTTTTTTCAAAAAAGTCCAATGGGCTCAAAAATTTTTTGGGAGTTTTGGCACATAATTAGATTAATATTATAAAAAGAATTTCGGGGTAATGCCCTGCCAAGGTTCTGTAAATGCTTGGAAACTAAAATACGATAATTATGTAATTTGATTCGCAGCCGCATTCGAGGTAGTTTACCACCTAGGAATATGTCCAAAATTTGTTTGAGTATTAAGAAACATATTTTAATCAACACAAGAAAACAATAGTTGGGGCCAGATCCCATGAAATTCAAAAAAGCTGTTTTTCCAAAAATGACCAATCTTTAATCGACTTAATTTGACCAACTTAACCCCCTTAAAATGGGCTCAAAAATTTTGGGAGTCTTGGCACAGAATTAGATTAATATCGTAAAAAGAAATTCGGGGTAATGCCCTGCCAAGGTTCTGAAAATGCTTGGTAACTAAAATACGATATTTACGTAATTTGTATCGCTGCCTTATTTCAGATAGTTTTCCATCCAGGTATCAGTCCAAAATTTTTCTGAGTATTGAAAAACATTTTTTAATCAAACTAAGAAATTAATAGTTGTTGAAGATCTCATCTAATGATCTCAAAATCCTTTGAAATGTGAGAATGATTTTTTATTGTATATTTTGCTTGATTTATTGGTTTTTAGCTGTTTCTATCGGCTGTGTATTTAATTTTTTGAGTTTTTTACTATATTTATTTATTTATTATACTTTTTAGCTGATTTGAGCTAAAAAAAAAATTTCGTTCATCGAACGGTCGAAACTTCAGCTACATAATTTTAAGGGTAATTCTGAAACAAATTTTGACCGATTTTTTTAAGAGAATTAATACGGCGCACAGTGTGCCGATTCAATAAAAAATCTGCTGACTTCTTAGAATTTAATATTTTCAACCACTTATTTTTTTAAATCCTTCGTATACTATCCTACTTTTATGGGAACCTGCTACTTTTTAAAAACTTTTACTCTTTGACTCAGGAAAAAGGCAGAAGTGTCCATAAACAAGGTTTTTTTAATTGTAATTAAAATTAGTAATCCTGTGAATACAATTTTTGCGTATACGCCAATGTATAAGGGGTGAATTTAAATTGTAAAAATTTGAAAAAGTAGCAGGTTTCCATAAGAGTAGGATAGTAGTATACGAAGGATTTAAAAAAATAAATGGGTGAAAAAATAAAATTTTACGGAGTCAGTAGATTTTTGATTGATTCGGCACACTGTGCGGCGCTTTAGAACAGGGGACTAAATATTATCAAGGAAGATATACTAGTAATTATGTTCTTTGATATTATTAAGAACGTTTGTATCTGTATACAATTTTTGCTATGTATTCTTTAATAGTTTTTGTATTTAAAAAAAAATAAAAAAATTTTGGAAAAAAAATTTTTTGCCAAGTGTGACTCTACCTTAAGACGGGATTCGTCAAAGAACCCCGCACATTTCTTATCGAAAAGTGTTTCCGTTAAATTGGCTAAATTTTTGATACGTTACGTATTTTGGAACTCTGAAAAAAACTTTCCATCGTCACAAAGCTCCAAATTCAATATTTTTGGAGCCTCAAAGCTCCACAGATCCGTTAAGAAACTATTTATTTTTAAAACTATTTATAATATTATATGTTAAAAGCATATTATAACTATTCAAATATATAAATTTATGTTTTTGAGGTCACTGAGCTCAAATCTAAAGCCAAATTGGATAAATTGTCAGCTGACAGCACTCAATTAACTCTTAAAGTGGAAGTAATAGTCAAGACCTTAGCTTCAATTTTTAATAGCTCGTTTGAAACCGAATTTATAGCCTTTTGTTTGCTATTTTTTTATCGATTTCTATTTTATTTATTTCGTCTGTAATTAAGGTGGAAATATGACTGCGGGTTATATGTTACTATCCTGTACATTTAATAAATTTTGACTATTAGTATTAAATTCGTCATCGATTACCACGTTATTGTCTCGGAGGGTAATTTTTTGCCAGTATTTGCTTTGAAGATATTTTAAAAATTTGAAACGTCTTTTTTCTCTTTTAGCTATCAAACCCTGTAAAATATAAAGGAATGCTTTATGGTTAGGTGGATTCAAAATTCGTTAAATTTTTGGCAACGGTACTTTTGTTCAATTTACTAATTATTGTTGAAATTAAATTCTGTAATTTTTGAGAGAAAATGTAGCTATGAGTTAGTAATTGTTAACTTTAAGATATGCAAATTAAAAACAATTTTATAATAATTTTATGATAAATAAGTATCACAATTATATTATCCAGTAAAAGTTAGTTGTTTATTATACTATGCAAGTACTATCTGAAGATTAAAATAAATAAAACCTAAAATTTATATTTTTAACTTCAATCAATGTTTATGTTATCTGTGAAGTAAAACAAACAAATTTGAAAAATCTTATCTTTTATGAAATTGGTTAAAATAAATGTTTCTAAACAATTAGTAATAATAAATTGATAAAAACGAGTATATATAAAGTGAAGGAATTTGAAGTTTTTCAAATATAATAAAAACTCAAATATAAGAAACTTTTAAAATAATAAACTTCAAAATGAAAATTTTTACCATCGCATTATTTACGTTACTTTGTATTCAAGTAAGAGACTTATAATTAAATTTAATTTCTATAATTTTATTTTTTTAATTGGTAATAAATTTTAGGCTAGCAGTTGCATAAAGAATAAATTGAAAATTAATGTAAAACTAAAATCTTTATTAGATCAGGTCGAAGCTGAAAAAATTTTTTTACAAAATCATAAACCTGTTGAAAATTTAGATTCTATATTCTTAAATCCATTTGATTCTAATGATAAATTTAGGGAAAGATACGAGTTGTATGCATCAAATATTCAAGTAAAAAATATTATAAATCTAAATTATCATATAAGTATAGGTTTGTAATAATTTTTTTATCATTTTATAGAAATTAGTAAATAATAATAACAAAGCTAGTCAAAAATACATGGAAAAAAGTAAACAAGAATTACTCAAGGTAGCGGATTCAATTTTCCATGATACTGAAAAATGTGTCTTTAATTCTTATCGCAAAAATGAAAGCCAAAAACCGAAATATCAAGCATTTCAAAATGTAAGTAAACATCAAAAACATTCAAAAAAGATTTTACAGTTTTTTAAAGATTTTTGGCCCCTCCGTTCCACCTTTCCTGACAAATTCTGGTAAACCACTCGCTATGGAAAGATTTCAAGTAAAGTTTGTTACACATAATTAAAAATTAAAATTTTTTTTTTGTGTAAAATGGCCTTGGGAAAACTTGAATTGGAAAACGTGTACTGCAATCAAATTCTTAGCCAATTTTTATTATTAAATTTGAGAACAGAAATAAACATTTTTAAGCGTGATTTATGACGTTATATCACGTAATTATAATTATCATATCAGAAATTTTTCCTTATACCTCCTTCTTTGCTTTGTCGCTAGCCGTAACAATTGACATCTTTTTTTATCGAAACCTAAATAGTTTTTCTAAATTATAATTTTTTTCTAGGAAACCGATACTCTAACATCTAAAACTCTCGATGATTTCAATTCTTGCAAAAGTTCATCAAATATGGAAATTTGTTTTTTGAAAAAAGGAAAAAACTTGCAAAAAAACATTGACGAATTAAAAGAAAGAATTCGAAATTATTATAAAGCAAATAAGATGTACGATGAGTTAGTAAAAGAGTGTAAAAAATTAGAGTTCGATTCTCATAACAAATTTGAATTAATGGTAGCAAGTAAAATTATAAAAGGTTTTAAATATGAAAAAAAACTTTCACTTAAAGAAATTATAAATAAAAATGTAAAAAGTTTATGAAAGGTTTATTTATAAATAATTGATGTAAGCTTGTGAAAATAAATTAACGAATTTGAAGAAAAAAACCTGAATCTCTAGTAGTTATTCTTTTATTTATATACAGAAATGGAGAAAAAAGGGTTGACTTTAGGCACATTCTACAATTGACGAGTTAGCTTTTAAAATCTTCCAAAAGAGATTTGTATAGATACTGGTACCAACTGGACATAAAACCCAACTTTATATCTCAGTGTCCCAAATATCTAAGTGAAGTTTTTTGTTCATATCAATTAAGTTTCCATTTATTGCGAAATAGATTTGAAAAAAACAATCAATCAAATCACTTTTATCCTTTTAGCCTCTAGCCTTTCTATTATGAAGAAAAATCCGCTTGCCGCTTTAATTTAAGGTTGAATCAGGTGGATAGAAATAGCATTTTTTCGGTAAAACTTTCTGGAGATCGAAACTTCTGGAATGTTTAATATTTTTAGCCATTGATCATGTTATGTATCCCTTAAAATTAAAAAAATAATTATGAAAATTTATTGACTACTGATGGAGATATTAGCGCTTGAAATTTCATTAATTTTTGAGGTACTTAATTAATCAAGACTTTTTTATAAATAACCTGATTTTAAAAATCTTTGAATATAATATTTAGGACATTATTTAGCATCGATTCACTAAAAAAAATTTTGATTTTCTACGTTTTGCCGCAAATAAAGTGATTTTTTGAAAAATTTAGGTTAGGCCAAAAATCAAAATACTTGAAATATATTTCATATTATTGTTAAAAATTGAAATTTTTTTTAGTGAATCGATGCTAAATAATGTCCTGAATATTATATTCAAAGATTTTTAAAATTAGATTATTTTAGGTTATATAATTAGATTATATAATATAATTATATTATTATATCGCGCTAATATCTCTGTCTGTAGTCAATAAATTTTCAAAATTTTTTTCTTCAAATTTTAAGGGACACATAACATGATCTATGACTAAAAATATTAAACATTCCAGAAGTTTCGATCTCCAGAAATTTTTACTCAAAAAATGCTATTTCTTATATCCACCTGATTCAACCTTAAGCTCGGTAAATAGTCGTTTCAAGTTTATGACTTAAGGACAAGTCAGATCCCATTACCGACTTTTCATCGTTTTGCTGCAGAAAATTGCATTTTTCTCCAAATTACCGCCGATAATCAAAATTCTAAAAAAAGGAAAACATTATAAAATGGTTTATAAATACAATAGTAGATTTGATGTATTATTTTGCAGATTCATATGCAAAAATTTTTGTTTGAAAAAATAAATCCAAGCAAGATCAAATTTTCCAAACAAAAATTTTACAAATAAGTCTACAAAAAAGTATTTAAAACGGTGCCAATCGATTCGTAAATCATTTTTTTATGTTTTCCTTTTGGGAGTTTTTGAAAATTTTAAGCGAATTATTTTTTATTTACAAAAGTAATGTTCATTAGTGGGTTATGACGATAAGAGTAACATGACAATTTCTGGTACTGACTGCGACTTTTAGTGTCCTCCTCGATTTTATTTCCTAACACTCTCTATGAGGACACTTAAATTTTATGCAAGGATGTGTTAGTAATTATGTATAGTGTGGTGTATATATGCACTAAAATCATATGAGATTGTGTTAGTACAGGATATGCCATACTACACTGTATAGTATAAAACTAGTATAAGGAACACGTGTAAATATTAACTTGTGCATTTAAAAAAATATTTATTAAATAAATAAATACAATTTTTAAATCATTCTGAATGGTTTAGTAAAATATTTTATTCCTAAAAACTAGTATCTTTAAAAATAAGGATTTATTGAAATATGCAGCTTTTCGTATAATAACCTGTGAAATAATTTTATTATGCGTTCTTTATTGTGTTCGAAAAAATGTTAATATTTGATATGCATATCATATTTATGTAATTATACAGATTTGTTTTAGTATTGGCATGTTCAGTTTATAAATTATTGACAAATGTGTATATTTTTTTATTGTGCATGTACGTAAAATTTTTTGGCATTTTTTACTCGTTGCGAGTATAAAAAAGCAATGCATGCTAGATGATATTGCTTTAAAATAAAGTATTTTAATACTTGCATAAATTAAAAAAAAATTAATTATTTATTTGGTGCATGGATTAATAAAGACTGATTTGCTTTAATAAAAATATTTTGCAAGTATTTAAAAAAAGGATACTTATGTATTTTTTTTGCAAAATTACTTTTGTTTAAAAAAAAAAAAAAAAATTTTTTATTTTCTTATTTTTAGAAAATAATAATAGAAAATAAAAAAAAATGATCAGAATAAAATTCAATAATGATCTGAAAAAAATTGCTTTTTTAGAATGCTTGATTTCTAATTTAATTGCTAAATGCAAAAATTTTACTAAATACTTTGGGAAACACAATATTTTTTTGATTACCTTTTCAATATTTCACAAGCATGTTTTAAAAAATCAAATTTAGCGCGTAAGTTGAATTTTTTTTTATTTTAGTGACCAAGTCATTACGAGTAGGCATGACTGTCGTATGTTTGACTAATCTGATCTGACTCGCCCTTAATCTCTATATATTATAAAGTTATAAACGCTGCCGCTGACGTCGCCGCTGTCGCCTGAGCCCTTTGGGCCACATGGACCTTTTGGGCCAATGTGGTCCTTTTGGGCCAAAATGGACCCTTTGGGCCAATGTGGTCCTTTTGGGCCAATGTGGACCTTTTAGTCCAATGTGGTCCTTTTGGGCCAGTGTGGTCCTTTTGGGCTAATGTGGTTCTTTTGGGGTCACAGTGGTCCTTTTGGGCCAAAGTGGTCCTTTTGGGCCAATGTGATCCTTTTGGGCCAATGCGGTTTTTTCTATATTTAACAGAGTAAAACTTTAAACTTTAATAAAGTTGTATTACGATACCAAATCTACAACCACTGTCAAGAATCAGTTGTTTCAAAAAGAATAAGGTACGCCTTGCAAGTGATTAAAAATATACTATCGCAATGCTTCAATCACTCTGCGGGGGTTGGCGCGCGTAGCGCGCAGGGGGCAGAGCCCCCTAGTTATATATAAAAATTATTTATATGTACGTGTCGATATAATCAGGGACCTAAAAACTTTTGACTGGGCCTTGTGATTATCAACTTCATGCCTAATGATTAATTTTACATTCTTATACTCTTTCGTATTTGAGATTATTATTTTTAAATAATTATGTAATAAATAGTATAATCCTGGTAAGACTTTATGAAAAATAAAAGAAATGTTTAATTTTATTTTACATAGCATATTTTTTATTAGAAATTTTTCCAAATTTACAAATTATTCGTTTAGAATTCACAAAATTTTTTACAATTTTTTTTTTTTTTTAATTTTGGGTCTCTCTTTCTATAAGCATTTTAATATATTAGCATCAATCAAATTTTCTTATTTGAATTACCAATTTTTTGTATAACTGCTTTACAGATATCCGTGCCTCTTCTAAACAAAAATCTTGCAAATCATAATAAATTGGATTCGCGTTGTAATAATTACGGCTACTTTTCACTAGATTGTTGATATCGTTTTGGAGATTTCTTTCTATTCTTGAAAAGCATGCTTCCGCGTTCGAAGATCTTGTACAAGAATTAAACTCGCGATTAATTTTTAATTTCAGAGCTTGTGTCTCCTGAAAAAAAGTAATTTAAAATTTATCATTTCAAAAAAATCTATTTTTTTTACTTACATCTTGAAATGATTTATGCATTGGTTTTTGTTTTTCATTTTCTTGATACGCTCTCCATAAACAATCCTTGGATTTTTCATAAATTAAATTATATCCCTTGTTTGCTTCGGGTTTAATTATTTTATTAAGATATCTGTTCCGTTTACTTTTATCTTTTATTGATTTTTTTATCTCTTTCTGTGCATCGAAAAAACGAGAAAAAATGTTATTTTAGGTCAGTTTTAATTTATGATATTATTTACCTTTAAATTAGTTATTTGAGCGGAAATCCATTTTGGAATATCAGGAGGAGGATTTAAGTATTCACGGTATAGTTCTTCAAGTGGTTCATGATCCTCCAAAAATTTTTCTTGAGTACTGATTTGATTTAACAAGTTTGGCCTTGGATCAATCCTAACTACTGCGCAATCATTAGCCTTTTGATATTAAAGATTATTTTCTTTTTCTTATTGCAAAAAATGTATATAATTAAAAAATGTTACTTACCTGAACATAGAGAACTGCTAACAATGCGACAACGATAATTTTCATTTTAGCTTTTTTTTGAGCTCGTATTCTTTAGTGAGTGACTATTCAAAAACTACTGTTCAAAAACTCTAAGCTCAGCTATCAATATATTGGAGTAACCCGTTTTTAAAAATAATATTATTACTTCACTTTATTATTTTTCTGATTTCAAAATAATATTTTATTTGTTTGTTTCAGAGCTGGGCATATACGGCAATTTTGGCACGCTGTAACCGTATGCCGTATAGACGGTTTTTGTGCATAAGGACCCGTATGTTACTTGAACCGTATATACGATAACCAGCATACGGGACCGTATGCACCCTAGCAGTATATACGGTTAACACTATACGGGAGCCTTATGCATCTCAGCCGTATATAATGTTTAATGTCATAAGGGCCCGTATACTCTCTAACCGTACATACGGTTTAAGAGCATACGGACCCGTAGATACTTGAACCGTACATACGGTTCAGCAGCATACGGACCCGTATACACTTGAACCGTATATAATGTTTAATAGCATACGGACCCGTATACCGTTTGCTTAGGCTTAATCAAAAACGGCATACGGGTCCGTATGCTGTTTAACCGTATATACGGTTTGAGAGCATACGGACCCGTATGGTGTTTAACCGTATGTACGGTTTGAGAGTATACGGGCCCGTATGCTGTTGAACCGTATGTACGGTTAGAGAGTATACGGGTCCGTATACTGTTGAGCCGTATGTACGGTTAGAGAGTATAAGGGCCCGTATGCTGTTTAACCGTATGTACGGTTAGAGATTATACGGTTCCGTATGCTGTTGAGCCGTATGTACGGTTATAGAGTATAAGGACCCGTATGCTGTTTGACCGTATGTACGGTTTGAGATTATACGGGCCCGTATGCTGTTTAACCGTACGTACGGTTCGAGAGTATATGGGCCCGTATACTGTTTAACGTCATAAAGGAGAGTATATTATTAAAATATATACATTTCTCTGCATAAGGATCCATATGAAACAATTATAAGCTTTTATAAGTACATTACCTAAGTAAATATTTGACTTTTATAAAGAAATTGGAATAAAGTTCGATAATATTGTTTAAATATGCAAAAAATTGCATTCTTAAAATAGGTATTATAAGACTTACCCAATAATAAAAAATTCTTTTGCTTCTATTTTCTAAATATAAATATGTTTTAAAATCAAGAAGATATTCAAAAAAAGTTAAACAACTGTTTATAGAAAGCATTAAAAATAAAATTATTATTTATAACAGGAAAAATACAATCAAAAATTTTTAATTTTCATTTTAGAATTCAATTGAATAGGTAAAGAACAATTTTTATTCCATACATTTTTCTCCAAAATTAATATTGAATATATTTTTTATTTTCTTTAAGGAAAATTAGCTTTTCAAACAATGAATCAGTCAATGATGATCTTTTGTTATTTAAGATGTAATTAGTTAAAGAAAAAATCCTTTCGATATTTAAAATTCTTAAATCATTCTCTAAATTTTATGCCTTACGTTATAGAAAAAGAATATATTTTCTTATTGTAAATACTTAAAAATAAATTTCATGATAAATAAATATAACAAAAGTAAATTAGAACATTTTTTTTCACTTATTTTCCTAAACATCAATTCTGATTATGGTGTGCCAATAAATAAATTAATGCCATAAACAGTTATAATTTATAAGGTATCTGTATGAAATTACCCGTATCTACGGCGAAAATTCATAAGGCATCCGTATTAATTTACCCGTATGTACGGCAAAACTCATAAGGCATCCGTATGAATTTACCCGTACATACGGTAACATTCATAAGGCATCCGTATGGAAATGTCATTATGTACGGTAAAATTCATACGGATGCCGTATGAGTTTTGCCGTACATACGGGTAATTTCATACGGATGCCTTATGAGTTTTGCCGTACATACGGGTAATTTCATACGGATGCCTTATGAGTTTTGCCGTACATACGGGTAAATTCATACGGATACCGTACGAAATTTTGCCGTATAAAAAATCATACGGCTAAGGAGGCATACGGTTCAATAATATTTTACCCTTATATAAGGTACAATTCATACGGCATCCGTATGAAATTAACCGTATGTACGGCAAAACTCATAAGGCATCCGTATGAAATTACCCGTGCATACGGTAAAATTCATACGGCATCCGTATGAAAATATCCTTATATAAGGATATTTTCATACTGATGCCGTATGAATTTTACCGTACGTAATGACATTTCCATACGGATGCCTTATGACTTTTGCCTTACATACGGTTAATTTCATACGGATGCCGTATGAATTTTACCTTATATAAGGATAAAATATCATTGAACCGTATGCCGTATACCGTATATAAGGATTTTAGCGTGCAGCCGTTGCCCAGCTCTGGTTTGTTTAATATAATTGTATAATATATCTTCAAATATCATTCTTACATTAAAATTAAAAAATTTTTTTCTTTAACGATTGCAAATACAAATTCACTATAAGATTCATTTCGACTCTGTGAAAAAACAGTTTGAGTCTCGTCGCGCAGTGTAACGAACTGTTTTTCCGCGTGTTACAAATGAATCTGATGTTAATATAGTCGCACAGATGATTTTCATAATTTCTATAAAAATAAATTATAGTAGTAATTTAATAATTGTTAGATTAAAGATAGATAATTTAAAAATAAAATTTTATAATATAATTTTATAACATAAAAATTTGATAAATAAATTACTCAATAAATGAATGTATATTGAAATTTGTTTACTATTACATGATAATGCTAGTTGAAGATTAAAAAAACAAAAAAATTTAATTTATTTTGTAACTTCAATCAATTTTTATGGTACCTTATAAAAAAAATTGAAAAACACAAGACCTTTTGAAACGCCCAAATTTTTATGAAATTGGTGTAAGTAGGGTTATAATTTTGGAATATAATCAAAAAATAATTTAATTGATAAAAATGTGTATATAAGTCATTGAAAATATAAAATAACAGAAAGAAAAAAAAATAAAAATGAAATTTTTGATCGTCGTCCTCTTCACGATACTTTACGCTCAGGTAAAAAAGAGAATTTAATTTACTTTATAATATAAAGAAGTATTAATTTTTGCTATTTTCTGCAGGCGAGCCACAGCGTCAGAAGAAGTAGACTAAAAATTGATATTAACGTTAAATCACTGTTAGACCAAGTTGAAACTGAAAAAATTTTTTTGCTACATCATAAGCCAGTTGAAAATTTACATTCTAAATTAATGAACCCAATTTATTCTATTGATGATCTCAGGAACAGTATAGAATTGTATGCATCGAGAATTCAGGTAAAAAACATTATTAAAGAAAATGATCACATTAATTAAGCATAGGTTTGTAATAATTTTTTTTTATCATTTAGCTGGTAAACAATAACAAAGTTAGTCAAAAATTTATTGAAAAAATAACGGAAGAAACAGTTAAGCAATCGGAATTAATTTTCTATGAAGCTAAAGAATGTTCCTTTAATTCTTATCGCCAAAATGAAAGCCAAAAACCAAAATATCAATCATTTCAAAAAGTAAGTATATTTTAAAAAGATTTGTGAAAAACTTTTCTAAATTATTATTTTCTGCTAGGAAGCCGATACTTTGATGTCTAAGATTTTGGATGACTACAATTCTTGCAAAAGTTCATCAAATATAGAAATTTGTTTTTTGAAAAAGGCAGAAAACTTGCAAAATAACATTGACCAATTAAAAGAAAGAATTCGAAATTATTACAAAGCAAATAAGACGTACGATGAGTTAATAAATGATTGTCAAAAATCAAGTTTTGGTTCTCTTGAAGAATTAAAAGTAAGATTATCATCTAAATTTATGAAAGCTTTTAAATAGGATAAAAAGTTATCAAAAAAGATGCTCAACGCAATTAAAAGTATTTTATTTGATTAAATTATAAATAGCTTTATTAATAAATTGTCAATAGAATTGTAATAAATAATCGAATAACAATTATTGTAAAAAGAATTCTACATTTTTTTATTAATATTACCGCGTAAAGCGAGCCTTCCGGGTTATGTACGTAAAGTCAGCCTTGACTTGAAATTTTGATTGTCATGAAAAAGTTAAATATTTATAACAAAAATATATTGTCTCCGCATCCCGCTTAGTCCAGAAGATCTTCGTAACTCAGGGTGGCCAATTTACCATTTATTTTAACATTTGGCCACCTTTTATAGGAGCAAATACCATTTTTTCGTTCTTTAGGTTCCCAATTTTTAGGGAACCAATTTTAAAAGTTTTACAGTTTACAAAAAAAAAATTTCTATTAATGAGCGATGCACATTTTTAAACCAAACGTGACCAAACCTATTGAGAATCGATTTCAAAGGGAAATTTTTTATCTGAATAGGAAAACATTTTTCACTGTAAATTAGAGAAAAAATAATACGAATTGGATCTCTTTTTTATAAATTTTCAAAGAACAAACAAAAATGGTTGTCAAAAATCAAGGATTTAACTTTAAAAGCTAAAAATTAGCATGAAACTTTAACATTTGGGAAAAAATATTTTGGGTTTGGTCACGATTGGTTTGAAAATCCCCATATAGTTTAATTACAAAATTATCCGCAGATTCTAAATGAATGATTAAAATTGCTATTCTTCTCCTAAAAGTTCTATCAGAAAAGTACTCACATAAAAAACATGCAAGAAAAATACTAAAATTATTTTCAGTATCTCATACCTATATAGTGAGAGAGGAGGGTAGGGTAGAAAAAATGTTACACAGGGTATTCAGGTACCTTATTAAAACGAAAAAATTTGTGTTAAGTTTTCTTAAAAAACCCCTATTTATAGCTAAGAATCTAAGATATTGTCTCCTTAGAATTAATAAAATATTTGTATATAACACTCGATAATTTTGTTTAATTAATTCTAGTGTAAGAAAATAAATAAATAAAATTTTTCAAGCAATTAAATTTTCTATTTTTTTTTTTTAATTAATTTTCAAAATTAGCGCTGTGCGCTCACAGTGCTGAATTTCCTAGATATTTGAAAATCAATATTTAGAAATATATTCAATATGAGATTGTAAAAGTTTGACTGATTCTAAAGAACAAATTTTAAATAAATCTAGACAGGGGTAACATTGTATCCACTTAATAACTTGTTAATACTCCAAAAACTTATCAACATGTAAATTTGAATTCAAATTAGAAAAATTATATTCCAAATACCGACTCTTGTAGCAAAAAGTCCGAGATTATAAAATATAAAATTAGTTTTTTGTTATTAACAGTTACAATTTAAGAAAAAAATTTTAATCGACAAGTTAATCAACAGTCTCGAATATTTATGTTTTAAAATTAAAATCAGAGTTACCAAAAGTCAGAACCTGAAAATCCTGCATTAAGAGTTTAAGTTATAATTATTAATATTCGCTTGAATTTAAAAAAATTTTCTGTTAAATATTCTAAATTTAATAAAGAAAGTAGGAAAACTTTCCCTGATCGAAAAAAAAGCTTATAACTGGTTTGTGTGTTCACACAACTAACGATCATGGAACATGTTTATTATCCGTAAATCGAAAATATCCCCATTGACTCCCCCCACCCCCCCTAAAAACGAGAAAGAAAAAAATGCTCATAATTTTTGAGCCATTTTATATCATTTTTTAAGTTAAATTATCAATAAATTAATTTAAAAAATTAATTTAACAATTTAAAATTTTCAAAAAAATTTTTTTTAAATTTAATTGAAATATATTTAGTATACATACATGATATGAAAATATAGTACTTATATACAAAAATTAATTTTAATAATTTATTTGATTAATTATTAACTTGAAATTAAATAATAAACATTTTTCCATGTTAAAATTAGGAAAATTGAAATTAGTTTAAATTTTAGCGCTAAGAAGCATAAGAATTGGCTTAGATAAGGTAGACTCTTTATGTAGAGACCCTATAGATAAAGTTGAAACACATAAACAGTTTGAATTTATTACGCAGTGTTTATGAAACAAATAATTAAACAAAATAAGTGTTTGAGATTTTAAAATTAAAAAACCAGATAAAAGAAGCAAAAATGATTGAAAAACTATTAGAAAAGGTAAAATTTTTATTTATAATTTAATAAATGACAAAAATAATTAAAAAAGTGTATAGTTATGATATTTTGTAAAAAATATATATTTTAACTCTTTCCTGAGGAATCTCCCTAAATCGTTCTCTGTGTGACTTACATTAGTGTGCGTGTATGGAGTAGTACCGCAGCTATGTAGTAATGTTTAAAATTATTTTTATTCATTAAATATAAAAATATTAGTTATTTAAAAATGATTTATCAAGTATTTTATTTTAAATAAATTAATATATTAAATAAATAAAGTAAAATAAACTGCGTAAATCGTGTATCACGTGACTTGTGGTGGGGGCAATTCCTCAGGAAAGAGTTAAAGAGATAGATCGTATACTATCGAAAAACGTTTTGCCGGCATTTTAAAACGTTTTGAAAATAAAACAATTTTTTAAAGTAATAAAATATTTTGATTTTAGGGTAGAATAAATAGATATTTCGTCACAAAAAGATTTAAATGGGAAAATTTTAAATTCGCAATTTACGTTGGCGCTCCAGCTATAGCATTTTCTTACTTTTTACATGTACATTATGGAACATCTGAAGTGCATGGTTTGATAAAAAAATTTCTCGCAAGACAAGAAAAGATTGACGAAGATGTTAAAAATATGTCAGAAGAAAAATAAATATTTAGACATAATTAAAAGTTTGTATGCTCATAATATGTTACAGCGTGTATGATGTATAATAAATATTTTTTCTTATTGCGCATTTATATTTATATTAAGTATAATGAGGCATTCTCTAATAGTTATAGTAATTAACCTGTATGTAATATTCAAAACTTTTTTGTGAATGATATTGTCAATAAATATTTTAAATATGAGTTATTTTTTTTTTAAATCATAAAATTTTTTTTTCTCACTTTTCCCCTGTGTACGTAAATTAAATTCAGTTTAATCTTTTTATGGATGGCCTCAATAATGGATAGAAAATCTTTGAATAAGTAACATTTTTTAAAATCAAGTACAAGAAGTACTACGAAGAGTGCCCAGGATTTAAAAAGTACTTCTTTGAATTAAAATTTTTAAAATATTTTTTATTTTTTCATAACAGAAAATTTCAAAAACCCTGAAATATATTTTTCATTATTCGCTGCGCATAAAAGATCTACTTTCTTACTTTCGGGTGATCTTTTTTTCGCTTTTAATGAAAATTTATGTGTTGAACACGGGAAAAATGTAGCAAATTTTATTTTCAATGCTGGCTATAACTGCATTGAAAGCCAAAACCTATTTTTTTCCCTTGTTTAACAAATAGATATTAATGCTATACAAATGCTCTCCTAATCAATATTGAGTAAAATTAAAGGCTAAAATTGATTTTCGGTGAACAATTTTAGAAAATCTGATCCCTGGATTTGAAAGACTAATTTTTATAAAAAAATATATTTTTTATAAATTTTGAATATGGGTCAATATTTGTGAACTGTATATGACTTTGCATGGGTGGGTCTCGAAATGTACTCCAAAGTATGTTTGGTCGAAAGTATATATAAAAAAAATAATTTTCCCCAATTTTTAGCTTTTTAGATCCAATCCTCTATTTTTTACAGCGATTTTTGTTTTTTTCAATTTTTTGACATTTTTAATTTTTGAGAAATTTATGTTCATTAATTTTTCTCGCAAACGCTCACTTTACAATAAAATTTTTTTTCCTTATAGTATCCCATAGGAAATTTCCCGTAGAATTCGATTCTGGGGTCCAAATTTTTTTTGAACTGCGCATGCGCGAGAAAATCAACTTTCTTGCTTTGCCTTTTCTAGCTTATATGCCTCAGCTGCAGACAGCTCAATTTTCATCTTGTTGGTCTCAAATTGTAGGCTTTTTCATATACTTTCAGCATATGAAATCATTTTTTTGGGTAAATTTATTTTAAAAGCACTAAAATTGAAAAATAGCGATTTTTAAAAAATCATTTTTCACAAATTTTGAATTTTCCGCCAAGTCACGTGACCAAATGAAAATCTGACTAAAAATTCGGATTCAGCGGAAAATTTTACATAAGGATACCAATTTTCGTCTTATTTCATTAAATAGTTTCTAAGATATCCCATTTTAAAGATAAAGATTAAAATTTTACATAAGGATACCAATTTTCTTCTTATTTCATTAAATAGTTTCTAAGATATCCCATTTTAAAGATAAAGATTAAAATTGACTTTTTTTAAAAAACCCTAAAAATGGGACTCTGACTTTAATTATCATATCTGTTAAACAAATAATTATAAAAAGACGAGTAAAAATTTTATGGAAACTAAGGCCTTGTAAAAAATTTTTGAGGCCTATAGAATTCGTTTCTTTTAAAAATTAGAATTTTGGCAGCAATTTCAAAATTGGTCATTTTGGGCTAAGAATAGGCTTTTGGTTTATTGACTATCGGCATGAGAGATTTAGCGACAAATAATTGCAGTGTACGGCAACTGAATGGTGACAATTATACCAAAAAAATGAGACCAATTGGAAGTATTTTGGTTAACTGGTAAGTTTGCAGCTTTGTATTAAAGATTACAAAAAAAATCCTATTTGATAACATTGTGGTATTTTGTAATTATTTAGTATTTTGCTATTTCTTTTATTTCTATAGCGTAACAAAAACATCCAAAACTTTTCCAAAAAGGGGGTCTTTTGTAAAGTTTCTCGAGGAATCCGAAAATTTCGTCAAAATTTTCATTAGGTAACTAGAAAATTCGGAAAATTGAAAATAAGATAGAATAGCTACAAAATACAACAATGTTATAAAATAAGATTTTTTTCATAATCTTTAATACAAAGCTGCAACCTCGCCAGCTAACCAAAATACTTGCAATTGGTCTCATTTTTTCGGTATACGTATCAACATTTATTTACCGTACACCACATTTATTTGATGTTAATTCTCTCATGGCGATAGTCAATAAACCAAATCCCTATTCTTACCCAAAAATGACCAATTTTGAAATTGCTGCCAAAATTCTAATTTTTAAAATAAACGAGTTCTTTAGGCCTCAAAAATTTTTTACAAGCCCTTAATTTCTAAAAAATTTTTACTCGTCTTTTTATAATTATTTGTTTAACAGATATGATAATTAAAGCCAGAGTCCCATTTTTAGGGTTTTTTAAAAAAAGTCAATTTTAATCTTTATCTTTAAAATGGGATATCTTAGAAACTATTTAATGAAATAAAACGAAAATTGGTATCCTTATGTAAAATTTTTCGCTGAATCCGAATTTTCAGTCAGATTTTCATTTGGTCACGTGACTTGGTGGAAAATTCAAAATTCGTGAAAAATGATTTTTTAAAAATCGCTATTTTTCAATTTTAGTGCTTTTAAAATAAATTTATCCAAAAAAATGATTTCATATGCTGAAAGTATATGAAAAAACCTACAATTTGAGACCAACAGGATGAAAATTGAGCTGTCTGCAGCTGAGGCATATAAGCTAGAAAAGACAAAGCAAGAAAGTTGATTTTCTCGCGCATGCGCAGTTCAAAAACAAATTTGGACCCCAGAATCGAATTCTACGGGAAATTTCCTATGGGGTACTATAAGGAAAAAATATTTTATTTTAAAGTGCGCGTTTGCGAGAAAAATTAATGAACATAAATTTCTCAAAAATTAAAAATTTCAAAAAATTGAAAAAAACAAAAATCGCTGTAAAAAATAGAGGATTGGATCTAAAAAGCTAAAAATTGGGGAAAATTATTTTTTTTATATATGCTTTCGACCAAACATACTTTGGAGTACATTCTGAGACTCGAAAATCCAAACTGTATACACTTCACAAATATTGACCCATATATAAATGGTTAAAATCCAATCTATTAGTAAGACTTTTTAGGGAGATAGGGTTAATTGGTAAGTAGAACATAATATATATTTTAAATATTTGGATATTATAAAAAGAAAATTAATTACATTGTCAAATTAATAAAAAGGGTAAATATTTTTTAATTTTGTGGTAAAAACCTATGATTAACAATACCTACTCGCAAAAAATAGCAAATCAAGGAGTTAAGTATCTATACAATTAGATTCTTTGACAGTTGGAACCAAAATATGCTAAAGGAGCTTAAAAATTGGTCTAAAATATTTACACGATAAAATGGATTTTCTCATTGGTTAATTTCCAGAGGCGGTCCACTTGTTTCACCATAATTACTGTGCGGACATTCTTTACTTTTACGGCCTTGGATAAAAATATACTTTTATTTAACCAGGGCAAAAATGACCTAGATGGAAATTTTAAAAAACTTTTAACTGGTTTGTGTGTTAGTCCTAGAACCGAAATTATAAGCCCCAAATATAATTTATTTAGTCGAAGGTCTTGTTTTTATCAGGAATTCTGACTCCCATTTCAAATTATTTTAAGTCCATTTGACCCCCCCCTCCCCCATTCCTAACTCCGAGGGACTTTTCCGGGTAATTAATTATTATCGGAATCGCACATAAAGACACATGGCGAGAAAAATAAAAAATGGCGCGAACAGCATGGAAATTACCCTCCTAGGCGAAGCTGAGGATGGTAAACTGCGATTTGGGGAATTCTTTTTTTATTGGCATTTTATTGATTTGTAAGTAATAAGTTTCATACGAGTATTTTCTTTACCCTTGATACTGAAAATAGACTAACAGCCATGGATCTATATTATCGCAATTATTTGACTTGCATCAATATTACGCATTGGGTTGTGTTCAATATAACTTTGACAACTTTAGTCTTGAAGGTGATGTTTGATATAAAACGCGGTCAGTTAATTTGCATCAATAAAAAATTATACGAAAATAATCAAGTGATTTTAAAAATAAAATGATCATAGTTTTAAAAATGTGTTGGATAATTTGCTGAATCAATTTATTTCTCAAAGACCATGTTACAAAATTATTATTTTAAATATTTTTTTAAGTTATGCAAATTTCAACTTTGTTTAATTGGATTATGGAGTTACGAAAATAATATAAAAGTAGCTAAATATTTTAAATTCTTATGGCCAATTCTAAATATCTTAGCTCTTATTTTACAGGTAAGGCATTTTTATTTTTTAAAACACGTTTCGTCATTTCATAATTTCGTTTTTATTTGAAATTAAATTTACAGGTAATTAAGTTCTATGAAGTTAAGAATGAACCGAAAATTTTGATGGAAGGTTTGACAATCATGCTTTATACTCTTATTGCTACGACTATGTTTTGGTTTATTTTATTAAATAAAAAAAAGGTAATTTTATGAGCGTTGAGTTTTTCCAGAGAAACGAATAAAATTATATGCTTACAAAATAAAAATTGATAATAAAATAAACATAAACTATTATATTAACCCGACGAATTTTCGAAATATCTCTTATGATCTGCGCTGATCTTTTTAGATCTCCGGAGATCACTTTTGATTTCTGGAGATCTCCAGAGATCACCGGAGATCTGAAGTGATCGCAAAGGGGGGGTGAATATTCGGCGAAATCTGCTCTAGAGATTCTCAGGAAATGGTGCTTTTTTAGTGACAAAAAACCTCCCGAAGTCGGTTTTTAATTTTGATAACCGGTTTTGACGATATTGGCCAAAATGTGCTCCATTTAAATAACATTGGAAACGTGGTTTTTTGAAAATAGCGCGAAAATTTGGGGGAGTTACACTTTTCTAACCTATACTAATCGATTTGAATATCGATCACCTTTAATCTCCATATGATAAATTGAGGGGCAATTAGTGTGCTCATACTGTTTAAAGCTATTTTCTGAGCGGAATTTTTCATTTTTAATTTTTAAAAATTCACCACGCCAAATAGAAAAAACCGATTTGGACGTGCAAGGTCTCAAAAATTTCGTCAAAGGGTCTACTTTTTTGTGGTTTTTTTATTTTTGACTCAGCTCTGCATAACATAACCTAAAATTGCAAAAAACGGCAAAAAACCCTAAAAAAAAGTAGTTTTACCGCATTAAAATTTTTTTAATAACAGCAGATATTAAATTTTCGTAAAAACAGGAAAAAACTACATGTAAAATAACAATTTTTTAGAAAAAGGTTTTTTTATTTTTTGCTAAAAATTACTGCTTTATCGACAGCGCAAAGCAAAAAGTCTTCCATTTGCTAACTTTGGGCTAGCACAGCTAAAAATTTTTAAATGGGACACCCCAATTTTTTTTTTCTAGAAGTTACACATTTTTCATGTACTTTCACGTGAAAAAAGTTTTTTTTTGATTATTGGGACATCCTAACCTCCAAAACTTTAATTTTCGTCTAAAATAAATGTTTTTTTTTGAGTTTTACTCCAGCCAAAATACGGGTTTGGTTGTATTTTCACTGGCGAACACGATATTTGCTCTATTATAGGTTTTTTGGGTCGCTGAAGACCAAAATCGGGGTCATTTCGTAAACAAAGTGGAGGCTTCACCCTTAAATTTGCAAAAACTATCCCCAAAAAGGGGTTTTTTTAAACATATTTGCATTTTGAGCACTCAGATTTGTACCATACGGTTTTTGTGAGTCACTGATCAAGAATTTTGACTTCTTTTTCATAAATAATAAATATTTCACCCTTAAAAGAGCTAAAACTACCCCTACAATAGCTAAAACTCCCTTTAAAAGGGGTGTTTTTCCTATTTTCGTACTTTTAGCATCCGGGATATGCCCATATAGGTTTTTTGGGTCGCTAATCAAGAATTTTGACTTCTTTTAAATTAAAAATGAAAAATTACGCTCAGAAAACAGCTTTAAAAAGTATTAGCACACGAATTGCCCCTCAATTTATCATATGGAGATTGAAGGTAATTTATATTCGAGTCGATTAGTATATGTTAGAAAAGTGTAGCCCCCCCAAATTTTCGCGCTATTTTCAAAAAACCACGTTTCCAATGTTATTTAAATGGAGCACATTTTGGCCGATATCGTCAAAACCGGTTATCAAAATTAAAAACCGATTTCGGGAGGTTTTTTGTCACCAAAAAAGCACCATTTCCTGAGAATCTCAAGTCGCTCCTCTCCAGAGCAGATTTCGCCGAATATTGACCCCCCCTTTCAGGTGATTTCTTTAGTTTTCTGGAGATCTCCGGAGATCTCCGGAAATCACTTTTGATCTCTGGAGATTACTGGAGATTAAAATAGATCTAAAGTGATCTCCAGAAATCACTGAGGTAAAAAAAAAAGTTAGAAAAATTTAGAAAGAATATTTAGAATCATTAAGCAAAGTTGTAAAACGATAAACTTAATTGTTTTACCTTATTTTTTAACTTTATTTAAATTTAAAAAATGCTACTATTAGTTATTTTACTAAAACCTGATGCAAAAATCAAAAAGTACAGCAATAACTTTACTAATTTTTATAATAAAAATAATTATTGGAATCGTCTCAATAAGAAATATAATTAGGTAAATGAATAAAAAAAATTAGTTATTTGATCATTAATAATTTTAATAAATATGCCTCAAAAATTTTTTACCAGCCCTAAGTTTCCAAAAAATTTTTACTCGTCTTTTAATAATTATTTGTTTAGCAGATATGATAATTTAAAGTCAGAGTCCCATTTTTAGGGTTTTTTACAAAAAGTAAATTTTAATCATTATCTTTAAAATGGGATATCTTAGAAACTATTTAATGAAATAAGAAGAAAATTGGTATCCTTATGTAAAATTTGTCGTTTAATCCGAATATCCAGTCAGATTTTTATTTTGTCACGTGACTTGGCAGGAAATTTAAAATTTGTGAAAAAAGAATTTTTTAAAAGTCGCTGTTAAATAAATTTACCCAAAAAAATGATTTTATATGCTGAAACAATATGAAAAAACCTAAAATTTGAGACCAACAGGACGGAAATTGAGCTGTCTGCAGCTGAGGTATATATACTCCAGTAAAATCACGGTTTTGGTGGTATTGTTTGTGGCCGCTACCAGATTTGGTCTACTATAGGTTATTTGGGTCGCTGAATCCGAAAATCGGGGTCTTTTCTGTGCGCAATTGGGGCTTGACCCTTAAATCGGGCAAAACTGCCCTTTAAAAGGGCATTTTTGCTGTATTCATTGTAGGCCTTTGAAATTTAGTATACAGGGGTTTTTTGGGTCGCTGATAACGAATATTGCAGTTTTAATTATGAAAAATTACCCCTTGACCCTTAAATCGGACAAAACTGCCCTTTAAAAGGGCATTTTTGCTGTATTCATTGTAAGCCTTTGCAATTTGGTATACAGGGGTTTTTTGGGTCGCTGATAACGAATATTGCAGTTTTAATTATGAAAAATTACCCCTTGACCCTTAAATCGGGCAAAACTGCCCTTTAAAAGGGCATTTTTGCTGTATTCATTCTAAGCCTTTGAAATTTGGTATACAGGGGTTTTTTGGGTCGCTGATAACGAATATTGCAGTTTTAATTATGAAAAATTACCCCTTGACCCTTAAATCGGGCAAATGGATCTGATACCACTTCTGCATTTTATTTAAGAGGGAAAGAAAAAATTTTCAAACTTATGGATGCAGAGGAGAATGATAATTTAGCCAAGAAGGCTGAAGAATTTTTTAAACCCGATGCAAATATTGATGACCTCTGGAAAATAGCGTTAGATATAGTTTGCATATTATATGGTCATCCAATAACTACTCAAAGCAGATACAATATGAGTAGACTCAGGCACTATAAGAATTTGACTGGAGATTACGATATTCGTAAGCTCCCACAAACTGACTATGCTATACTGGAACACACAAAACGAGTGTACTTTCAATGTCAATATTGGTCTTTGAATTTAGATTTAAACCCCTTAGATTGGGGTTGGAAAACCGGTAAAGATAATATTTTAGAGCCTGTTTTTACTGCATGTCCACTTATACCAGACAAATTTTTAAAGAAATTTAGTTGCGGTTGTAAAAAAGGTTGCCTAAAAAAATGTGGATGTCGCAAACTGGGTCTAAAATGCAGCATATTCTGCAAAACGTGCAGTGGTCAGAGCTGCGAAAATTGTGAACATAACTCTGACATAAATTCAGAAAACACATGTGAGGATAATTCCATTTTAGAGCCAAACGTCACCATAGACGAAAACGATGACAGTCTTCTGGAGAGAACGTATGAAGATTTCGATTGTTCAATTTTTTAACCAAATATTAGTGTTGACTGCATTTATAACGATAGCTATGATAATATTGAGGATACAACTCAAGTACACTCGGTCCAGAGTATGGAGTATGATTAACTGTATATAATATTTGCAAAATGTCTCAAAAATTATTTGTTTTCGTACTTTTTTGTACTTTTTTTAGAACAATATGTTATGTTTAAATAATAATAAAAAATCTTATTACTTAAAAATGTATGATTCATTTATGTATACCTTTCAAACCCTTTTAGGAGTAGTTTTAGCAAATTTGAGGCCAAACACCTAATTTTCAATTTAAAAAAAACGCGATTTTCGTGAACAGCAACCTAAAAAACCCCTGTATACCAAATTTCAAAGGCTTAGAATGAATACAGCAAAAAATGCCCTTTTAAAGGGCAGTTTTGCCCGATTTAAGGGTCAAGGGGTAATTTTTCATAATTAAAACTGCAATATTCGTTATCAGCGACTCAAAAAACCCCTGTATACCAAATTTCAAAGGCTTAGAATGAATACAGCAAAAATGCCCTTTTTAAGGGCAGTTTTGCCCAATTTAAGGGTCAAGGGGTAATTTTTTCATAATTAAAACTGCAATATTCGTTATTAGCGACTCAAAAAACCCCTGTATACCAAATTTCAAAGGCTTAGAATGAATACAGCAA